>OY101450.1:32516781-32962874 GCA_956483635.1 Panzeria rudis
AGTCATACAGCGTCGTCATATCGAAAGTTTTTTACGATGTAACAATACTCAGATATCCATACACCGTGTACTGATATCTCAGTGTTGTCATATCGTAAAAAACTTACGATATGACAACAGAGTATGTCATATCGTTTTTGTATGGATATTTGCCTTTTGTCATATCGTAAAAACGCGTACGATATGACAACGCTGCTCTGTTATATAACCAAATGTCACTGTTGTTCTTCCTTACTCCTTGAAAGAAACATAACTACACTCACATGTCTCTTTTTTTTCAAACCAGAAAATAAATGTTTGTGATTTTAATCTATGGCAGATAACAACAAAAGAAGACATAAAAAATTATTATTTTAAATTCATTTATCATATAAAATATTTTAAAAGCACTAGATGAAGAGAAATGTATTAGCTACTTTTTTTGTTACTTACTCGTGTCTTTGTTATATTAAGTCTATGTATGACTTGGAAGTATTTTTAAAGAAGAGATCACGTTTGAAATGAATAATAATAATTAAAAACATAAAAATAACTAAAATATTAATCAAACGCCATATAAAACTTTAAATTTGGCCGTTTTAATATTTAAAGCTTACATTTTGCATAGCGAAACAGAGCATGAAATAGATTTAAGATAAATTTTCATTTTCAGTTATTATACCCGCGTAAATGCATTTGTGCTGACAGTATCAGCTTAAATACACGGCAAGAAAGTTTACTTTAAAATGTCTAAGTGTTTTGTTTTATCGGTAAAATTTAATTAAAATAAATGTACATTTTTACTAACAAATACTTTTTTGTTGCTCTTATGCATTAATAATGAATAAAACAAAAGTGTGTGTGTGTGTGTGTGCATTTCTTTTCAAAGCGGAAGTTAATTTTTTTCTCGAATGCAAAATAAATTTAGATATTTTTATGTTGCAAGTATTCACGTTTCAAGTCTCACGTCATATATACAAGTAAGTAGTATCTTTTCAAGTAATAATTGTTTTTTTTTTAAACAGTTCTTTCATGTTTTCTTAGTTAAATTTATTATTTTTAATAAATTTTACTCTCGAGAACAGGCAAAAAATATTTCAGCAAAAAACAGCAGCAGCACGCGAATTCTTAAACAACATATCAAGCAGTTATCTTTAAGCTTAAATGTAAAAAGATTTTTTGATTAATGAATTTTATGTTTTTCATGTTTAAAATAAGAAAAATCTTTCAAATATAGACTGACAGAATTTCATATGGAAGTTACTTAACTTTAAATAAATTAAGTAAAGTGCGACTTTAGCTCGCACACGAAGGGTTCCGTACGAAAACACATATATCCCTTTTCGTTTTGCCCCTTATTTCATTGGCAATTTTTTCATTTTGCTTTTTCGTTTAATTTTAGTTTTATTAGTTTTTAAGTTTTTTTTTTTTGTTGATTTAGGGTTTTTTGTTGTTTTTTTTTTGCGATTTTTCCTTTCTTACAATTTATTTTTTGTTTTTTGACGATGTTTTTAATTTTGGTGATTTTTTCGTTTGACGTATTTTTTGTTTTAACGTTTTTTCGCTTTTTAGTTTTAGCGATTTATTTTAGTTTTGGCGCTTTTTGTCAGTTTTGGCGCTTCTTTCGGTTTTTCGTTTTAGCGTATTTTTTTTTTGTTTTGGAAATTTTTTCGGTTCTTGGCAATTTTTATTTAGTTTTGGCGTTTTGTTTTGTTTTAGCGCTTTTTTCGCTTTGGTGATTTTTTTTCATTTTTGGCAATTTTTTCGTTTTTGACGATATTTTTAGTTTAACTTTTATTTTTAGGTTTTAGTGCTTTTTTTCGTTTTGACGACTTTTTTCGTTTTGTTTTGGGTCTTTTATATTTTTTTGACGATCTTTTTAGTTTTGGTAATTTTTTGCGTCTTAGCGATTTTTTTAATGTTGGTGCTTTTTGTCTTTAAGGGCTTTTTTCATTTTGGCGATTATTCGTTTTGTAATTTTTTAGTTTTAGCGTTTTTTACCTCTTACGGTTTCCAAGATACAGCAAATTGTCTAAATTACATAGTCAAAATTACATTAACTGACACAAACAATACCCTTTAAGGTCTATTATTTTAAATATCGGTGTTACTTGGTGTAGTCTATTCTACGGTCTACATCAATTAAAACTAACTTTGAAAGTTTAAAGTGTCTACTAATAAATGCCTGTATTAGTATTTCAACATTTTTCGTTGCTCGCTTTAGAACACCCTTTACTTTTTATCTGGCATATATTTGTTGTAGCGGCCAACGTTTTATATATTCTGTGAAAATTTCAGGTGCGTTGCTCTTGCGGCTCCCGAGAAAACAGCCTGTGATAGACAGACAGACGGACAGACGGACAGCGTAGCGAAAGCATTAGGGTTCCCTTACACTTTTGGTGTACGGAACCCTAAAAACGAAACAGTTGAAGTATAAAGATAAATTAAGAAAAAACTCGATTTAGCAAAGATTAGTTAAACCCGTTTTTGAAAAGATTAGTTAAACCCGTTTTTGAAAAGATTAGTTAAACTTTATTCATGTATGTTTCCAAAATGGTAGCCCCTTCAAAGTGGATGAATGAAAGTGATCAGTAGTGAGATTCTGTAACTTTTAACAATAACAACAGTTATTATATTGTCAATTTCTTAAGTTGTTTGCACTAACGATTTTACAATTCTGTGATTTCTTGTTAACAACATTGGTTCAAACTGGCATCAGTGGCATCTTTGTTAAAATAAACGATAAGCGCAAAGAGAAATATAACAAAAACAAATGAATTTGTAATTGCTAAACAGTGTAAAGAAATTCTTTCATCAATTTTGTTATTTGCGTAAAATAAATGTTAAATTAAAGTTTGTAAGGGTCGAACTGAACATCGATGTTTTCGGGATTAACCACAATCCCATCGTCAGAGCTCTCTATACTCTAGGCTACTCAGCCTCCAAAGTCAAGCGGTAAATATCTGGCATTAAACCAATTGCATTAAAGCTCTATGTTTCAATTGAGAAATAATTTGTCAAAGCATGTGGCAATTGAAAAGAACAAAGACCAATTTCTTAACTTTTGTAAGGGTCGAACTGAACATCGATGTTTTCGGGATTAAATGTTTAAGTAATACAAATATTGTTATTTAAACGTAAATGTTTTATATATTTGTATTTTTTTTGTAGAAAATTAACTTTAAGTATTGGCATAAAGTACATACGTGCTACGGCTGAACAACTGACTCATTGTCTATTCATTAACAGCAGAAAAATAATTGTCGTTACTTAAACAACGGCAAATATTGTTAAGAATTGAATAGAGAATCGCACTACAGGTAATGTTAAATTTTTTGTCGTCCTAAAATTTATAGATAAATTATATTTAAGAATATTGTTACCGTAACGCTCAATACATTTTATTACGAATTCAATATATTTTCAGAACACACACTATATATTTAGAATTGAAAACAATCCCGATGTATAATCTTCGATGAGTTTTAACGTAAACTCCTTAATTATGCACTAAAATGTTCAATTAAATAAAAAAATACCGATAACACTCAATTCATTTTTTTTGGATATAAACCATGATTGATTGATGAAACGTTTTTCAATATAGTAGCACACACTGTTATTTTAGTGTATATTATTAATGCAATTTCAATAATTTAATTGAGTAATGAAGCGTACTAAAAAAGCGTAACGCTCAATACACAAGACTACGCACAATAACAATTTTTAAAGCAAATATATAATTTATTTTATCTTTCAAAAATTTCATGAGTAATATGAGAGAAGCAAATGCAGATGTCCTAAAACCGTTATAAATTTAGTCTCGTTTATAAAAAAAATCCGTACTTTTTTAATGTGCAAAATCAACAGCATCTATTATGAACATGCTATTTTGTATGAAGAGAGAGCACTTTCGTTCTTCGTTTTTAACACATAATGGACAGTCTTACACAAAAATACTTCTATACATTTAAATTCGATTTAAGTTTAATAAATTACCATATGATTTTGACTCCTTGTTCTTCTTCTACAAACAAAAAATTTGTGGCCGCTGACAAATCAATTTTTGTTAGCGTGAAATTTGGGGTTTCTTTGTCTATATTTCGCTTTCTATCATTTTGTAAGATGTTTTTATTCTTTTAAAACATTGCAGCAACTCTTCATTATTATTATTATTTCCTAAATGTAGAAAATATATTTTTTGGAATTTTTCTTTGTTTATGTTGAACAGCTGCTTATTTGGGACATTTATGGGAAATTTATAATATTTTATGGTGCTACCATATTTTTGCCACAATTAAATACAAATAACTAAATACGACTGAAAAACGGAATTTGTATTAATTTACAATTTAAATTTATATGAAAATTAGCAAAATAAATATTTAATTACTCAAGTCAAAAACTGGCGGTTAGTGTAACCTAAATCCCATTTACAGAGACTATGGGGTTCTCCAGATATTTCGCATAACTCTGTCATTAGTGAACAGATTTTTAATTTTTTTTTATTTTGGAAAGTGTTTGACAAAAGTTGGTCCAAAAATTTATTTGTCGAAAACCGGAGGGTGAAATTTGCTCCCCCCCCCCCCATACCCATAACTCTGTCATTTGTGAACCGATTTTCAAAATTATTTTTTGTTTGATAGGGTTTGCTAGCAGTTTGGCCCAATAATTCTTCGTGAAAATGGGAGGTGAAAATTTTCTCCCCTCCACCCTCCCCCCAATCCATAACTATGTCATTTGTGGACCGATTTTCAAAATTCTTGTTTTGTTTGCAAGGGTTTTACATAAATTGGTCCCAACGTTTTTTTGTCGAAAATCGGAGGGGGAAATTGGCTCCTTTGTGAACCAATTTTCAAAATTCTTGTGTTGTTTGCAAGGGTTCGCTAGTAGTTTGGCCCCACATAACTTTGTCATTTGTGAACCGATTTTCAAAATTGTTTTTTTGTTTGAAAGGGTTTGACTACCGTTTTGTTCCATAGTTTTTTTTAATCATTTGCGAAATTTGCTGCGAACCCCCTTGCAGGTTGGTACTATAATGTTCCCCCCCCCCTTCCCCCGAAATATTGATTATCGCACAGCTCCTCTATTTATGGGCCGACTTCCAAAATTCTTTTTTTTTTTTTTTGTTTGGAATGGTTTGCTTAGAGTTTGGTCGCATAATTTTTGTACGAAAATCGGTGGTGCAAGTCTTCCGCGCCTCCACCCAAAATATTTATTAGAGCACAATTCCTCCATTTGCATACCGATTTTCAAAATTGTTTATATGAAAGGCCATTAAGTTTATTGCTGTTTGTACTGAAGTCGGTTTTTTTTGCCAGAATTATTATTATATATAAAGCAATTTTCATTTTCAAACTTATGCATTTATTTTATAAAATATTTTACTATACATACTTTCAACGGACAAAAAAACATTTGAAATGAGAATCTTCCATATATCTAAGGAAAATAAAGAAGTCTTTACAAAAAACCAGAAACATGATATTAACTCATTCATAAATCTGTGATATATGCAGTTCGAAGTGATCGGCAAGTTTTTACTGCAAGAATATCACATGGTTCAGTGATTTCCACTTATTCTGTAATTATTTGTCAACGTTACGTCAAGACGATATCAAAAACAGGACACTTACGTAGTCCTTATCGACAGCACCTAACTGGTTTTAATAACCTCTTGCTTTTTTTCTAGGCCTTAGAGAATAGTAAGAAACTTTCAGCTGTAGTCAATTGTTGTCCACATCTGGTACGCAAGTGTTTAATTTTTGATATTGTCTTGACGTGACGTTAACAAAGAGTTACAGAATACGGGGGAGTATATATTTAATAAATTTCCTATTGACTCCAAAAATGTTTTTAATTTTAATAAACTATTTTAACTTGATTTCGGATTACTGACTTAAATATAGACTAATGTTTTTACTTAACAAAAGTTTAAATTGTGGCAGATATGTATATGTACAACTTAACAGGATTATGAATCATATTTGGATAAAAATTGATTTATGTTTAAACTTCAAATAAACTAGATCGAATAACCTCAGTTTAAACTAGCTTAGCACACTTTATATATTAAATTATATAAAATTAAAAATACATATGTAGGTCACGAAATCATGCTCTTGAAACAATGACTTGAATATTTGCTTTTTTATTCACATTTAAAAGGGTCTCTTCCCTCAAAACAGATTTGGCTGTTGGAAAAATTTGATAATATTTTCATTTTTATTATAAGTTTAATTTTGTAAAAAAAAAAACTAAACGAATATAAAAAACAGAACGTAAGTGCTTTTATCTTGTTTGTATTATACAAGAAAAAAGAAAAATATTACATACTTCCAGTTTTGGAATTTCTTTCCTGGTGGCTTCCTCTTAGCTCAGAAATAGTAATAGTAGTGTTCGTTTTTTTATGCTTAATATACAAAAAAATTCATATTCATTCATAGACATGTGCAATTTTCATATCAGGCTTGATGTAAATTTTGTATTTTTTTTAATTACATGCAGCAGTTTATCTCTTAACTTTTATTTTCTTTTCTTTCTCATTAAGCCATAGTGCAAAGTAAAATTTGGCCTACACTAAAAGAAATAAGTGCAATGTTTCTTCTTTAGATTTTGGCAAATATAGCTTTCTGTTTTCTGTCCTGCTATTCTATTTTCTAGCCGTTTGTCTATTTTTAGCTACCACTATTTTCATTTACTACACATTGTGTTATGCTGCTTCTGTTTAAAGCCACAAAGTCTGCATGTGCAGTGCAAGTAACAGTATGAAGTGGTTGAGGATTTTTTTTTCTGAATTTCTCTTGAAACAAAAAATGCATACATATCTGTCTTTTTTTGTTTGTAACTTTACCAGAAATTACTTTGCTTTACTTTATTTCTTTTTGCTGTGCTGTTGGTGTTTTTTGTGATAAATTTTATAAATTTTTAAACAATCACTAACCTAAATTTTCTTACTAAAGACTGAAATAAGAAATGAATTTTAAATGCACTATGTTTTAAATTAGGGTACACAGATTGACATTAAGTTTTTAATGTCTGTTAAAAAACTTTAGTTCGTGCAGGAGATCATGTATTCCGACAGGGTGGCGCACGGTGGCTAAGAAATTTAATTCGTTGGCCAAATCCTCAATGTTTTGTAGTCACCGATTTTAACAATTTTGGCGCCATTTATTCATAAATATATCTAAACTGAGGTAGCCAAAAAATTTGTTAAAAATATTTGTAATTGTGGGCGTGGAATGCGGCTAAATAAAGAAAATATATTAATATGATGTTAACGTTACGAACCTTAGCCTAAAAATCAATTTGGATGCACAAGCAAATATGTTCGTCCGAAAAGATAATATTAATAAACAACTAGCTACTGGCTTGAGCTTTTCACATATTTACATATTCATATATACTTATGTAAGTATACAATGAAACCAAAAAAGTTTGACTTGAGTAGAAAATAAAATCAGAAATATGGGAATGAAGAAAAATAATCCGACGGCAACACTGGACAAGTTCAGTTAATGTCAACTTGAACTGATTTAATTCTCATATTCAATTTTCACGAAAAAGTTGCATATAGAAGAATTGAAATCACATTCAACAGAGCCACCTGACAAGTGGTGATAAGTGAAATACATGTGAGGACTGCTAGGTTCTGCTGTGTACCTTGAAAAATTAAGTTGATGTCAATTTTTCCCTTGTTCCTTAGAATATTAATCAAGTCTAATTCTTTCTGAATATAATGTTACGAACCTCAGCCTAATAATCATTTTTGATTTACAAGCAAATATGTTCGAAATAATCATATTAATAAAGAAAGTGTACGAGCATATGCTTTTGTACCAGTCCGGAGTCGTCCGTAGAACAATTTTTTAATTTGAATGAAATTACTCAAAAACTATTATTCAAAGAACCTTCATTTTTTTCCTACTAGTATAAAATTGTGTGCTAAATTTCAAGAAATCCCATCAATCTGTAACTTTGCACATATGTTAGGATCCTTTGACAACACAATCTAATGAATGCAAAATTACGCTATGCCACGTCTACACTAAGTAAATATCGCATCTCATGAAAGCTATAGCAGTCAGAGTGCGCATATATGTTGTGGATAATTTAAAGAGCAAAATGCGAAGTGTGTCAAGAAATTGGCAGTATAGGACTGAGGGAAGTGGTACTCCCCATACAAAGTAATCAATAATTACCTGCTAACTCGAAATATATAACAGCATAATATAAATATATAACAGCATAACAGGAATAAGCTTTCAAATTTGATAAGAACTGATTTGAAGACATGATACAAAGTTATCTAAAATACTGGCGTAATAGGTGCGAGGAAAGGATATTCCCCATACAAAATAATCAATAATTACCTGCGAACTGGAAAGATATAACAGTAAGAGTCTTCAAATTAGATATGAGTTTATTTAAAGACAAGATACGAAGTTGTGGAAAAAATTAGCGGGCAGGTGCGACGAAAGTGGTACTCCCCATATAAAGTAATCAATAATTACCCACTACGTCGAAAGATATAACAGTAGGAGTAAGTCTTTAAATTTGGTAAGAACTGATTTGAAGACATGATACAAATTTATGTAAAAAACTGGCGCGGGGTAGGTGTGAGGGAAGGGGTACTCCCCATACAAAGCAATTAATAATTAACTGCTATCTGGAAATCTAAAACAGTAAGAGTCTTACAATGTAGTATAAGTCAATTTAAGGACAAGATACGAAGAGATGCACAAAATTGGCGGGCTAGATGCGAGGGAAGGTTTACTCCCCATACAAAGTAATCAATACTTACCTGTGAACTGGAAAAATATAAAAGTAAGAGTCTTCAAATTTGGTATAAGTTAATTTAAAGACAAGATACGAAGTTATGCAAAAAGTTGGCGGGATAGATGCGAGGGAAGGGGTACTCCCTATACAAAGAAATCAATAATTGCCTGCTAACTGGAAAGATATAATAGTGAGAGCCTTCTAAATTGTTATGAAATAGTTTGAATACAGGATACAAAGTTGGAAAAAACTGATGGGGTAGGTGCGGGGAAAGAGGTACTTCACACCGCCTATATCGTTGCAATTGATTGATCTATTTGACTACAGTTGCTAGAAATTACCTATCCTGATCGTTAAAATGGTTTGTTTATACAGATATGGGCTTTTTTAAATAAATAAATCGGTTAAACATTAAAAAAACCTAAATTTTTATGTAAAATGTTAAAAAAAAATTAAGCTTTGGGCTTGAATTTTTCAAGAACTACAATAATTTGGTTATATATTTAATCTTGTTAAAAACAAGCAAAAAGTGCAATAAATTAAACATTAACTTAACCCTCACGACTCTTATGAACAGTGACTTCTACATTCTGCTAGTGTTGGCAGTATGGTTAATAAGGCTTTTTACTACATGGGGCGAACCCTTCTCTAGTTATGCTAATACACGTCGTGCAAGTGCCTTACATTTTGGCATAACTGTATATCTCGAAAACTACAGCTGATGAAAAAACCGAAGTGCAGATTCGCGTTCAGCGTCCCAAATAACTAAAGAAACAATTCAATCAAATGAACTAGGAAAGCCAGTATAAGCATGCGTAAAAGAAAAAAAAGAAGCTTTGATCGTGGTATTGATACAAATGCCCATCAATGCAAAAACAAAAATAATAAGAGCTTTTGTGAGTGTTCGATTAATCAGATAGAGGAGACTTCGTGCTAACCAAAATGACCTTTGAAATTAAATGAATGTAAGAATTTACAGATAAATGCTTGTATTCTATTTCGTGACAAAAATTGGTCAAATAGCTGATGTTTCCTTATAAAAATCATCCACCTTCATAGGTGGTAAATGTGAACAAGAACGCTAACGAGACGGTATAAAGGCCTGGGGGATCAGTACTCCGTTTTGCTAATCTAATTGAATATTCGAACATTCCACTTTTAATAGCAACTTTCAGTTCTAGGGAACGAAAAACTTTATCGAAATTTGTAGCCATGTTTATTTATCAATTCATCTAATTATACAAGAAATGCACATGAACACTGACGGGGGAGCATTGCGGCTTCCCAAGACAACGTTTTTATGTTCCGCCATGTAAGTTAGAATTAATTAACGTTAATTTTTCTCTTGATCCTTTTAATATTGTCTCATTTCCTATTCTTTCTGACTAAAGTATTAAGAGCTATAGCTTAATAATAAAGAATGGTGAAAGAAAAACATTCACATCACAAATACCTTTTTTTATTTGCATTTTCCCATAAAGAAAGCTTTCTTTAATTAATTAATTTTTTTTTTCTTTCAACTAGATGCCAAACTTCTTATTAATGTTATGCACGTTTCTATTCTCAGCCACTTAGCAGCAAGTGAGCTTTATAATGATTATTATAATTATACGGATATTTTTTCTGTTTCAAATATTTTTGTTCCATTAGAAAATTATAAAGATTCCATTCTTTCTTTATTTTAATTTTTCTAAGTTTATTTTATAGAATTTTTCCCATAAAATTGTTTAGAATAAAACAAACCATCTTTCTCTATATATAGAGAATAAATTTAAAACTGTTTTTCTTTTGCTTTCTGTTAATTTGTTGAAATTTAAATTTTTTGCTTTATTCGCTCTTAAGGTTTCTATTTAATGGTAAAATTTAATGAAACAAGAATTCTTAAGAATTAATGTTTTGCAGCTGGCATTTGCAAAGTGTTGTTTCAGTGGTGGCAGCAAATGCAAAACTAATTTTAAGCTAATTAAGTCTGACAGTTGAAAAAGATTGTATTTAGAATAAAGTTTAGGAATATTAATGATAATATTTGAGTAGAGTGTCAAAATAAAGACAAAATTGTGCAAAAAATAAAAGCAAATAAGATATAAAAATAAAATTAAGTTTATAAGTTTTTGCGATAAAAGTGGTTTTAAAAAAAAGTAACTGAAAGCTAAAGTTTCTATGGCCTATTTAATCTTAAGCTTATTGAACGTAGTCCCTTATTGAAGTACATTTTTAGATTCGATGAAAATACACTCGTAAAAAATTAATGTTGAAATTTTTAGTTAATCTTTCTTCAATATTGAACAGGGGTTAATAAAGCTTAACTACCCAGCAAAAACTTTGCTTAGTGGTAGGTAAAAAAGTATACGAAAATTTAAGTCGTAACTACTTACAATTTGATTCCATAATTATTTATTTTTGTTTGAGAAGTCCAAAAAATAAGGGGTAGCCCTTACAAACGAATTTACATTGTCACAGCAATTAACTTGTTGTTATTTAGCTTACTTGAAGCTAAAAAATAAGTAGCCCAATAAACAAATTAAAATTTAAAAAAAATGTATACGCATTATGTTTTATTTATATTTTTTCAATTTTATTTTATTTTTTGTTATTAAGTTATGATTCCATAATTATTTATTTTTGTTTGAGAAGTCCAAAAAATAAGGGGTAGCCCTTACAAACGAATTTACATTGTCACAGCAATTAACTTGTTGTTATTTAGCTTACTTGAAGCTAAAAAATAAGTAGCCCAATAAACAAATTAAAATTTAAAAAAAATGTATACGCATTATGTTTTATTTATATTTTTTCAATTTTATTTTATTTTTTGTTATTAAGTTATGAACTGTATGGGCTTATATCCAAAGAAATTTTAATTATTTTGGCTTGAGTTCGCTTTTAGTTTAATTTTTCAATTAAATTATATATTTATTTAGATATAAATGTAAAGCATATAGACAAAGAAAATGTTGCCTGCGCGGAGGGTTGAACTGACGTTTCGATAGCTCCCGCTAATCTCATCAGAGTTCTTTACCACTTAGACCACTCGACCAAAGTCGGGAAATAATAAAATGAAGCTTAAGACAAGACAAATAAAAAAACTGAATATTAATAACTATCAAATGAAATACAGCTCTACGAGTGACAGTATGAATTGATTAAAAGTAGATGATACTTAGCCCTTGACAGCAAACATCCGACTTTGTTCGAGTGATTATCCTTAGAGAATTTTTGTCTGAAATTTTTAAACAAACTTCTTACAACATGTGCTTACATGATTGTTCAAAAAAAGTTTGATATAAATCTCATGAAGTCTATATACACACTGTAAAACATTACTTCAAATTTACGATCATATATTGTCTAAATTTGTGTTGAAAATTTCTCCTTGTCTAAAATTACATCGATTTTGTTGTTATTTTATTAAAGAAAAAACCTTACAAATTAAAAAATTTTATTCCAAGTGAAAAATGTAACATAAAGTATAATACGGCTATGGCTGAATGGTAGATACGTCAGACTATCAGTTAGGAGGTCGCGGCTCAAACCTGCACGCAGCCAATAGCTTTTTTTAGTAAAAACATTTTGTTGAAAAATAATGCGTGTGTAATTTTAGGTCGATAATATTCTGTAAAGTGTTGCCCACTTTTATCGACCTAATTTTCAACAAAAGTGTTTTAGAGTGCAGACTGTGTGTGATTTTTTTCTTAATCTATATTATTAAAAATAAAGTATTTTGAATCTCCTAAAAAATTGGTTTTTAGACATACGCGCTTATGCAAGAAAACCACAGAAATATCGGCCGCAAAAAAGATACTAGTGTGATGTACTATAGAGAATGCGGGGATAATATCCGAACAAAACTGCTTTACATCTCTAACCATAGCTCTACATCTAGTTAATACAGAACCACACCTCGGTGCTGTGCTCCCTGAGTAAAAGAAAGGGTTATTCGGGTCTTCCAAACATTGACATGTTGCCTGAAATAACAGAGCAAGGGGAGTGCAAATAAATTTGCAAAGGAAGTAAGATTTCTCTTACGCTAGTCTGGATATAAGTCAGGTAGCACCGTCGTGACCTTAAGTCGATAGCAAGATAACCTGTCGTCGCATTTCTTGGAGGGCTTAATAGCGTGCATACACGGTAGCACCACGAATGACCTGCATTCACAAAGGGGGCTTAAAAATTATACTCGCCATTAAGGAAGACTCTACTGTAACACATAATAGGATCGTTTTTGACCCCAATGCGGATGATAATTCATTTTATGACGGTTTATTGGTTGAGGTCTCCTTTGGCCGTATTGTTGTGGTTAAGTTAAAGATCGCTGGCGGAGAATATTGGTTCAATGGCTGATGCTCGACTAACACTAGTCGGAGCTCGGTCAACCAAATATGCACGTATTTTTCTAGTACCCAGTAAAAAATTTTCATTTGCTTTTTACTTATACAAAAGCTTCGTATACAAGCTATACAAAAAAGCTGATTTTATAATGCTGATCCAAAGCAGGTTTTTAAGCGAGAATGAAGAGTAAGAGTAAGCTATTATTATTTTGAGTTTCTTGGTGCCGTTTTGCAACAGTGTTTTTGGTCGAGTGATTGATACGTTGGACTTCAAACCTGAAGGTTCTTAGTTCGATACTAGTTGAAGTTAAAATAACAAACATTGAGTAAAAATATGAAATTAATAAAAATAAATAAAGAAACGAAATAAGAAAAATTCAAAATGGCGCTAACGACGCCAATACACATCGAACCATTTTTTCATATATTTTCGTTTCTAGTGCTGAAAATTTGATAATTTTCAGCGCTTCAAAAGCGCTTTTGTAAGCAAACGTGTAGTACTCCAATCCGGGAACTCGCCATACAAAAATCAGCAGCGATATCAGCAGGTTTGTCAGCGCTACTTTTATTCCATAATAGTAGAAACCTGCTTTATTGGAAGCAACTTTTTTACTGGGTATGGTATGAGATTAGAGAGCTCAAACAGGTAACAAAAAAAGTGTTTGAAAAGGTAGTGCGGATCATACACAGAAACTTGGAACTTGTGTATACCTTTCAAGTCAGATCTTTAATGGAACTTTCTGTTCAGCGTTGACGAAAGATAGGTATGGGGTAAACAGTTAACTAACATCACCTGCTCGATATCGAAGTTGGCAATTCTAGAAGTTACACCTTGAGAGATGATACTCCTACTAGATAAAAGTTGTATCACTTATGCAATGCGTTTTGCAGGCTTATAAGCTTTGAACATTGGTAGGATACTTTTGAACATGAGGAGAATACTTTTAAGCACTCCAATGGTCATTGCACTGTTTTTTTAAGAGAAGGCCGGTTTCTATGGTCAGTCCAATATAGCAAAACTTAGCTGGAATTACATTACAAGGACAAACTCGTTAATCGCACCTTCGGTATAAAGTGGGTGAGGTATAAACAGCATCTTTCTGCACCACAAAATTATACTGTCCATATGACCGTTATACGTATTGTTTTTCATTCATTAATTTGGGTTTTGAATTCAAGTTCTCGAAGTGTAAAATAATTATTTTTAACTCAAATGAATTTTGTAGTTATTACTTAAAGAAAGTTAAAATTAAATTTAATTTAAATCAGATTTTAATTCTTAAATGCCAACTTCATATCTGATTTAGAAATTCAATCTCTAGTTGAATATTTTAAAATAACAGCACAAAACTGAGTTTGAATATTATTTCCTAGCTTTAGTTCTAAGACATCTAAAATAAACAATTTAAATTGCTTATAAGAATGTCTGTTTGGTCCATTTATCTTTACCATCGGCATCCTCCTTCTGCACTTTAATTGAAATAAGGAAAGTTTGTCTTCTTTTTTTTCTTTTCATTTTAAATTGAATTGAGACAAAAGATGTTAGACGCAAAAGATAAATTATACAATTTCTTTGTATAAAATTTCAAATTGAAATTCAAGCTTAAGCTGGCTAAAAATTTAGCCACTATTAAAATACGGCCACTATTAAGTTGAAATATTAGATGCCATTTAACTAAACCAGTAGTAAGGGTATAGCAACCCACCTTGTACCCTTCTAGCAACACTGTCCTCCTCTCACTTCAACAGACATTCTTGCAAGTCTCTGTAACGCAACTTAAAATGCAAAAAAGAAGGAGAAAAACGTTGAAAGTTTTCCCAACATAATCTCAGGAAAAGAAAACTATTTTTTTTCGCTTACGAACAGGAAGTAAACCATGGTTAACGATAACGTACCTACAAAAAGAAAAAAAAAGCCAAACGATTGAGAGAAACAACATTTGTTTTGTTGTTGCTTTTAAACTTTGAACTATGTTGTGTTTGAGGTGCACATTTCGACAACAAAAAAATTTTTTACCAAAAACCCAACAACCTCATAGATAAAACAGGTCAGGATATAAAAAAAAAACATTTATATTTTATTGTATGAAAGAGGAAAATGACTAAAGAAATGAATGAATGTTTCGTTTGTTGGGAGCAGTTTCTTTTATGAAAAATCATCAGCAAAACCATTTAAATGGCACCTGTGTAAGCTGCCATGAATAAAGAGGTTATAAATCTAAATATGGCAAAAATGAATAAATGAAAAGTTTATTTTAAATTAGCTGCTTTACTTTAGCTGCTTAAAAGAAAACGTCATATTTGATGGAGTAAAATTACTTTTTTACAATTCAAATTCTTTTTGTGTCTTTAGAAATAAATGGACATTAACTGTTACAAAAGAAATATCTAAAATGGGATGATGTTTAAGGAAAGTAATAGAAGTTAAATTACTTTTAAGAACTTCTACGAAAAAGGATGAATCTGAGATTTGATGCCTTAAGTTTTAATTAGGAAGTTCAGTTTAACTTTTTCGATTTAAACTTAAAAAAAAAACTATGTTTCAAAAAAGTGGATTTTTCAATTTCAAGATATACGTGTCCAACTATTTTTATTATTTCAAGGACATAATGGGCTACCTCAAATGCCATGCTGTTTTCTTTTTTTAAAGCCCACAGACAAATACCATCAGGAGGATGAGACTGGATGGTTATTGAAAGCCGAGCGCTTAATTTTAATATATAGAGGTCGTTCATGGCAGATTTATATTTTCCATACAAATAAATAGGTAATTTTTTTTATGTTGTATCTCACGAACTAATGATCCAATGGCTCGTACATGTTTTAATAGACAACTGAACGCTCCACATAGTATTTATATCAAACCGCGCGGTAAATCAACTGCTACCTATCTCTTTATTAGAAAGATTGGTACCTATGGAAAGGTAATTTTCTATAGATATCAAATATATAAAGATATCATAGCCTTCTGAAGCAATTGATTAAAAAAACACCGAAATAAAAAAAAAAATATTTTTAGTTTTTCAGTATATTAAAGCTATTATTATTTTTTGTTACTCCCCTGTGGAAAACTTTTGTACCAATTGTCTTCAATGTAATTGTCCTTTCACTGGTGAAAATGGGAGTGAAAATGACGATATAATACGTAGATGAAAAGGAAAAATGGGCTTTATTTTTGGCGTGGCATAAAGTGAGTATATTAAAGGCTAGACTTACAAAGTTTTAGAAGGGATTTTTTCCCACGTTGAAAAAGTTGGACACTAGGACGGAAGGATCCCAGATGACATAAGTGGCGCCCAGAATTTGATGTTTGATTAAAAAGCCACCAGAACAAAAAATTAAGCAATAGTGTAGCCATTAACAACGATATGCAATATGATGAAATCGGACTTCAAATGGCGGCGCTATATATAAAAATTAAAAAGTGCAGTATTTTAAGATATGGGAAAAAATTGTTTTCCCTTTTTTAGAAACGTCATTGACATATCCACCTATAATACGACCAATATTGAAAAAAATAGAAAAAGTAAAATAGAAATGTAAAAAGTTAAACTTAGATGCAAATATATAGACATTCTGTTCTTTATTGTCTATATAATAGATATTGGGAATATAGGGGATAACTTTTATGCATTTGAACTATTAAAATGTAGAAAATATAGTCTGCAATTATACTTTTCATATAAACATGAATCTGACCATGAATGGACCATAATTCTAAAAATATTTTTACACAGATCCATTCTCTAAAAATTATACCAGTACAATGTGAAAACAAAATAAACATTTTTTAATGAGCAACGTCATTTTTTTCATGTCAAACTTTTATTAAAAAAAAAACTTAGCACTTTGAAAATGACATTTTTTACTTTGGACTCTAACCTGGGATTACAGAAAGACATTTAGAAAAAAGCTATGAAAAAACTTATGTAAAAAAGTGTCCTCTTTCAAATGACATAATTTTTTTTAAATCATTATTTTGTTTTGAATTTACAAAAAAATAATAAAAAAATTTAATAAAATTGTAAAAATATAAATAAAACATCATAATTTTAATTTGTTAATTGACTACTTATTTTTTAGCTTCAAATAAGCCAAATAATAACTAGTTAATTGCAGTGACAATGTAAATACATTTGTAAGGGGTACCCCTTATTTTTTGGACTTCTCCAACAAAAATAAGTGGTGGTGTTTTGCATAAAACTGCAGAGCATATCGAATACCTTAATCGTAAGCAAGGTTTCCTTAGCCGAGTACTAATTCTGTATAAGTACAAAATTACTCCTTAAACACATTTTGAGTTTGGAATGATTGCTGCCGTTCAAGTTAAGTCTGGAGCTTGGGTGTTTTCGAAGACGTATAGAATAACTCTATGGAAAATATTTTTGTAGAATACTTCAGCCCGCAATATTGCCAATGAAGAGGAACTTTTAGGCTATTTTTTAAGAAAGGGACAAAATCAGCCATGCAACGAAGATGTAAAGGATTAGAAGGCTTACGAGATTTCCAATGGCGAGTCACAACACTGATAGAAAAACCGTCATAACGCTCATGTTATTTGACATATATGTCAAGTGTCTTTGTCTTTGAACCCATGACACCTTTCATCATTGCGATGTCAACCTTTACATTACCTGGTTACCAATGCCAATGATGACAAATCTGCCATCAACGCAATGACACAATTTATTGAGAAAATGCCATCAATATATTGTCGCTTATAAAAAACGTCATAATGCTGATGTAATTTGACATCAATGTTATGTCAAATGTCTTCGTTTTTGACCCAGTGACACTGTCATCAGCTGTTATCAATGGAATGATTGAAACAATTATACTTATTTATATATTCTTACTTTTATTTGTTTTTATTTTAGTTTTACTTTTTGTTATTTTATTTTTTCTTCTAATATATGTCTTGATCCCAGTCTCCTCCATTCATCCCACATTTATAAACTAGCTCCTGTACCATTTTAGCTATGTCACCACTCAAATCATCGGCAGCACAAAGTCAACATAACCACTATTGATGCGACATAAATATGATGACTAAGTGTCATCAATATGATGAAAAGATGTCATACTTTCGTTTGCTTCAATGTTTTGCCTGTGCATGTATGCTGTACTGGCTAAGTTTTTAAAAAGACTTGCATATTTTAGTATTAGTTCTGGTATAGTAATGGTGATAAGTGTAAGTATACATCAATGCAATGTCCTGTGTCTTAACTTTTTGAAAATGCGTTTAAACACAAAAATAAAAATTAAAACAATAGCATTATAACATTGTTTGCGTTTTTCTTTTATACATATTTTACACTTTAATAATATATAATAAGTGACATCGCATTAATGTCATTCCATTCATAGCATTGATGAAACTTATATTATGACAGCATTCTATGATGACGCTTGTCATCAGATTGATGTCCTTGTTCACTTTATTGATAGCATTTCTCATAGCGTTGATAACAGAACTCTGATGATAGGACGCAATCAATGCGATGATATATATTGCTATGAGTGTATAACTCATGATATGCCTAGGGCCCGTACTTGGCTAACACTATGCTGTTTTATAGGACCAGAACCCGACTGTTATGTATCGAGTGGACATGCTAAATAGAGTTCCTGTCTTGAGACAGGGTTCGCTCACTATTTCGTCTTTTTTTATATTCTGACAAGCGGAGGAACAATGGGCTTTACCTACAACCGCAATCTGTGTGAATACTTATTGTCCCTACTATGTCCCACACAGAAAAAACTAAATTTCATTTTCTGCAAAGGAATTCAATGAAATAGTAAATATTTTGTCTATGAACGGACCTACAAACGAATTTGCAAATATAGATAAAAATACCTCAACAATTTCATTAAAAAAAATGTGTTTTTTCAGCGAACAAATTGTTTAAATCTATAAAACAATTTGTCTAAAAATATTTACAAATTTTAGACAAAACAATTTACGAAATCAAACAAAAATATTTACTGGATTTTCTGAAAAATATCAAACAATATTTATGTCTGAATTTAATAAACATTAGTCTAAAAATGCTAATAATTATTAAGCAAAATAATTTACTTAATCAAACAAAAATACAAAAAAAATTTTTACCTGTTCATCATCATCATCATCCATTAAACATTTAAGACATTTGTTAAATGTGTTCAAGTCTGAATATTTATCTAAATACTTAAAAAAAATGAATGAGAATTAACGCAACGACATTAACTAATCGATTCACTCAAAAATCTTTTGTAATCAAACTTGGTACAATTGCATTCCTCTTGCTATGATTGTTGTTGTTGTTATATATGTGTATGTCGTCATCGGGGTGGTATTTTACGACACAGTTTTTATTGTTGTTTTTGCAGTTTGCGTTCTAAATAAAAGTCAAACAAATTATTCATAGATTATGGAGAGAACATTTACTGAAAATTAAATTTATTTTTAGACAAACTTTTGTTTGAAAATTTTTTGGTGATAATTTTTTCTGTGCACGATCCAATATGCAAATTTCGTTTTCTAGACTCGTTACCTTGGTCCTCCAACAGGCACGAAAAGGCTCGTTGCAAAATGTTGAATTTCTCATAGAGGATTGAAAACTCAATTAGAAATATTTTGAAACTTGAGCGTTGAAATTGAGTTCATAATTGACGGGTTTTTGCGCTCTTCTGAGAAGTACCGATTTGCATATTGGATAGTTGTATATGATAAGGACAATTTCTAAGCCGCACAAAAATTAATCTATAAATTGCTTGATTTTTAAAATTTTTGTAATATTTTAATATCTTTTTTACGTCCAACTAATTACAAATTAACCTAAATACATGTGGCTTTATTAAATCTTATTATTTTCAAAGATAACCAAAATTGATAAGTCTTTTTTATTAAGCCTTCTAATTGTTAATATTTTGTTAAATTATCGTAATTAAATTGTTAATGCACTGAAAATTAAATATATTTTTGTGTGTTAATTTTCAGCACCAACATTTATTTACTACTTATAAATAAATGGCTTGTAAAACTGAAACAACAATAAAATATTGTTGAAATAAATTAAACGAATTTTAACATTAATGACTTTAAATTAAAGTGTAACTGCACACTGACTGAACTGGGTGTTGAGAGTTTGACGTCAATGATTTTGCTGCTCGTTGTGGTTGGCTGATGTTGCAAGTTTGCCTTTCAATAGGAATCAAGAAAAATTATTGCTTGTTTGAGGCCAGACATTGTTTTTCAAATAAAGATTTGTGTGAAATAGTTGATAGAGTGACAATAGACAAAGAAAGACATTAATGAATTAGTTACAAGAGAAAATTGTGTTTTATTAAGTTGTAAGGAAATTGGAAGAGGTTGTGTTGTAATCAATAGAGGTCAGTTTTACAATGGCTTTTTAATTAAAATAAAGTTACGCTTATTTTGGTAGATAAATAATAAGATTCTTTTCAATTCATTTAGCTTTAATAAAAGGAAAAAGTTAATTCTAGTGAAATGTATAGCATTAGAAAAAATACATATTCCATTATATTGGTGTTTAATTTTAGTCCGTAGGCTCTTCTGTGGTAGAGCCAAGCAAAAATAATAATTTGTTTATGGTCCTTCGACTGGCATTGCTAACCAGATGTAATGGCTGCTCATGCTTACGATGCAGTAATAACTAACCTCAGACAGCCAAACAGAGACAACAATAGCAACTATCGATTTAAAATTGCAGTAGAAAAATTTTAGTTACAAAGTATACTTTTTTTGCACAGTATCTCTTAAACTAATCCTCGTTTTATATACTTCCTTTATTCAATATAAATTCCTTTTGAAATCTCAAGCTAAAGAAGCACTCTTTTCCTATTTATTTACAGAATATCATCACTGAGTTATAATACAAACGGCGGTAATACATAAGACACTTAAGGTAAGCCAAAAAAATTTGTATTTTTAATGAAGTCATCACTGCGGAGTCTATCTTGAAACAAAAAAAACATTTTGTTGTTAGTTGTTTAAATACATAATAAACAATAAATAATTCTTTGAAAAATTTTATCAACGATCTCTTAAAATTCACACAAATAAAAGCCAAATTTATATTTTGCACTTAAATCTTAAAAATCGTTGAGACACAAATTCATACTCACAAACACAAAACAAATTTCTAGCACCTCACTGATTTATAAAAAAGCTATTATTTAATTAAATTCCCCGAAATTGCATCTCTTGGTTTCATCATTGCCGTCTGAATTTTAGTTTAACAAATAAAAAATGTTTATACAAAATTAACCAGTTTTTTATAGTTACAATCAATCCAGTTGTTGTTTCAATTATTTAATTTACTCACATATTGTGAGCTTGTTGGTTTTAATTAATACGAAAATAAACGTTTTAAACATTTGAATTGATAACTACGTTTAAGTTATTGTTTCCTTTTCTCCTTTGTTTTTTAATTGATCTATTTGAAAGAAATTAAACTTATTCTTGAACACATTTGAAATGTAAATTAGCACACATTGAAAACTTCCCACAATGATAGCATTTCAGAAATGATGCTTTATATGTAACAAACAGGTATTGCCAATCATTAGAAACGTGCTCGAACACACGAAGGAAAAATCTGTTTGATACACAGAAAAAACTAAATTTCATTTTCTGTAAAGGAATTCAATGAAATAGTAAATATTTTGTCTAGGAACGGACCTACAAACAAATTTCTAAATATAAAATATAGACAAAAATATCTCAAGAATTTCATTGAAAAAACGTGTTTTTTCAGTGCAGAAATTTGTTAAATCTATAAAACAATTTGCCTAAAAATATTTACAAATTGTAAACAAAACAATTTACTAAATCAAACAAATTGTAAACAAAACAATTTACTAAATCAAACAAAAAGATTTACTGGATTTTCTGAAAAATATCAAACAAAATTTTTGTCTGAATTTATAAAACAATTAGTCTAAAAATACTAACAAATATTAAACAAAATAGTGTACTTAATTAAACAAAAATATTTACTGGATTTTTTGTAATATATCAAACAAAATTTTTTCTGGGTCATCATCACAATCATCCACTAAGCATTTATGAAATTTCACTTTGTTAAATGTGTTTAAGTCTGATGTCTGATGATCTAAAGACTCTAGCAAAATGAATGAGAATTAAAACAACGACACTAACAAATTGATTCTCTAAAGAATCTGCAGTAAACAAACTTGGTACAGTCGCACTCCTTTTGCTATCATTGTTGTTGTTATTGTTATTTGTGTATATGTCGTCATCGGGTTTGTTTTTTACGACACAGATTTTCTTGTTGTTTTTGGTGTTGGCGTCCTAAATAAGAGTCAAACAAACAATTCATTGATTATGTAAAGAACATTTACTGAAAATGAAATTTATTTTTAGACAAACTTTTGTTTGAAAATTTTTTGGTTATAATTTTGTCTGTGTATGATTATAATCTGCGAACACATAGTGGTTCCAATTAGAAAAAAAGTAGAATAAATTTGTATCTTTGAAACTTGCGATCCAATTATAAAACGATGTGTGTGAAAATCATAGAGGAGGACCTGAGCTTTAAGAGTGTTGAAAGTTCGACCACTCTGTCAAAACACACGTTGAGCTAAAGGGTGTCAAAGGAACGAAAAACTTTGCCTGCCTCATATCTTTTACAAATATTCGGCCATGTCAGACATTCTAATCGGAATGGTTTTAATTCCGTACTTGAATTTCGATCGTTTTTGCTCTGCAGTCTTCAGATTCCGTTTAAGTTATATTTCGATTTTTCAATTATAAAGTTTTTATACCTTGCGGCGTTTTTTTGCTCTTGTTTTGATAAGCAAAGCAAATATTAAGCTTTTTATTAACATGAAAAGCTTATGGCCAAATATTTATTTGAAGCACTTAAGAGTATACACGTTTTTTAGTATTAACTGCAAATGAAGTTAGTAGAAAATGTTTTTGCTAATTCAATTTTGAAATTCAAAATAGGTTTGATTACGAAGAAATTTTTCGTTTTCTGAAGAAGCAACTTACGGAATTCAAGCCACTTTCGATCGGAATGGTATTCTGTGACGTGGCTGATTATCCAATTTTAATGAATTTAATTTTGGTGTAAATTTGAAAAACTCGATGGGGTTAGTTTTTCTTAAGTCCCGCTCTACACGTGCAATTTTTGTTGCAGAAATTCTTCATTTTTCAGTGAGAAAGAGCGATGGTATATATTTCTATTTCAGTACTTTCCCATGAATTCAGGAATTGTTGCAACAAAAATTGCATGTGTGGACCGGGACTAAGCGATTAATTTAGAATTTTGTAGAAAAATTCATCATTTCATTTTTCACTCTCATTTCAAAGTATTGGCTTTGATTCCTTTTTACGACTAGATGAATTAACTAAAATAATAAAAATAACTTGAAAAATTTTTATACTTATTATCAGGGATTGTGTAAGAAATCATATATGTATATATTTATTTCTAATTTTGGCTATGCTATGACCGGAGATATTCGCGAAATAGAGAAAGAAGTCGAGAACAAAGCCAACAAGTCTGAAATTCAAAGCCAAATATCTTTGAAAATATTAATGATATCTTAATGAGATAAACTGTATTTTCTTTACCTCTTCATAAGCTTTCCACCAAGCTAACATTTATTAGAATCAGATAACATTTGTAAACGTTAGAAGGCCGACAAAGTTTTTCAGGACCGAGGTAGTAAACTTCACAAAAAAAAAATTGATTTCAATTAAAAATTCGTTGTGTCAAATAAAAAATTAGTAAATTTTGCTCCAGTAAACGAATTGCTAGTATCAATTAAAATTTTTAATAACAAATTTAATTAAAGAATTTTTGATTAAATATTTAATACTAACAATTAAAAGTTTGTTTAAAATATTTAATTGAAAAATGGAGAAAAATGTGCGGTTTGGATTGGACAGAATGGTGAATAAATCTGTTTGTTCCAAATGAGCAGCAGCTTATGCCCAGCAAAAAATATTCGACATTTAGAAGCAATAAAAGCTATTAGAAGCAATGCGTTGCATATCTAAGAACAAATGCTTCCAAAAATGCTACTACAAATGTACTAAAGAGCACGAGCGATAATTTTAAAATGCAAAAAATATATGCAAAGCAATATATGTATTTAGGATTTAACGTCTCTCACTGACGATAGTGCTTTTTGGAAGCACTAACGCAAGCGAGAACCTTAAAATATGTTTTACGATTCTATGCGCAAACAATACACACACATAACGTATGCACGAACAGTACATTTTAAAAATAACGTAAAGTAAATAACTTTAATATAATGCATTTTTAAGAGTAAGCTTATGTTAACTTCGTGCTGCCGGTTTGCAAGTGTTTTTGGTTGAGTGGTTGGTGCGTTGTATTTCGAATCAGAAGGTTGAAGTTAAAATAACAAACAGTGAGTAAAAGTACAAAATTAATAATTAAAGATAAGAAATATTAATCCTTCAACATGACGTTAGCCCACTTATGAACACGTCCATATATCATCCTGGTCAATCTATATCGAAACATTTTTCCCATATATTTTCAATTTTAGTGCTGAAAATTTTGCGGATTTTCAGCACTAATATAAGCATTTTGTGGATACAGAAACATTGCTTTTAAGCGGCTCATCGCGAACAAAAATCATGCATTATAAAAGCGCAATTACAAGTGATCCCGTTCTGTTGTCTCCCTTACAAAAATGCTTCCAGCAAGCAATAATTTTTGCTGGGAATAGGCGGCAAGAAGTTTAAATAAACCTTTTCACTCTCACTGAGTACATATTTTGCTATTATTTATAAGTGGTGCACATGGTATAATAATAAGTCTACATGTGGCGGCAGCCGATTATTTTCGCTGTATACTATACGTCAAAAACGTGTATTATCGTGCTGTAATCGGATCGCAAGTTTCAAAGATACAGATTTATTACCAATTTTTTTTATTGGAACCGCTTTTTGCTATAGTAGTGGAGAGACTTGTACCCCCAGCTAATAAATTGTAATTATTCTCTATCTGGAGAATCACCAAAACGGGACTGTGTAAATTCAATGTATGTCACACTGAGAACAAATTGTGCTTTTAAGAGTGGGAAGACGTGTGTGTAACTCATAGTATAAAATAACTATGATTAAAAAACAAACATAAATATATATTAATGGTAAAATATACTTCTGTTAAAATGTTTAAAATTCTACTTAATTAAAATATAAGCATTTTGATAAGAGATGATAATTCGACATATTTTTTCGGAATATTATGATTATTTAAATCTTATTGCTAAGTTTAACTACGAAAAGTTTTTCCTTAATCACTTTTAAGTTTCTTTAAACTTTTGTATCCCCATATTTATGCGGAATACTTGTGCTAACTTTAATTTTGTTTTTCATTAAACCCACTCGTAAAATATCGTACATTCAACAGAATCAAAGAAGAATATAATCAAATAAAGAAAACTAACCAGGATATGCATTCATTCTCATAAAATTTAATTTAGAAATATGTATGATTATTTTTTCTTTCACTTTAAATATTTTTTTAATAATAAAAACTTGTGGCTAATATTGATAATCACATAAAGCGTGCATGCGTGTGTGCCTTTAAAATTCTAGAAGTTTTTTGCGCACTTTTATTAAAGAATCTGAAAAATAAAAAATAAACTCACATGCATTTTTATATACTTTAGATATCTAGTCATATGCAAAAGTATTCTGTTCTAAGTGTTGAGTATTGTTTACCAAGATGTTACCAAACAAATAGTATATTTAGAAGCCATGGTCTGTCGTTTGCACTTGATTGAAATTTGTACGTGACCAGAAACTTTTTTTTATAGATTTTGGTTTATTCTTTATTTTCTACGGCGATAGTATACACAATTTCGTAAAGTAAATTTTGCTGAAGGAATTAAGCAGAGTTCAGCTTTTATGCAAAGTTTATTCTTAAGCTTCAATTATGTTGAATTATGGTAAAAAAATTTCTGAGTCTTGTTTTAGAAAATGTCTTTCTCATAAGTGAATAAATAGTTAATTTAATGTTAAATTAAGTAATGAGCGGCCAAAGAAAGGAACGGAAAAACACTACATAAGCTGGTGTTTTTTTTTCACTTTAACAAGAGTTTAGCTGAGTAGTGCCAAGTGGCACGTAGTCTATTATCTCATAATATTTTTGAAATTGCAAAAATATTTATTTAACCCATTAAGAAAACTAAATAGGGGGATACCGAAATAGCATACTATAATAGTAAATACCTTTTAGATCTCATTCGTTGCTCAATGATTTGTAATTTATGGACTGCAGCGTTTAATCGGATATTTGTTGTACAGTGCAGCGAAACCTTTATTAGTTTTCATCTGACAAAGTATTCGGGATCAGGGCTGCCACTTTGGTCTGCTCAGACCAAAACTGGTAGATTTATTTTATTTTTAGATAAATTGTTACCTTGGTCGGTTTGATTCGCTTTTTACCGTTTGTTGCTACAATTTTTAAATATTATAACCCGAATTTGATTATTTTCAGTAAAAAACTCTTAAGAAATATAATAAACTACAAATAACACACTAAAATATTTGATGATCCTGGCTTTCAGTATTCTTTGAGCGCCCATATGAACAGATTTTATTCAGAATCTCATATATCTCTCAATATTATTTAAGTTTTGAATATTATGTAGCAATTCTATTTGGAAATTTCCACAGAAGCTTGACTTTTTTTTGCGTAACGCCACCAAGAAATTAAGCTTGTATTTCAGGACCATGTAATCCGATTTTTCCTTATCTTTTACTAAATGTAGAGCTCCTTAATGAACGCTAGCAAAATGGTCGGTTTTGATAGATTTTGAATGGCTTTAACTAAAATTTTGGTCGAACAAATTTTTTCTTTGTGGAACCCCTGGTCGGCATTCCAACTCACGCATCACGCAACATATCCGTGCCAGATATATCATTAGAAATTGGGTGTCTCAGGGCCTTAAGTTATTTGAGTAAGCATCCGTTACAGCTTTTCTGTGCAATTCAACACGTTTGGCCTCACCGAAAATAAAATATTATTAAATCTAACCATTTTCATTGGTTAGAATTATACAGACCCATAAAATTTATTAAAATCAAACAATGGAATGGTAATGTAGTGGATAGTGTGCTAAGCTATGAACCAGGATTTCGTAGGTTCAATGCCTGCCAAGGCTTGAACAGTAAGTGTATTTGGAAAAAACTAAATTTTGTTGTTTGTAATTTTTTTGTCTCGGACTTAGGTTCTCGTGTTTATCAACCAACGGCTTTAGCATCTCAGCCAAGTCATCTTATGAAATAACGACAGCACAAAGTAAACATAGACATGTAGTGACTTGCTTGTTTTTAATACAGTCAGGGAGTACATAATAGCGTTTGAAAATATGTCTCACGTCCCGTTTCACAATATACGATTAAGAGTTAACGTGGACTTTAATGGCAAGTTTTGTATGTATCGTACATTAATTTTAATCGTACATTATTAGATATTTTTGACCCGATTTAGCTGCAAAATAATTTTAGATGTGGCCACACTGGTTTTTAAGCATGAGCAGTGTAGCCATATGACGGGATTTATCCCCTTATTGTGGGCTTCAACTTTTATTTGGGGATAGATTTTTGTGGGGAGGAATTTAGGTACTTTTATTATAATCGCTTCGATTATTTAAAAATAGAATTTCACTTGATGAATTTCATATGTTTGAATGCATCAAATTTTACATTGAACGTGTGTGCAGACACTAGACTGAAATAAATGTTGGCATAGGATGTTCAGAGGAATGAGGACTGTTATTATTTTTGGACCATAAGGAGTTTAAAGAAATTTGCCTACAATAGCCCATTTCACAATATTGTGCAAATGTTCTTGCATCGTAGCAGTTGAAAAATGGTATAGTATGTTGATATTTTCCACTAACAATTGTTATACCATTTTGCAAATGCACAATATTGTGAATTGGGCTATTGTAAGCTAATTTTTTTAAACTCCTTAAGATTTTGAATCGGGCTAATCAGGGATGTTATGGAATCCATGTCAGAACTGTCATTTATCAGAATTGCAAATCGATTCTGATTTGAATTGGTGTTATGAAACCGTCTTGGTTTTGGTATAGTCTTGGTATAGTTTTAACGAGCAGCGTTGTCGTGTTAAGCTTTTCGAGTATTAACCTAACCGCTTTTCCGCCTTTTAGCCTCTGAATTTCTCTATAAGCTTTTGTGCTTTTTAAATGGTTTCGGTTTTTAAAAATGCCAAACAAAGCTTAATATATTTTCATAATATCCCTTTTTCCCCACCCTTGTATCCGCGCCTGGTGGTGATAGTTTAACTTCTCCATGTTCTTAGTAAACGTGGGCGTGAAGTGACCGGATACGGTAATGACTCGCTGGTTATGGTAACTGGAAAATTCGGCTGTGTTCTGTTAGACGTCATGAGTGATGCTTTGTGAGCTATTGATCCGCACAAAAACATAAATGTGAAAACAAGGCCAAGTTTCTATCCAAAAATTTCGGCCGTAAAAAGTACTGAGATCAAAATAAGGACCAAGTTCTTGATATACACAATACCATCTCATTTCTGGGTAACCTGTAAGCTTGACAATATTTTTCCCATAATTCTTTTCCATATTAGAAAGGCAAAAAAAAAATATGTTACCGTTAGCTTGGTTGCTTAGAAATGAGATGGTATTGTACTTATCAAGAACTTGGTCCTAATATTTATCTCAGTACTTTTGACGGCCGAAATTTTTGGATGGGAACTTGGCCTTATTTTCCCATTTGTGTTTTTGTGCGCTTTTTTGTAAGCTTTTATTTGGTACAATAAGTGCCCCATATAAATATGGGGCACCCTATAGCTCCCCCCGCCCTAGATAAAAAATTAGCATTTTCCCATTTTTCTTAGCACTTTCCCATCAAGACCCACCTTTGTACCAAATTTTATCTTTCTAGCTATACTGAAAGTGCCCTATACAAAGAAGGGGAACCCTAGTCCCCCTTAGGACCTACCTGTGTACCAAATTTCATCTTTCTAGCTATACTGGAAGTGCCCCCCGGGAAGGTGAAAAGTGCTCGTTTTCAGATTTTTCTAGTTAATGGGTCCCCAAGACCTAGCTGTATACCAAATTTTAGCTTTCTAGCTATAGTGCAAGTGCCCAATGATATTGATGAGTCAGTGAGCCAGTCATTCAGTGAATATGTACTAAAATATGCACTTTTTACACCTTCATATCTCGGGAAACTTTTAGTGTAAAACTTTCAAATTTTACCTATGACGTTACTTCTGTAGGGAGACCTTATGTTTCAAGTTTCATTATTTTCGAATCGCTTCGAATGGCTTCGTGCAAATATACACACTGTGTGTCCGGTACTTGGCCTGGCGCACTACCGTGCATCTAGGTTTTGGAGCAAGGATTTATTAAATTATAATCAGACCGACTATCACGTACGGTGGCCGAGAACTCGGCCAGTTGTAAAGACTACCAAACAATGTAAGGCCCAGATTGGCATATCTTCTTACTACCGATGTAATGGGGATATGCCCATCCTTGGCCATTCAGGCCTTAATTCCAACGCCTATTTAGATCTTCATAAGATCCTCTGCTGCAGTGGCTGTTTACAGCATGGGTCTTAGAAACGCTGTTCACTGTGGTGGCAACGATCATTCAGCGGTTTTGAGTACAATATCTTGAAGAGACCTATGAGGTGTGCCGAATGACAGCATAAACTGTTAACTAAGTATCGGCAAAAGATTGTCACCTTTCCGCTCAAAGCTAAGTGTGAAGATGTTGGTCCTCCTGTGGATTCCAGAAACTTACTGTAGCTTATAGATAAATCAAAAGCCGATGACCGGATTGCTGCTGGAGTCTTTGTACAAAATCTACGTTATTTCAGGTGAAATTTGAGACTATTGCACCATGTACCGTCATTATTTTAAATAAAAGTCCTGAGTGCTCACATAAAGCAACTTTTCCTATAGCCATGCAGCTCTGAAATATCTCCTTTCATCAAAATTCCAGCTTGTGCTAAAGTGCTTTGACTAACTACAAAAGCTATAAATAGGTAACTAAATTTTTATGTTTTATATTTTACAGGCTCAGAGAATTTTTGTGGCGTCATTTGGTCAACGGATAACGCAGTAATAAGGGGAAATGAAATTTCGATCTCTAAGGGAGGAATATAAATAAATATTGTTATATCTAATTTATTTTCTATAATTCTACTTCAATGTGTTAACTTTTCTAATGAATCCAAAGTTATGTAATTAGTTTGGCTTAAGTTCATTTTCAATTTAATCTTTCGATCAATTTTTTTTATTGAAAAAAGAACTTCTAGAAAAATTCAAAGAAAAATTTGGATTTACGAAAGTTTGAACTCACAGCTTTTTCGAGACTATCACAGTATACTCATCAGAGCCCTTTACCTACGCTACCAGCGACGGTAGCAACAACACCCTAGCGAAAATCCTAGTAATTAAAAAAGCTCTATTAACAGACTGTCGCCACCTCGTGGCGTGTCGCACCTATTAATGAACTTTTTCTAAATGTTCGGAACTTCAGTAACTGTCTTTTCTTAGCATGCTCAACTATTTTAAGCTTTTTTCATTTCGGTCTTACCAGCGTGGAATATCATCGATATTTTCAATGCTGGGATTTTTTAATGTTTATTTTGCCCAAGTTTTTTGGAACAGTACACATTCATGTTTTAGCTAAGTGCCCTTAGAGTTTTTAATAATTGAGTTATGAGTAGACTGTGGTAGTCTCGAAACAGATGGCAGTTCAACCTTCCGTACATCCATATTTTTCTTTGAATGTTCAATATTTACATGCTTTAGAATTTCTTTCTTAAATAAAAAATAATTTGATCGAAAGATTAAATTGAAAATGAACTTAAGCCAAACTAAATAAATAACTTTAGATAAAACACATACAGTTCGACTAAAAATTCATAACTCAATTATTTTCTAATGAATTTTAGTTTTGTAACGTGCCTTTTTTCCCCAATTTATATTTTACTATTCAGAAAAAGAATAAAATTTGCATTAAACATATATTGAAATTATGTTTTCTTTGTTAATTTTTTAAAGTTGTTATTATGAAAGCACATTATAAATTTAGTGTTTCATTAAAAAATAAAAATCCCGCATCTCGAAACGCCGAAACGCCGAAAAATCCCGGGATCCCGAAAAATCCCAGGATCCCTTGGCATCCCTTGGGATTGTCTTGGTATGAGAAAATTTAATATTGTATACTCCTTGTTTATCACTTCCAATGCAATCGATCTAAGTAAGAATTTTGTTACAAAATAGTTGAAGCACGCTTGTATGATCCCATCAATCAATCAATCAATAATCTTTTTTAGTTTAAACATTAAATAAAAAATAGTTCTCTAACAATTTGTATTAAACTTTAGCACGTTTTTAAAAACATAACAACTAGTTAAAATCTAATTTTACACACAATCCCCGTCTTAGAGTTCATTAAACCCATCCATCTACCATCTATTGTTAACAACTACTTCAACAATGACGAATAAATTGTAAAATGTTATATAATTCTAGTTAAACATTTCGTTAAATCTCCTAAGTAAATCTTGCTTTTAGTCGCACATACTTGTACGACTACTTTACGGGTGGATATCAACCAACATTTACACTAGTTAATCACACTTTTCACTTTATTACACTACACGTTTAGAAAAGAGCTGAATGTGAATAAAAATAGAATTTTTGCTTTAGTTTTAAGTATCATTTCTGTAAAGTAAATATTACTGCTAGATTTATATAGAAACCTAGGAAGACAGACGGACATATGTTGGTAGCCAGTAAAAATAGTGCAATATAATGAATAATGAATTTTACATCTAGAAGCTTAGAGAGGCATTAAATGTGACACTTTTGGTAGTGCATCTCCCCCACTTATCGTTTCAATGCTTTTAAAAGCAATGCATATAAAACACATATAGATAAAGGCAGGGAATTTTATGAATTTAGTATATGTTTCTTATATTTGTACACAGTCTGTAGCAAAATTATGTCATAATACTTTAGGGGGCTATCAATGTGGCACAAAACTATTTTAGTTAAAAAAAAGTAAAATAAGAAGCATTTGAACTGTAGAGCTCAATAAAACCTGATTTAAAATTTTTCAATTAAACCAAAACAGCTCAAAAAAGTACACAGAAAGAAAACTCTTCATTCAGCCAGTGAATTTTTATATTGAATAATTTAGATGCTAGTTTGTTTGATCTACTATAACTCAGAAATTTTTTATCCGATAAAACCGAATTAACCTATTCAACTTAAACAAGCTGTTCATTTTTTTAATCCAACCAACCGGCTTAAAAAGTGTAGTATACATCGAAAAACCGAAACGTACAGTTATCTGGACAATGGCCGAAATTGAGTTTTTTCTATTAAAATTTTCGTTTTTAACACATCTTAGTTACCTTTTAAGGCACACAGCAAAAACTAAATTTCATTTTCTGTAAAGGAATTCAATGAAATAGTAAATATTCTGTCTAGGAACGGACCTACAAACAAATTTGTAAGTATAGACAAAAATATCTGAACAATTTCATTGAAAAAAATCGTGTTTTTTCCAGTGAACAAATATTTTAAATCTATAAAACAATTTTTCTAAAAATATATACAAATTGTAAACAAAACAATTTACTAGATCAAACAAAAAGATTTACTGAATTTGCTGAAAAATGTCAAACAATATTTTTGTCTGAATTTATAAACCAATTAATCTAAAAATACTAACAAATATTAAACAAAATATTGGGTGTTTTTTATTGAGGTATAGAACTTTAAGTTGGCATCACTTTTTTAACTGGCGGCCATTTTGTCAGCTGTCAAGTGATTAATATTTAGTTTGGTTTGCCATTTCATCATGAAAAGGTTGACAAAAGAACACCGCTTGCAAATCGTGCAAATTTATTTCGAAAATAATGGTTCAGTTCGCGAAGTTTACCGCAAGCTCCGTCCATTTTATGGTCGACATAATCGTCCATCAGAGCAATTAATTCGGTTAACCATGGATCGTTTTCACATGAGACCCTTGAGACGCCATTACATCCACAAAAACTGACTGTTTGGTGTGCTCTATGGGCTGGTGGAGTCATTGGGCCATACTTCTTCCGAAATAATGCTGGAGAGTCAGTTACCGTTAATGGAGACCGGTATGGAGCCATGATAACCGACTATTTTGTTCCCGAATTGGATGGCATGAATGTGGATGAGTTGTGGTTCCAACAAGACGGCGCTACATGCCACACAGCGCACGTCACAATCGATTTATTGAAGGAAACATTCGATGAGCGCATAATTTCGCGGAATGGACCTGTCAATTGGCCACCAAGATCGTGTAATTTGACACCATTGGATTATTTTCTTTGGGGATATGTGAAGTCGCTCGTCTACGCCAACAAACTTGGAAGCCAACATTCGTGGCGTTATTGCCAACATACGGCCCCATATGCTCGAAAAAGTGGTTGAAAATTGGACCTGTAGAATTGGCTTTATTCGAGCCAGCCGCGGCGGCCACATGCCCGAAATCATATTTAAACATTAATGGCATAAAATTATCCTTCCAATAAAGCCAAATTGATGGACATTAAAACGATTTTCTTGTGTTTTATTTCAATTCGAAGTTCTATACCTCTAAAAAAAACACCCTGTAGTTTACCTTAATCAAACAAAAATATTTACCGGATTTCTTATCATATATCAAACAAAATTTTTGTCTGGATCATAATCATCCATTAAGCATTTATGAAATTTCACTTTGTTAAATATGTTCAAGTCTGAATGTTTATCTAAAGACTCTAAAAAAATGAATGAGAATTAATGCAACGACGTTAACGAATTGATTCAATCAAAAATCTTAAGTAAACAATCTTGGTACAATAGCATTCCTTTTGATATCATTGTTGTTGTTATTTGTGTGTATGTCGTCATCGGGGTTGTTTTTTTCCGATACATTTTTCTTGTTGTTTTTGATGTTTGCGTCCTAAATAAAAGTCAAAGAAACAAATCATTGATTACACTGAAAATAATCTATGCAACATTTTACGAAAAAAAACTTTCGTAGTGCTTTTTTTTTCGTAAAATATACGAAACTTTCGTATATATTAAGAAAAAAACATTTAGGCAATATTTTTTTAAATTTACGAAAGTAACGAATACCTTTTGTAAACATTTTTCCTTGTTAAAAAATATATTTGAAATAAAAAAATATATTAAAATATTTTTTTATAAATTGACGTATTTTTCAGATAAAATAAGTAGAAAGGGGCTCAGTGGGTAGAGTACATGACTTGAAATATGAAGATTGCGAGTTCATGCGCCGGTTCAGCCATACTTTTTTTTACTTTTATTTTTTGATTATTTTCGTACATTTCGTATATTTTACGAAAGAATTTCGTGGTGCGAAATTACGAAATATTTCGTTATATGTACGAGCGTTTTCGTGTATATGTTGCATGGAATTTTTTCAGTGTATGTAAAGAACATTTGCTGAAAATGAAATTTATTTTTAGACAAACGTTTGTTTTAAAATTTTTTGGTGATAATTTTTTCTGTGCATTAGAAAATTCAAACTTTCCATAAATTAAAACATGTAAAGGAGTGTTATGGATGATTTTAAAACAAATTTTTAAATTATCTTCATTTTCTTGGCCTTATAACTCCAAAAAGGTTAGTCTTAGGTAAAAAATGGTAAGAAGCATTTTTGTAAGAAATTTTGTCAGCTCTAACTTTATAATACAAAAATTTTTACTAAAAGCTATAGTTTCAGACCTGTGAATAGGAAACTAAAAAAATCACCTTGAGAGGGCCCTCCGCCCTCTTGTCCACCAAACACGTGTACCAAGGACGGACTGTGCCTAATTTTAAAACTACAGGAATTATTTCCTTCGATTGGCCTTTTACGTCCTATTTGACTGCTCTAACAATTCTCAAATTTTTGTAAAACATTTAGCCGTTATTTTCCTTTTTTTATTTTTAGTGGTTTGGTAAATTTTAAATATATTTTACATTTAAACAAACATTTTGTAAACATACCTTGACTACATACTGTTTATGAGTCCTTTTACAAAATTTATGATTATTTACTTTGTTGTTTCTATACAAAAATATGTTTCGTTTTTTTGTTTTTTTTCGTAAGAATAAGCTTGAATTTCCATTTTATGTTTAAGTGAATTTTTAATCTATCTTCCGGTTTTATTTAAATTTTCTTAAAAGAATTTTGCAACAAAATATTTGTAGAAAGTTTGAAATATTGCAAAAAAACTTTATGGAGTTTTTTGATATTGTGTAATAAAAACTGCCAGTAAAAATTGTAATTTAGTTCATCATTTAAAATACCAGCAAATTAAAGAAAATTTTAAAAAAAGCTTTAGTACAAAGTGACCAACTTCGGGCTATTTCTCAAACTGGAAACTGCAAAAAGAAAATCAAAGAACTTAACAACAAACTCTCGAAATAATTAGAGAAATTATTTTCCGGTACGCCTGAAAGTTTTTCAGGTGTTTTGTTTCTTTGCTAATACTGTACAACCAATTCAAAATTTAGGTAAATTTCTGTTCTTTGAATTAAAGAAACAGCCAGGTGTTACTAGCTTGTAATTGTATCCAAAAGCTATGAGTTTTGGATAGATAAAATAATTTTGGATTGGTAAAACAGATTTGGGCACGTAAAACATATAACTTTTATTTCCACTATCGGTGTCTCAAAATGAAGCATAAGGTATCATCGAATCAACAGAAAAAACCGTGTAAAAATATTTTATTTTTATCAAAAGTTATAGACTTTTGACCGCTCTCCCGCAAAGTGTTGCAATGAGCCTCAATATTTTTTGGGAAGAAGTAAAATAGATTTTTTAAGTTCTACACAAAATTGGCTAACAGGTTGCTTAGAAATGTGATGGTATTGTACCTATCAAGAAGTTGGTCCTTATTTTGATCTTAGTACTTTTTACGTCCGAAATTTTTGGATAGGAACTTGGCCTTATTTTCACATTTATGTTTTTGTGCGGATCTCAGTTCTTTCTTCTAAGCTTTTATTTGGTACAATAAGTGCCCCATACAAATAGGGGCACCTTATCGTCAGATCATTATTGGCTTAGCGCATATGCCAAAAAGTCGGAATGGAAAAAAATTACAAAGAAGATTTACGTGAAGTTTACTCAAAATATACTCGATAGAATTTTTATTTGAAGAAAAATATAAATTTTTGTGAGCTTTTATCAATGCAATTATGCAATTGTACTGCATTAGCCACCTTTTTAAAATAGTTTTAAAAAGTAGCTTTTTGTGCTGCATGTGTATACTAGCTGCTGTGTATTGAGTAACTTGTTGTTGAGAAGAAACTTCCTACTGCTTATTAAAAATAAGCGTATAAATGTTATTAGAAAATGAAATAAAAAGTCAATATTGATAAGACTTGGTATTTTACTATATTTGTTTTTTATTTTCTTTATTTACAAAAAATGTATTAAAGTTATTGATATCGAACACAATGAATGAATGCTTGATATACGCCATACCTAACTCAATTTTTTTTTTAAATGGTCGGTGGGTCAAACCAATAATGAGCTGACAATATGTGCACGCAAATTTAATTAATAATTTTTCAATGTGCCTATTATATTTTACATGTAGCTGTCATTCATGCACAAACATAGTTTTATTCACTTATAATTTTTCTTTTTGTAATATAATATCTATAGAAATGTAAATTTTCCATTTGCTGTCTCTTTTAGCTTTTAATACGATTAGGTGGGAAAATCGAACAAATGAACATAAATGTTTATGTCTTTGAAAAGTAACTTGAGGCGAAAGTAAAAACTAAATAAAGCAAAAATATGAATATATAAAGTAAAAGTTGTATTGATCGGTAACAAAAACATTACAGACGAAACCACAGCAAATCAGTGACAGTTTTGACAAATGAAAACAATGACGATGTTATTGTGTTAAAAAATACAAAGTTTTCAGGAGATTATATTTCGAAATTCGAATGCTTTAAAGTTTTTTTTTATTAAACTATTCGCTATGAAACGCTCTAAGTAATAAACTGATACCTATTATTTATAAGTTTAATATTTTTCATAAAATAAGAAATATATCGATAAAAGTAATAATTGGGTGTTAAGTTTAATAATAATAAAGTTTCAAAATTTTCTAGAAAGATTAGTTTCTAAAATTAAGTTTACTGGAAATAAGTTTTTGTAAATAAAACTTCTCGCAAAATATAATTTTCCTGAAAACCATTTCTTCAAAACTGTACTTTTTCCAAAAACTAATTTTCGCAAAAGTAGTTTTTCACACTTTTTAAAAAATATTTTCTCAAGATTAATAATAATAATAAAGTAAACTTTTTCGTAAAAGAAATTCTATTAAATAGGTACTTTTTCTAAAAATATATTTTATAAGAAATTTATTATTTGACATATTGTCATAATTATATTTTAAATAAAATTTATTTGTTGATCGTTACTAAGCAATTCTCTATATGCATTTCATTGGCGCTTTTACCAAATCGTCAGTAGACTTCAACCACAACTTTGAACAGTTACAAACCTCTTATTTTATGCACAGACTTTAAAAAAATCATTTGAGAATTTACAAACGATAATATTTTTGAAAATCACAAAAGAAAATCATATCGAATATAAAATATATGTTGGGTTTTGTATAAGTTTCTAAGCCTACTACAATTATTTTATTCTTTTGCGATTTTCAAAAATATTATCGTTTGTAAATTCTGATGAAGACTCTGTCGATTTTTTTTTTAATTGCACGAAGAACAAAACTAGAGCTAAAAAATATCCAATTTGATACTGTCGATATATTTTGCAAATATACATTTTTTTATTTTTATAAAAAAAATTTTAGATACAAATTATTCGATTAAATTTAATCAAATAACATTTTTAGAGTAATGAATATACAATTGAAATTATTGTTATTTAAATTTCTGAAATTATTTGAATAGAAGTTTTTCAAATTAATTTATTAGAATAAAAAATTTTCGAATAAAAAATTATTCTAATAAAAATCATTTTTATTTTCCTTCCTACCAAATATATTATTATTTTACTAAGGCTCCGCTATCTGTCGGTTTGCATGGCACTGAGCTAGCTGTCTCCTTGGAACCGTAACATTAGCATGATTTCAATTTTCCTAGACAAAGCTATAAACTTAAGCGGGGTCTTCAAATAAGAGATGGGGAATTTTTATGTGCAGAATTGTTTAGTGGCACTTAGCTGTTCGTGTGTGATTCCTTTTAGCACTTGGCCCGTTTTACAAGTACTTTCAAATGTTATTAACTTACTTTATCGTGCGTTTTATTTTATACAAAATATGTAGCAAAGGTAACTTTCTTCCTTTGTCAAGTTGATTTAATGTACATCTTCTATAATGCATTTTTTTACGTTCTTTTTCTAAAATACAATTTTTCTTAAAAAAAATCTCTAAAAGCTACTTTGTGAAAGATTATTTGGAATGCCACTATTTCTTCAAAGCCTTTATGTTCTTAAATGCTCTCTTTGCAAAGGTTTTGGAAAATACCTTCTGGTTTTAAAATCTACTAATCAAAAAGTATCATTTTCTAAGAGCAAACTAGAATGAAAAATGTCGCCTGTAATGCCAAGTGTAATTTGCTTTTTTCATGATATGTATGTCATTATTTTTTTTTTAATTACTTATTTCCATTTGTTATACAAAATTTATCAAAAAAATTATTTTAATATTGAATAAGCAACACTTGTTTAAACAGTTCAAAACTAAATAAATTATCTTTTAATATTGAAAAAAAACACTTGTCGAATTTTGAAGTGTATGTTTGAAATGTTTTTCTTATTTATTTCTTTATTGTTATAAATTTTTACTTGTTTTTTAAGTCGCTATTGGATGTCTTAAAACAACTTTATATAGAAGGCTATAGACACAATAAAATTTAAAACTTTTAATCTGTAAGTTTTATAATAATAAATAATTAAACAAATAAAATGCCATGCACAGTGGTCCGATGGCACATAAAAATGTTTATTTAAAATTACACTTATTTAAAATAACACTGTAGGTAAACCAGACCAAGTCACATTACTTCAAAATAAGATTTTTTTGTATACTGTTGGAATCAGACTTTTTTCTCTATCGATATGTGAAATCCAGTAAGTCCTATGTTCCAAGGGACAATAGTACTGTTCAAAGCCATCTGGGAGGCAAAAAGTATTCTAATAGGCAGATTTTGTAAAAAAAAAATTCGTTTCTAAACGTTTCAAATTTGTATGAAAAGTAACGCAAATACGTTTCAAAAAATGTTTTTCCATATAAATTTCAAAACGCAAAAAGCGTTTGTATTTACAAAAACTGGCCTTAAGTTTGAACCAGGACTCTAAAATATCTCAAAACCAAATTTCATAAAAATCCGTTCAATGGTTCTTGCTTGATGCATGTTCGGACAGACAGACAACAATTCCAAAAGTTGGTGTTTTGTGTTTTACATAGATTACTATTTACGCCACCATAAAAATGTTCAAAAAATACACAGACATGTGCCTTTTACAGTTGAATTATGTGTATAGATTTTATCCAAAGCTTTTTTAATTAGTTTAACTTTAATTCGTTTTAAATTTAACCTTTCGATTAAATTATTTTCTATTTAAGACAGAAATTCTAAAGCATGTAAATATTGAACATTCAAAGAAAAATATGGTTGAATTGACATCAGATGTTTCGAGATCACTACAGTCTTCTTATTAGAGACCTTTTACCTACACTGCCAGCGATGGCAGCAACAACAACCTAGTGAAAATCCTATTAATTTAGTAAACCCAATCGCACCTACTACTACTGAATTTTTGTAAAGGTTTGGACCTTCACTAACTATTTCTTCTTTATCATGTTCAACTATTTTAAGCTTTTTGATTTCTGTCTTACCAGCGTGAAATATCATTTGATATTGTTTGTGCTGGGATTTTTTTTTAATGTTTATTTTGCCGAAGTTTTTGGAACAGTATACATTCATATTTTAGCTAAGTGCCTTTAGAGTTTTAACAATTGAGCTATGAATTTTAGTCGAACTATATGATTTTTATCCAAAGTTGTTTTAATTAGTTTGGCTTAAGTTCGTTTTTAATTTAATCGTTCGATTAAATTACTTTTTATTTCAGACAGAAATTCTAAATCATGTAAATATTGAGCATTCAAAGAAAAACTTGGTTGTACGGAAGGTTGAACTGACATCATATGTCTTGAGACCATCACAGTCTTCTCATCAGAGTCCTTTTACCTACACTGCCAGCGACGGCAGCAGCAACAACCTAGTGAAATATATAGATTTGGTGTAAGTCAAACTGTTAATCCTATTTTAAACGATTTGTGGTCTGCTGTAAAATTTTCAATATATGACAATGTACTTTACCTCCCACCTACAGACATATCGTGCCATAACTGCCAAAGAAGATTAAGCGCCAAAAAAACAAATTGTTTAAATCAAAGTGAAGCCTTAATATTGTCTATATAAGATTGTATTGGACTTATATGTAACGTTAATAGTTTTAATAAATTTCCTATAAGTCAACGCGTGTTTGTGGTGGTTAAGGTATATTAAGATATTCTTGATGTCATGAAAAATCAGTTAATTTAATCAAATTATTTTAAAACTCATAATCATTATCCTGAGCAAGCTGTTCTTTAATTGTTTCGCATATATCCTTACAGTTTTTGACTCTAGTTTTGCTCTACTTGAAAAAGAGAAGTTTAGCTTAAGCGACACTGCAGTTACAAAAACAAATGTAAAGAAATTAAAAACTTTAACTGAAAATGCACTTAAACTAAAATTTCTTTTCTGTATTTCCGTAACGGCACTTCACGAAACATCTCATCTCGCACAAGTTAGCAAAGAATGCCGTGCCTATAACATCGAGGTCTATCCGAGACAGGATGGCCAGATTCGGGTGAGTTGCGAACCGTAAATGGGCCGGAGTACAGGAACTCCGGCAGACCAGCAGACGAACCGAAGCCCAGTGGTGTGGGTTTTCTATTATCCAGCCGAGCTCGAAATGCTCTTGTTAGTTGGAAACCACACTCTGACAGATTAGTGTCTATTAGACTTCGTACAAGGCTAGAAACATAACTATAATGCAGTGCTACGCACCAACTGATATGGCCGAATTACCGGAAAAAGAAGAACTTTACGAACACCCCATAGCATCTACTCACAGAGGCGATATTCTAATGCTTATGAGTGACTTCAACGCACAGCTTGGCTCCGATAACACCAACCGAGAACGCATTATGGGCAAACATGGAACAGGTCGTATGACCGAAAATGATACACTCTTTACAGATATGCGTGCTACAAACGACCTAGTTGTTGGTGGCACTCTGTTCCCTCACAAACGTATCCAGAAAGTGACTTGACTGTCTCCTGATCAACGGACTGAAAACCAAATCGACCACATCGTCATCAGTAGAAAATGGCGAGGTTGTGAGAAATAGAAGAGGAGCAGATGCTGCAAGTGACCACCACCTACTTATTGCTACTATCCGTCTCAAAATTGCAGCTTTCCGAGAACCTCATAGCACCGTACAGAGCAGAAAGCTGGACATTAAAAAGTTAGAACAGCCAACCATATCCGCGACATACGAGTATGTCGAAAATCTCTCCACCGCCTTAACTTCACACACCCACACACAGCTAGAAGATATTTTCTTGAATCCAGCAAAAACACTTTTTGGCCACAAGAAAAACGAGCATAAAGAATGGATTTCTGACACCACGTGGGCCTTAATAGGAAAGAGGAAAAGTGTCAAAGGTCAACTGAACAATGCAAAGACCCGCAGATCTAAGCAACAACTGCAGCAGAGCCACAACAATTTAAACCATATGGTTAAACGCAACGCAAGGCAAGACAAACGTAAATGGGTGAATATCATTGCAGATGAGGCGCACGCATCACAACGTGTAAACAGGAAAAGTTGGAAATATGGACAAACTATTACACCCAAATACTATTATGTGTCGCCCACTCCGTAAGAAATGACATCTCGACTGTGTGCCCGGACCTGATGGAAATTGCTGAGGCCAGAAAAACACTAAAACCCAACAAAGCCCCAGGCAACATTAATATATCAGCTGAGCTATTTAAACTATCACCCAACATCAGCGCTCAAATACTTCTCCCTATAATCCAAAAATTCTGGAACTCTGCTTACCTGCCAGCCGACCTTATAGTGCGTTTACATGTGAGCAAAATCTAGTAGATTTCATTTGAAATCTTTATCAAAATCTATACCGTTTACTCCAAGCTTTTTTTTGGCATATATGAAGATTTCGTATCCAGAACAGAAACCTTTGACTAAAAATTCTCCGTAAACTGCAACCCAACAAGTGCAAACTCAACTAATTCACACACCTTTTGTAAAATAATTTTGCGCTCTAGCGAAGTATCGACGTAGCTAATTCACTCACCGTTTACATAAAAATGTTGTACAGGATAGTACAAAAGAAACTCATTTACTAGATTTTGATTAGATTTCATCGAAATCTAGTGACGAAGTAGATTTTGTTTTGTATGGGAAATCTACTCGAAATCTACTAGATTTGGCTCGAAATCTCGTAAGTACTAGATTTCGCTCAGATGTAAACGCACTATTAAAGAAGGAGTCATTATTGAAGTTCCTAAAAAAGGAGATCTCACCAAATGCCAGAACTGGAGAGGGATAACCTTGCTTTGCATGCTCTATAAGATAATTGCAATCATTATAAACTGTAGATTATCCACAGCGCTGTGTGGAGAATTGCGACAAGAACAAGCAACATTTCGCCCTGGAAGATCCTGTGTTGATCACGCAAATAGCCTCCGACTAATCATCGAGCAACTAGTGGAATGGCGCTCTCCTCTTTACATAATGTTTATGGACTTCGGGAAAGCCTTCGATACCCTCTCACATACAGCAGTATGGTCGGCATTATGCAGCAAGGGTGTCCCGGAGGAAATAATAGCGCTCATAAAAAGTCTTTACCATGATTTCAATTGCCGAGTACTTCACGAAAATAGAATTGGTGACATAATTGCAGTCAGGAAGGGTGTTAGACAGGGCGGCGTACTATTATTTAATAGCGTTCTTGACGTTATTATGACAGATATCACACGTACCAATAGAGGCGTAAGCTGGGGACTGCAGGGATGTTTGGAAGTCCTCGATTACGCGGACGATATTTGCTTTCTTGCTCACAGGTACTCTGGCAAGACAAAATCCGTGCTATAGAGGAAATGTCTGCAAGAGTGGCACTAAAAATTAACCTTGGAAAGACCGAAACATTGCGCATAAATGCATCAACCACCCAGTCATTTCGTCTATGGCACCAACCTGTAGAAGATGTAACTTCTTTTTGTTATTTGGGCTGCACTATTACAACAACCGGCGGCTCTTCTCAGGATGTGAAATCCAGATTGGACAAGGTGAGGCGGGCTTTTGCTATGCTAAATCCTCTATGGCGATTCACCCAGCTATCTACCAACATCAAACTCAGAATATTTAATTCCAACGTGAAGTCTATATTGCTTTATGGTTGTGAATCTTGGAATGCTGCACCCAAACACATTAACATACCGCATACCGCATACCGTCCACCAAATGCCCATCCACTTGGGGATACGTAAACGTAAATGATGCTGGATTGGCCATACGCTTAAGCCCTTATGACACTACATTTTTCTTGCATTGTTTTGCTACAGGATTGAAAGAAAGAAATAGCAAATGATAGAAAGAAACAACTATACAAAATGTAAACAAAACGTAATGGCTTCTTTAAGTGCTGCCTACTTTTTATTTATAATAAAACGACAAAAGAAAAAAAAGTTGAAAAAAAGAGGAGCTAAGTCGCTGAATTCGTGAATAAACCGCTAACTTGGCAACACTTTAATGTTTCAAGTTTGAATTGTCAATTTTAAGTTGAACATTTTTACATTTTTTTTGACAGGCCCCCATTTTTTATCGATAACATTAGTAAAAGCTTTGACAATTTGGTATTTATCTTAATATAGCTGAACTCTTTGCACCTAGTAAAATTTCCTATTATATTCTATTTGCACTGTTCTCCAAAATTTGAAAAATGAAGAAAAAATGTAGTGTCATAAGGGCTTTAGAAAGCCACCCGACGACATTAGCAGAATGGCCATCGACTGGAATCCCCAAGGTCCAGGGCGCAGCTGGAGCGAAACAAAGCATATCGCAAATGAAAGAGATGATTGAAAGCACTTTGTTGTGGCCCTATGTTCCTTATAGGAATTTCAGGATATAATATATATACTTCACATGACTTTGAAACTTTAACAGATAGTCCGAATTATCGGAAATAATCGATTATCGACAAAAACGGTTTTCGCATGTCGCATAAGCTTTTGTTGGCGGTTATGGCTCGATGTATTTTAAAAACTGCACATCATTTGTTAGAAGCTCTATATATATATAACAATATCAGGCTATCGTTTAGGACTCGAAATTATTACTATACGAGTAGCACACATGAGCAGAAAGGAAAATATATATTTTGTGTTGCTACACATATTGTTAGCATTCGTGCCTTATTTTCTATTCATTTAAATCAAAACAATTTTTACTACATTTTGCTTATTTCTTTAAAATGATAAAACAAAAGATCTAAATAAAGCTCATGATAATAAATTCTGCCCACTAAAATTTAAGAAATAAAAAGTACCAACTTTTAATACCTGATCACTATTTAGCGCATATTTTGTTACCTTCTTATCATATTTCCAAAAAAAATCAGCTATAATGAAATGAAAAACATTTCTTGTGACATTCTTCGTGTGTTATTTATTTGAATTATGTGCGTGTTTCAAATCTTTTTTATTAAAAAAAAATTGATTTACAATTTATATGTTATCTTTTATTACGGGTATATTATATCAAGTTTAAAACTCTTTTTGCGTAAAAACAAATTGTTTTTTTTTTACATTTTTGGGAGGGACTTAATGTCTGTCACAAGGCCATATCTTTGTACACGGTGGCGTGTTGTTAATTTATTAATTTTTATTTTATGTATACCGTTATCTTATACCTCCCATACAGCACTGTGCGTGTTTTTTAAATGTCATAAAATAAGTTCACTTATATGTCGTGTTATTATTCCGATGATTTTAGTATGGAAAAATTTAACAATACGTATTAATGTATTCAAATATTATATGGCGTTAATATAAAAAAAATTCTAAATTAATTAATAAACAGTCTTAAATAAAAAATGTTTAATCACTCTGCATACTTTTCTTTGTAATTTCTATATAGTATGTAAAAAGTGAGGATTTTTTCGGATATTTCGGATGTTTTGAAAAAATCAGATACTTTACTAGACAACCAAGCAAGCTCTTTAAAAGATATATAGGTATTTAAATGAATATTCGTCAATTTTCTGGTACGGCGCGCCGCACAGTGCTGTGTCCTATAGACAAAAATAGAAAATGAAATTTGAGTCTTCTTTTTGGGTGAAATTTATATTTTTGCAATAACAACAAACTAGGTTAATTGTACAAAAAAAATTAGTTCCAAAAAAACTCATTATATCGCCACCAGATGTCGCTAAAGTCATAAAAATTTTTTGGTAGTTACAAATAAAAAACAATAATATTTTGGGGGTTTACAAAGAAAATTTTTAAAAATCCAGTTTTAAAGATATGTATGTATATTTTAGATATTTTCGCCAAAATAACTTAAATATATGTGCGATAAAATAAAGTATCAGTTTTGTATAAAATACTGCAATAAATATTTACAATAGAGCATTGAAAAATCAAATTTTTCTTTGTTCGCAATTGAAAAATACCAATAGTTTGATAGAGTAGTAAAAAAACATATGTTAATTGATTATAATAACTTCCATTTATTTTTGAAGCTAACATACCTACCTGTCTATAATATAATGTAGAGAATATAACCAATTTTTTTTATTTAAGCTAAAAATATGACTTTGTGCAGTAAAAAAAACAAATTTTTACACTTTATACACACAGAAAAAAATGGAATGTAAAATCAACATGACGCAATTGTGATTTGAAATCATATTAAATTTACATGAAATAATTTTTTGTTTCACTGTGCTAGTGTTTATTTGCTTTGTTCATTGCTACAGTTCCCTGTTGTGCTTAGTTGTGTGACTTGTTGTTGTTTATTCTTACATGTGTCAGCTATGTAGACGACAAAATACCGAATTAGTTTTAAATGAAAAATTATTAATCTAACCTTATATCTCTTCGATTTAAAATTTTTCACTGTTAAAACAACTTTGATATAAGCGTTACATTTCATTTTAAATCAACATGACTATAACTTTAATAAAATAAGTTTTTATAAAATAAGTTTTATGTTAAATAAGCATTTAAATCATGTTGAATCAAAATGAAATTCATTTTACGTGCGATGGTATTTATTTAGTGTATAGGTAAAGAAAATTTTAAAGCTGTTGGGCTGCAGTGGTTAGCGCGTGGACTATCATGCAGGTGGTACGAGTTCAAATCTTGGCTGGGGCAGCCAGCTGCAACACAAATTTTCCTAATGACTATCACGTAAGTAAGATAATTAATAGAATAGCTACATTAAAGTCTTGTTGTTTCAGCTTGATATAACTATAATTCAACATGATTGTTAGTGTTATTTCAATATTAAATTCACGTTGTTTAAACTTGAAATAACTTTGATTCAACATGATTATTCGTGTTGTTTCAATATCGAATTCACGTTGTTTCAACTCGAAATAACTTTGATTCAACATGATTTTTCGTATTATTTCAGCTTTAACTTCATTTTGATTTAACTGTACTGCAATATTAAATCAACATGAAATATAGTTAATTCAAAAGGATAAATTTTCCTTCGAGATTACTGTAAATCATGTTGGATTAAAATAAAACGCCTATAAAGCAAAATCACTACCGAAAAATGTTAAATTAACTTGGTTTTCGACGATTTTACATGAAAATTTTTCTGTGTGTACTTTTATCACTTATAAAGATATCTATAACTTTCTTAATATGTAGTAAAATGTTCTAACATTTTAGTGGGTGACAAAAAACATATCTAGTTCTAAATTATGAAAGATAAATATGTATTAAAGATTTAAGTGATTTATTAATGAAGCCTGAAATGTGACTTATTTTTTATTGAAATTGTAAAAATTACCAAATTTTCATCTAATATATTTAAAAAATATGTTAATCGATTTTGATTTGTTGTCCTTCATTTTGAAGATTGGAATTTTATCTATATTAAGCTCTGATGTTACTACATTTTTTCTTCATATTTCAAGTTTTGGAGAACAGTGCAGGTAGAATATAATTGGAAATTTTGCCAGGTGCAAAGAGTTCAGCTATATTAAGATAAATACCATATTGTCAAAGCTTTTACTAATGTTATCGATAAAAAATGGGGGCCTGTCAAAAAAATTTAAAAATGTTCAGCTTAAAATTGACATTTCAAGCTTGCAAAACAATGCGAAAAAATGTAGTGTCATAAGGGCTTTAGCCATTGAGCAGGAGTACCAACTTTTTGCTAGTAATCTTAATATGTGCATATATTCTCGGAAGATGCTTCTCTCGAGAGTCATTTGTTTTGCAAAGTAAATATTTTTGCAAGTTTTATTTTATATTTGTTGCAAACTTCTATGCCCTGCTCTTTTGAAAACCTTTCCTGAAGATGTGGCTAATGGGGATGGGAAGTGATCAAATCTTCTCAATCCATTGCAATATATTTTTCCAAAAAAAAAAAACTTCTTAATACTTTATATGTAGTTCAAGATATTAATTTATAAATAGTTCGACTGCGTGATTGCATCTTCGCTCACGACTAGTCACCCGCATATAAAAATAATGTTAGATCGCGGACGTTCATTCCCGATAACTTTATAGTGTCTCACGATCACTGAAATACACTCACAGATAGAATTTTTTAGTCACGCGCTTTCACGCATGAGTAATATGCAAATTCTCACGATCACGTATGCTCACGATAAATTAAATAAGAAAAAGTTTTTTAATTTTAAATTTTGCTTGTAATAATTTTTAGGTATTTTTTTAAGATTTTTAAAAGAAGGATATTCTAGATCATCATTTATTACTTAACTAAGCATCACATAAGTATATATAGCCGCTCCTGAAATCTGTTTCCAATCCGGCGCTTGTAGTAGTTATTAAAGGCTTTTTAAGAAAAATGATATATGACAGCCTATCGAGTCCTTGCAGTGATTAAGCTAAAAATTGGTTCAATTAATAAAAGCGCTATTTCTGATAGATACAGCATTTTTCAACTGGTTACATTAAGAAATGTATCTTTAATTCAATTTTGAGGGTTTAGGTTATATAGGAGCTATAAGAGTCCTTGCACCGATTTTTTTAAAACTTCGTATTTTTCTTAACTAGTTTCATTTACAACATAGTCATGCCCATAAAAAAAATTCTGAGCTAGATAGAAAAAAAAAAACTGGAAACGGATTTGAATTTAGCGCATTAAACTTTATATACGCCACTTATATATAATTGAAAGACTCGAAAAATTGTTTGCAGACCAATAAGGGCTTTTATCCATCACGTCTGCACATTTCACTATAGAAAATTTTAACTTTTTTTGGCCAATACCAAAAAAATTAGTATTGAAAATTCCTAATTGTTTTTTACTTTTATATATCATAAACATAACAAATTAAACACCTCTGTTTACACATTTTCTCAATACTGCTTTTCATGTTGTTTTCTAAATGAGCTAAAAAGTAGAGACTTTACACACAGATATATTTCACAATAAAATCGCCGAAAACAAAGTTAATTTTACCTTTATCGGTATTGATTTTGCTTCATAGGTATTTGATGCTAATACAAGAAGATTTTACAATAACCTTCAAAGAACATTTTTCCTTTTGAAATAACTGTATTTCATGTTGATTTAATATTGCAGTACAGTTAAAGCAAAATGGAGTTGATACTAAAATAATACGAAGAATCATGTTGAATCAAAGTTATTTTAATTAGAAGCAACGTGAATTTGATACTGGAATAACACAAAGGGTCATGTTGACTCAAAGTTATTTCAAGTTGAAAAAACATGAATTTAATGTAGTCATTTTATTAATTATTGTACTTAATTACCTGCAAAGGCGAGCGCCGTGATACGTATTAGCATAGGCATCAGAAAATTGTGTGCTGTAGTTGGGCGGTCACAGCCAAAATTTTAACTCGTGCTCATTTTTTTAACATAAAATTCATTTAAAGTTAATGTTATGGTCATGTTGATTTTAAATGAAATGTAGCATTGAATTTTCCCAATGTGATTATAGTAAAAACAGGATTTTATGGATATAATATACAAAAATGTTGTTTTAACAGCTAAAAATATTTTAACAGTTAAACATTTTTCATTTAAAATTTATATGAAACAATGGCAATTTTAAATAAAGTCTGTACTTTTGCGGAAATTCAATACAATTTCCAATCAACATTGCGACATGTTGATTTTACATTGGTATTTTTTCTAAGTGTAGGCAATGTAAATATGAGATGAAAAATTTAGCAATAAAAAATTTATAAATTGTAAAATTTAATAAATGAAAAATAATGTAGAAAGTGAATATTTTTTTTTATATATAATAGAATTCTGATGAATTCCTGTATTAGATCAATCGAAATGATTGAAGTGACCTTAAGGTGAACTAATAGAAGTATAAAGTCTATTTTTAATATAATTTAAAAACATTTATTTAATTATTTGCTATGCAATAAAATCTCACAGTTGGCAAATTTAATTTTAGATTCCAATTAAGTATAAAATATTTAATAAAATATTATCTGATTTCTTTGTTAGAATTTTAACCGAACTGCTTTCAAATATGAAATTAACAAAAGCTAATTTGCTACATATAACATCGTTATCAAAAGTTTTTATCAATGGTTTGAAATAGTAGCCATAAAAAATCAATTAAATGAAAAAAATTTACGTGCGTTGCTTTTTTTTAACATGCGAGGGCAGCGTGATAATTCGCGACTTTTTGTATTTCCAGCGCAATAACTTTCAATCAAGCGCTTGTGCTATTGACTGTTATGTCCTGCTAGAATATTGATGAGTTTTATAAAAGCTGCGTCTTTTACTTTGTTTTTGACAGCGTTTAGGGCGCCTAAAAGTGGTTGTCATGCCAGAAATAGTCGACAAAATCCATAGATTGTATAATCAAAATGGGTATAATCTATGAATTGTATTAAGAACTGCTAACCCATCCAGCATACTCTCTTGATTTAACGACTATTTCCTGTTTAAAATTTTTAAGAAATGGCTGATTTTCGTCAAAGGAAGAGGTTATCATGGAAGCAAATTATCAAACTGCCGTCGTAATAATTAATTCTTGTTAATATCAGTAATAACGATTAATATCTTATTATGTTTGCAACTGATTCTTATTTAAAATAAGCAATTTGTTTAAAATTTACATGAGCTATGAACATTGTTGTAACATAATATTTTAATTAATAACACTCATACGTACTGTGTGGGTTTTCTTACACTGAAAATAATCTATGCAACAGTTTACGAAAAAAGCTTTCGTAATTATTTTTTTTTTTTTGCAGAATATACGAAGCTATCGTTCATATTACGAAAAAAACCAAGACAATAATTTTTTAAACTTGCGAAAGTAACGAAAAGCTTTCGTAAAAAGTTTACTTTTGTAAAAAAATATGTTTGAAGCAAAAAAAAACTAGCTCAAATTATTTTTTTATAAATTACCATATTTTTCACGTGTAATGCAATAAAACCAACTTTTATCTCTTAATTAAAAAATAAGTAAAATGGGTCTCAGTGGGTAGAGCACATACCCACATAGAGCACATATAAAATATGAAAAATGTGAGTTCGCACCCCGGTTCAGCGAAACTTTTTTTAGTTTTTTTTTTTAGTTATGTTCGTGGTGCAAAATCACGAAATACTTCGTAATATGTACGAGCGTTTTCGTGCATGTGTTGCATGATTTTTTTTAAGTGTAGGTATTGTTACTACACATCGGTAAATGGAAGAAGGAAAGAGGCCTTCTATAAGGCCTTATTTAGCAGTTTATAGTACTTCCACTCCCATTGCAAATTCATATCTTTTTTACACGCGATGTAATTGCGGATCAAGGCTTTCCTTGACCCATTACTTAGCAGGCCTAATTGAAGGCATTCTTTAGTAGGCCTATTTGCAGGTCCTACGTAGCATGCCTGATAGAAGCCTAGTCTGGGAAGGTCCGCTCAAAATCAAATGGAGGTAAATTTTTTTCATCTTGGTATTTTTGTAGCGGCTTTCTATATTTTGGATTATCGTGATTTTTATTTCGAACTCCTTTTCATCTAAAGTAATTTTTTATACATATAAGGGAGGCTAAATTTTATGTATTTATTAGGAATGAATTAAACATGATAATAGTAGCTGCAACATAAACGACATAATAGCAACATATATGATGCCTCTCGTGCGTAAATTTCAGTCTTATATACAAATTATTTGCGAAAAAAGAATACGAGAATGTTTGTTATTTCTAAAGAACATTTTTAGCAAATTATCAAATAACTTAATAACTGATATTATTATTATATACATATAAGGAACAACATATTTTTACTTAAAATTTATAACAAAAATTAAAAACCCATAAATTTTACAAGTTTGATAAGTCTTTGTCATGTGTATTTATTGGTCTGCTTCCATGTTATTTGTGTGCTACTGGCCAAATTTGCCTTGCAAATAAATATATTTTATCAATTTCTTGTTTTAAATTATTTTTAATCTACATTGTTTTCTTTTTCATTCAATTGAAACGTCTCATTGTTCTTATCACCACTTTTAAACTATAGTAAGGCTTTTGAGGTTTTTGAAACAAAAAAAAAAAGTTCTTATTGTAAAATTATTTTCTATTCTTCAATGAATTTTAGAAAGAAAAAGTTGCGAGCTTTTCTTTGGCAAGGTCAGTTTTAAAATCCTTAATGCTAGCATTTATTTTGCAACAAAAGTTACTTATGCTTTTGTTTTTTCTTTTACATTCTGTAAATAAATTGGTTCAAGTTTTTTTTCTTTGATAAAACTTTAATTATATAATAACCCTGACATATAAAGATATGAGTAAATATGTTAAATTAAAATAAAAACAAATCAGTTTGTGTGTTTCTTTAGAGAAATGTTGTGGCAAACTTGAACTAAATACAAACTTGTGATAAAAATATACTTCGAAAATTTACTTTAAATAAAAACATTAATTCAACGAGTTGATAACTATGTAATTTACAATATGCTTATGTGCCTGGGCTTTCAGTTTCAATTTAAAAAACTCAACATTTATTGCTCAAAACTTGCTACTAATAGAGGATTAATAATAATTTGGAACGATTTTCCGTCATCCCACGTCAAATTTGGTTTGAAAACAGACCAGTTTCGGCTATGTGCCATCTTCAGTGTTCTATTGAATACTAAATAATAATCCTACTCCTAAGTGCTATGACAGGAGCATTGAGTTATAAGACACTAGACTTTTTCTGCCACTTGCCGGATTTTCCAGCTATGGGCTCTTCTTCTACATATTGGAAGCATTTTTATCCATTTAGTTACAGCTTCAATACATATTTTTTTAATTTCAAAATTACAACAAAGTCAATAAAAAAATTGCAATAAAACTGTATTTATTAACTCTTATCAAGTCTTGAAATTCACTAATGATGATAAAGCAATTATTTAATAAATTTACAAATGCTTAAAAATACTAGTCTTAAAAATTATATTCCACTGATATAATTATTTATTTACTTCGTTTTTTTTATTATGATTCATAAGTGCTTTGTTTATGTCTCTTTATTTACAAGGCTTATTAAGTCTTTCTTGTAACAAGATAAGCCAAAAATACTTCAGACATTTAAAATCAGAGTATATTTATATACTCATTGATTTTTATACATTAAAGTGAACCACTTATATCTCTTAAACGGTATCATGTTTACAATGTCGTTAGTGCGAAACACTTGGAAATATAATATGTAGCCAAATTATCTACCATGATCTAGACTTTATGCACTATCTGCCTGTAAGTCAATTAACTAATAGAAAGGGTCATTAAACCCATATAATTCTTTTCAGTATCTGTTGAGCAAAAAGCATTGAAGTTTGGTATTAAGTCGCTGCAATATGGATATAGAAGAGCGCATTATGGCAACCTTTTATCTCGGAAGAAGGAACTAAAAGTCCACAAACAATACAAAAACTTTCTGGATTGTTCATACGAAGTTTCGTATACGTATTACGTAATATTACCTTAATGACTAGCAAATTGACAAATGTAATATAAAAGCTAAGTTCGTTTTGTATTGCGTTAGAAAAGGATTTTTTTTATATATCTTACTTGTTCAAAATACTGTAATAACTGGAAATTTTTATTTTATCACCTTTTACCGAATATCGACATTATTTATTTATATCTATTAACTGTAAAAATTTTGTATTGTTCTGGAAGTAAATTGTTTCAAATTAACTTGATTTTTTTTTAGTATTTTGAGTTGTAACGGCTTTCATGATTTAAATGTTTCAATTTATAAATTTTTATTTTGAGTTGATCCTGTCTTACTAAAATTTCTGGAAATAATTTTGAAATAATAATGTCTTTGCTGAAAGAACTTTTTTTAAAATCTCAGCCGATTAACAAAAATGAAAGAAATCTAGTATATCTGTGGCAAAAAGGAAAAAGTGCTCAAGTCATATTTTATAGTTTTGTAGGAGAGCACTTTTAAACGTTCAAGTGGATTTTTAGAAATATATTCCTATTGCACTTAATGTTGAATTTTCATTCTTCGATTCTTTTAAGTTAGGCCTATATGGTTCTTTCTACTATAATAAAGATATTCAATATGATATTGAATATATTATAAGCTGAACTAAGCAATTATTCCATATGATATTATGAGCTGAAAAAAGATAAGCAGCAAGTCATTGCGCTATAACTTCCTGAAAAATCGTACGAAATAAATGAAAATTTGCGAAGAGCTACTTTTGGATATGGAGAATACAGTGGTTATATTAACTCAAAATTTTCTTATCTCGACTTAAACACTTATTCCTTATTGCCACAGATATTATGACAGTTTCTGTCTGTATTTTCTTAGGAATGGCATATTTATTTTATCGACATTTGCTTTAAATAACAATATATAAAGTTTTTTGTCCCTACTGATAAGTTTGAAATTGTGAGTTATTACAGTACTGCTAAACAAGTGCGATATATTTAAAATAAAACAAGAGGTGCTAGAAAATAGCTAATGTTATTTTCGTAATCAGCGGGTGGAAATAAGGGTACCCCCCTAGTGTAGTGGATAGTGTGCTTGACTATTAACCAGGGGGTCGCAGGTTCGATTCCTGGCAAGACCGTGGGTGTTTCCGTAGAAAAAGACAAAAAGGCTTAAGCAGTGTGTGTGTTTGCTAAAATACATAAGCAACAGTTATTTTGTTTTCAGAAAATTTACAAAAAACATTTTTAGACCAAAAATACACTCCTTTTAACATATTTGCAATAATAGTGAGATACCCTGATGTACTCACCAATGTGCCTCTATTAAAATAAGAGAGATTTTTGTGTAGATTAACTGCCGTATGAATAAGCAAAACTTTACAGGAGCTTAGCCTAACTGACGAAACTGAACTGGGTCTGAAAGAATTTTTCTAAACAATTTTACTTTAAAGACCGCTATATCTTGTAGTCAATGTTTAATTGTCCAGCAGAATTCGTTAAGACGCAGTTCAATTTCGAACCGCATGCCAAGTTTTCGTTATAATTTTTTTAATTTCGATGGATAATTTTTGAACTACAATTGAAAAAGATATATAAATTTTAAAAATATTTCGCTCTGAATAATAATAATTTACTTAATTTTTAATAAAAATAAGTGTATTGCCCTGCCCCAACCCTTATAAAATTGTAGACCAGGGTCACTAAAATGTACTAGTGAATCGTTAGTTCAAATGTCTCCATATGTTCGTAAAAGAACTACTTCGTCAATAGCGATAAAATCCAGTGGTCGATTTTCAATGTCAATACGCGACTACATTGGCCGGGGTACACCTGGTCAGTAGTACAATTGACAACGTCACTAGTCAATCAGTGCAATATCACTATTGGCGTCGAGCGTGGCAACATAAATATTGTAGACTAGAGTACCTAAAATTTACTACTGAATCTTTGGTTCCAATGTCTCCATGTGGTCCCAAAAGAACTACTTAGTCAGTAGTGCTACAGTTTACTGGTTGATTTTTAATGACAAGATAATGTTTAACGTCACCTGGTCAGTAGTACTACTGACAATGTCACTAGTAAATCACTTCAACTTCACTATTCGCATTTCCTGCAGGGTTGCTACAGATCACTGTTATGTTTAGTTGTGTGACTTGTTGTTATTTATTCTTAAATGTGTCGGCAATGTAGATGACAAAAAACAAATTACCAGCGAAAATTTACTGCTGTTGGCTTAAAATTACCATTCTTTCAAATTAATTTTAAGTGAAAAATTATTAATCTAACCTTAAATCTCTTTGATTTAAAAGTTTTCAGTGTTAGAACAACTTTGTTATAAACGTTACATTTCATTTTAAATCAACATAATTTGAAATAAGTTTTATATTAAATAATCATTTAAATCATTTTTAATTAAAATGAGATTCATTTAGTGTATAGCTAAAGTAGTCTGAAGCTTTTTTGGCTGCAGGGCTTAGCGCCTGCTCTAACTATCATGCAACTGGCACGAGTTCAAATCTTGGCTGGGGTAGCCAACTATAACACAAACTTTTCTGATGCCTGTGCTAATAACCATCACGTAAGTAAAATAATTAATAAAATAGCTACATTAAAGTTATGCTGTTTCAGCTTGATATAACTATAATTCAACATGATTCTTAGTGTTGTTTCAATATCAAATTCACGTTGATTAAACTTGAAATAACTTTGATTCTTAGTGTTGTTTCAATAAAAATAATAAAAATAATAAAATTTACATTGTTTCAACTCGAAACAACTTTGATTCAACATGATTTTTCGTATTATTTCAGTATCAACTTCATTTTGATTGAACTGTACTGCAATATTAAATCAACATGAAATATAGTTAATTGAAAAGAATAAATGTTCCTTCCAGATTATTATAAATCATGTTGAATTAACATAAAACGCCTATGAAGCAAAATCACTACAGAAAAATTTGAAATTAATCTGGTTTTCGACGATTTTACATTGAAATTTGTCCGCGCGTACGATCGACCCGTCCATTTTACATGAAATTGTCAGTAGAGGGGGCTAATTTTTATAATTTAGACACTCAGTGCTAGGTTCTTGATACAAAGTTAAGGTCTCGTCAAATTGCAGTACTTTAAACATATATTTTTGCTTTAGAAAAAATCTGGTTGTACAATGACGGTATTTTGTTAACGTTTTGTTCGTATTAACCGTGCGGAAAATTTGGTGACAAATGATCCCGAAGTACTCGTCCTATGACTTGAGAAAATGAGACTGGTACCAAAAATAAGGTGTAGTGAATGGTGAAAAAAGAGATATTGTGTAAATGGTCACATATTAACCATTTTCAGTCAATTTAGTTGGTACTCCGGCTAGTATTGTAGTAAACGGAACTGAACAAATTCGATGCACCTGGATCTAAGGCCTATCACATAGTATCTATATAATATTAATTGTCTCCTTTCAATGAGACTGCCATGCCACTCAGGAACCTATTCCATAACTATATTCAGGTATTAACTCCAGCTTAACTGCTACTTATAACACTGAAATATAAGTTCCCCTATGGTGGAGTGGGTAGTATACTAGCCTGTCATGCCGGAGGTTGTCGGTTCGAATCCTATCGAAGACACCGCTTAAAAATAAAATACACTTTCTACTTGGACTAATAACAACAAAAAAAAATACATTAATCGATAATTACAGCTGAAATTTAGAATAATATTTATATATAATCTATATTATTCTACACCGATTAGGACTCCATAAGATAGTTCAGAGACAAGCTACAAGGTGCATACAAACTATCAATTAACCCCAACCTAGGCCATCCCCATGTAAAAGTGGCTGGTCCGCTTCATAAGAAGTTTTAGAACTCGGACTCGTCCCTATCACCTGGGGATCGGTCACGTGACTTGTTTTGTGTTAGTTCCATTTACCGTAAGGAAGTGAAGTGTTCTATATTCACTGCCCACTACCATTTTCACCAGTCTTATGACGAGTACGTTGAAGACAATTAGTTTGAAAGTGATGAAATTTTATTCTCAAATATTAAAAACAAACTCTTAACTCTAAACTAAATTATAGTTGCTCCTCCATTATTGTAATGACTTTTATCAGAATAAAATCGTTCTTCTCGTTACTAAACTAAATTATTTAGGTTGATATCTTTTGTAGATTGTTTGTTATTAAATGTATAATAAAATTATTTATCTGATACTGACTGGCAGAAAATGACATAGATTTCATTCTGCACCCTCTTTACTTTATTTCATTTGCTTTCAAAAACAACAACAAGAACATAAAAATCACAACAGCCTGTAAAAGCTAAGACACGTTTAATATAATCACTACTAGCTCTCTGTTACATCCACTTAACAAGTGTTATTTATGAATTGAAATTTAAATAAAATTATACATAAATTTAGCAAATTTGTTTAAATTTAACATAATTTTTATATGATTTCTCTTTAGTTCTATATGAATATATGTATTTAATTTTTTTTTTTATTTTTGTCAGATTTCGTCTGGGGGCTTTTGTTTTGCACTGTTTACAGGAATTAATCTTGAAATCAGCATTGCATTACTTTTTTTTTTTTTTTGAGAAGTCAAATGTAAGCAATTGATGTTTAAGGTCAATGTGATTTTATTTTATTTATACTTTTATTGAAGTCACTTATTTGTATACATCATTTTTATTTAAGCGAAATGATTTACACGCATAAATAACATAAATTAATGTGAGAATAAAATCTTGTTTCACGTTGCTTTGGTTATACATGTCTATCGTTTTTCGCCTTTACAAATGTTGAATAGAAGAATTTAGATTTATGTTTACTGTGTTTTTGTAGTATCAATTTTTACAACTTTTAGTGAATAGCTCAATAGCTTTCAGAAATAATTTATCGAAAATCTATTGCGATTACTTCCGAATGATTGTTCACTATTGGACTAGCTGTTTCTATGTTTACAGGCATTTTTCCTGCATTACTTCCATAATCTATGTGCTTCCAATAGCATTTTTCCCGAAGAAAAAAAATTATGAAACGATTACTCTGTAGTTCGTTTTCCCATGACTTTTGCAGTTTTTTTATTTCTTCTTTTTTTTTTTTTAAATTTACAGTAAAATTGCATCAAATTTACAAACCTTATTATTTAATTAAATATCTCTTAAATTACGATTTAAATTACCCAAACATTTAGCAAAGCATAAAGTTTGCTATAGAAAAAAGTTTGTAGTAAGCATTTCTTATGAATGCATATTTTTTAATTTTTTAATTAATTTACATTAAGTTAACACACAAAAAATATTTACCACTGAATTAAATAAACAAAAATGTTAAATAATATAATGCCAATTATATTGTATAAATGGCAAAAAAGTAGTACAATATGTTGTAGTTTAAATTACAGTTTTTGTTTAATTTTGCATAATGCTATAAATTTTATTAAAAATATGGGCATTTCAACAGGAAAGTCTAATTGTAGTCACTCCTTTACATATTTGAATTTTTACTTCTTTATATATTTGTATAGGCCGTAGGTAACTCTACATTAAGTAAAAGTTTAAGAAAAATGGAACTACATGGATTCGAAATACAACAGTGATGCCAAAACGTAGGAAAAAATTCCTACATGTAGGTAATTTTGTGCTTCCCAGGTATTTTTTTCCGTCTGCAAATGGTACTTTAAAAAACATCTACTGGCAACACTGAAATACAAGCTTAATTGCTTTGTGTCGCACGTGACAAAAAGTGGAACTTTCTGTGGAAATGCTCATATGTAATTTTTTACATTTATAATTATTAATTTTGTTTATCGAAATAATTTTTAATAAAGCTAATTAGTGCGATAAAAAGCAAATTATCCAAAAAATATAAAATTACCCATGTTTTACATGTAGAACAATTATACAACCGTATTTTTATTATAAAAAAGATGCATTAGAAGATAAGAGTAGGTGGTTGAGGGGTCTGAAGATAAATCTAAAGAAACTTCAACTTGGATTATTTCGCTGGCCCATCTTATACTACTCCAAAATCAATAACATCAGGAATTACTTTCACACTACGGATGGGCAAAAACCATCGATATAGCAAAAACCATCGATATATCAATATGTATATCGATATTTTCTTAAAAATATATCGATATATATCGTCGAGGTTCTTAATTTCGATATATCGATATATTTTCCAAATATATCGACAGTATCAAATTCGAGATTTTTTTAGCTTTGGTTTTGTTTTTCGTGCAATTTTTAAAAATATTTCTGCACAGTCTTCATCAAATAGAATATTATTAACAAAATCTTTTGTTTCATTTATAATAGTTTGTCTTTTCGAAAAATTATCATTCTTTGAATGAAATATTGGTGGAACATTAGAGATCTTGGAAATTAACTCTTTCCAGCTTAATTATTTATAAGAAAGGCACTTTTTCTGTTTTATTTTAACAAAATTTGGGGACTACGTATGAATTATCATTGTTGAAAAAATTTAGATATTTCGATATATCGATATTTTTATTCGATATATATCGATGCCGATCGATATTTAAAAATATATCGATATCGATATATATCGATATATTTTTTTCACTTCCCCATCCCTAATTCAATTTAAAAAATTTATTATATTGGCTTCCTGTAATTGCAAAACTTGGAGGAGAATAAATTGATGAAATTATCAGGTTTTGATGCACACTTTCAACTCAGGTATTTGTTGCTTGAAGATAAAAATCACCCATTAAAGGTGTCTTTACATGGTAATACATGTATGTATTACGACATGTCTAAAAATGAAAAAATCTTATCATGTAAATGTAAAATATATTGAGTAGGAGAGAATACGGATACAAAATTGTACAACCGTTCGGTAAATGTTTGTTTTCTAAACCATTTTAGAAACTTATTTTTTATCATCATAACAGAGGTGTAAATATGAAAAATGCTTACAACAGACTTTTGTTCTCTTTTTTAAGCACGAAGAGCATTTCATAATATTTTGATTTTACAAAGTCGTTAATACTTTGTATTACCATGTAGTGCTTAATCGCGATTTTATTAGTATATTCGAGCCACCACAAGCTCTAACTTTGGGGTACTTGGTGTCGCATTAAGTATATCCCTTAATTTTAAAAAAATTGTAGACGTCAAATAAGTCTCTGAGATAAGCATAAGATCGACTTGTTTATAAATATGTACATCATGAAATATTCAAGGTCAAAACTGAGTTTTAGTTAATAATTTGAATAGTATATCCTGAAAGAATGTAGATCACGTAGAGATTTTTTATGGGTATGACTAATATTTCCTTTACGTAGATTAATATATTTCACCATAACTAGAGAATGCATTATCCGGTTGTGTTTTACGGAATAAAATTACCTCTAAGTCATCCATACGTAATTGTTTTATATTTCCAACTGTTTTGGACTTATTCATAAAATAGCGGCGAAAAATTCTGTTTTGCATGCAAAATTAAACTTTTTTCCGTTTTCGAAAACTTATACCACTTGTTTCGTTTTTGCGATTTTTGTTTGTTTTTGCGGACTATTTAATTTTAGTGTATTTTGCGATTTATAGGTTTTTTGTTTTGATGAATTTTTCTATTTTCTTATTTTAACGATTTTTTTCTTTTTATTGTTTTTTTTATTTGACGCGATTTTTCTTCGTTTTGGCTACTTTTTAATTTTGTTTTTTAATTTCGGAGTTTTTTTTTTTGTTTTGGGGATTTTTTCGTTTTTCGAAGTTTTTTGTCTTTTTGCTGTTTTTTCATTTCAGTGCTTTTTTCATTTTAGCGATTTTTTCCGTTTTTACTGTTTTATAATTTTCGGTTGTACGTTTTGGTTTTTTTTTTGCTTTTTAATGATTTTTTCATTTTAGCGTTTTTATTCATTTTTGGCGGTTCTTTCGTTTTGTTAATTTTTTTAAATTTTGAATGTTTCAGATTTGGCGTTTTTTTTTTGTTTGGCAATTTTTTTCATTTGGCCGATTTTATTTTTTTTTTGTTTATTGCTTTTAGAATGCTGCTCTAGCTGTGAACATTTCAAGAGTTTGCCTTTTATGGTTTCCAAGATACAGCTAATTATCAAAATTGTATAGTCAAAATTACATTAACTGATATAATACCTTCTAATTTTTATTTTGTTTAATTTTCAGTATTTATTAATGTAGTCTGTATCGCAATACACTAACTTTGAAAATGGCAAGTGACTATATATCAAGTGTCTGTATATCACATTAAGATTTCAACATGTTTCGTTGCTCGCCCTAGAAAACCCTTTGATTTTTAATATTCATAAACTTTTAGTATTTTTATAGCGGCCATAGTGATTTATATTTTTTGCAAATTCAGGTCCATACCTCAAGATAGAAGCATGTGACAGAAAGACAGATCGGAAGAAAGACGGAAAGACGGACGGACAGAGTAGCGAAAACTGTAGATAACCGCACCAACATTTTTATATTTTAATGAAATAAAATGAATTGACTAGAACCTAAGAGAAAATTATTTTATCTTATTTGTTTTTTATACTTAAATTCTGTTATTTATTATTTAGGAAAAACTCCTGCTGTTACCATAACAAAAAAGTCTTAAAACTAAATTCATATTGTTCATTAAATTTAAATCTATCTTCTGCAATGTCCTAAACTTTAGTGTCACTTGTAACACTTTTTATTCATTTATTTCTAATTCCAACACAACATATGACAGTGTCAGTGCAAATGACACGTTGAACTAAATGCATCTATATAAACTGAAATACTTAAAAAAAATCGACAAAAAAGCAGCACATCATAGACCAAGTCTAAACTACATTAAGTGCAACATTGTGTTGGACTTTTTGCCTTAACACCGATCAGCAAAAAATATTCAACACTCAAAAACATATTCACATGGAACATATAAAAATAACATAATTAAATTGCTTAAACAAAAAGAAAAAAAAACAATTTTCTATGCTTTTTATTTGCAGTATAAAGTGGGTCAGTCATCGTGTCTAAAGTTAAAAATTTTTACTATAAAAAATAGTTTTAATATTTAATTACAGCTTTGAACCGATGAATTTAATGTGTGTTTTTTTAGGCGAAACAAAATTGAAAATAACGAAATGTAAATTAAAAGGAACTACTTAAAACTTTCAAATATTTTTAATAATTAAACGACAAGATTAAAAGCCGTAAAATATTTTTAAAGTGCTTAGTTATTATTAAGTAAGTGGCTAATTATATTAAAACTTTATTTGTTACTTGCCGTTTACAAAATGTAAACAGTATTCTTAAAGAAAAGTAAAAGAAATATTTTGATCTCTACCGAAACTTGGAATAATAGTAATCATATCAATCCATGTCTGCATATCAAAACGGAATTAAGTTTTTCTTAAAGACTTCCCCCATATTCATAAAAAAGTATTAAAGTTAATGCGGGTTTAATGTACGAACTTTGTATGGGAAAACCGGTTTTGATGTATGCATTAACTTTAATAATCGTTTATGAATATGGGGGTTACTCCATATATTTTCAACCACTGATTTGCCCAGACCCGCTCTGAACCGAACATATCTTAGTACAGCAATAAGGCTATACACAACTAAGATTTTAACAAAAATTAAAACATAACCCCCAGTGGTTCCCAAATTACGATATCTTCAATGGAGGAAAAATTAAGGAAATGCTTAAAAGTTGTCTTTCATAATTTTTTAATAACACTAGCTTACACATTTTCAACTTTTTGCCGTAACATCAATAAAGATTAGTTTTCTAAGATAATATGTCGTCATGCTTTTATTTTGCTCTAGAGGTTTTTTTGAGATATTCGCAAACAACAAATTTTTGCAGTTGTTTAGCTAATTTTTAAAATCTTAGGAACTGTTCAACTGAAGTATACAAATTTTGCACTTACGCAGAGGTATGTTTTTTCCTTTTTCAGTCAATATATATAATTTACTAATCGGATCAAAATTACACAGAAAAAAATATCATCAAACTGCAATTTCAATTGCTAATGTGTAATTTAAATTCAAACATATATTTTGTTAATACAACAAATTTAGTTGTTAATACGACAAACACATAAATTTTTTCAACAAACTGAACTAACAAAATATTTTGTTATGTATTGTGAAAAAAAAAATTAACAATCACCATTGTTGATATAACAAATGAATGCACACACGTAGATGAAACAAAGCAAATCACGTTTTGTGTGTATTTTTTATTTGCGTATTTAATAGCGAATTGCTCTGTAGCTGAGAGGTAAGAACGTTAGTCTATTAGTCCACATGTCGCCGGTTCGATTCCGCCCAAAGGCATTTAGTGTTTTCGCAGACAATCAAAAAGTCGCTTCGAGGATTGGCTTATATACAAAAATATTGTTAATACAACAACTATGATAGTTAAAATTTGTTCGGAAAATCAACAATTCACATTGTTGATATAACAATAATCTTAATTGAAATAAATTTGAAATCAACAAAAAAATTGTAAAAAAAAACTTCTGAGTTTCTTTTGACTTACAACTTCGTAATTGTATTTACAAAAATCGTGTTAGGTTCAAAATCAATTAATTATTCAATTGATATAACAAAAAAATTAATTGTATTTACAAATTTTTTTTTTGTAATTGAGTTAGACCCCTTAGGATTTGAAAAAAATTTTAACTGTTTTCTTTTTAAATTCACCATTTGAATTCGCTGTATAAAGGCAAAAAAAAATCCAAAAAGTATAGACACGTTTTTACGTAGTTTTGTTCAAATTATAAAATAATAAATGATTCACACTCTTTGATCTTATCGTTGGCTATAAAAGAATTGACAAGCTTACCTGTTTATCATCATTTTTAGTGCGTGATAAAAGCATATTTCCAAGTTTCTAAAGCACTTATGACACTTGTTTTTTTTTGTCTGTTTAAGATTTTGGAAACCAGTACAAATATATTTGTAATATAAACTCTTATCAAGAACGAAGAGTTCGGTATATTAAAAAAAATCCCTAAACGTCAGAATTCGTATATGTGTTATCGATAAAAAAAAGTCTAAACTGTCACGAAAAATCTAAAAATTTTAAATTTAAAATTTACATTTCGAGCTTAAAACGTTACAGTGTTGTTGATTCATTAGGTTTAAGCCCAAATATAGCGATTTTAGCGCTAATGTTTCCAAATTAGTTTTTTTTGAAGAATAAAATGAGGCAGCATTGAAATTAAACAACAAAAAAGTGGTAAACAAAAACATATATTTCGTATATGTTTCTCTTTCTTATATTCCTAAGCAAGTGGCATAAGGGCTTTAGACTAGAGGTGGGCGCGTGTCGACATTTTCCAACACAAATCCCGGATGTCCAACACATGCGAAACACCCACGCCTAAAATTTTCAAAACACAAACACGACACAATACACACGAAATCAAATCCAAAAAGAAAAAAAAACATATTTTTATATTCAAAGTAGGATTTGGAATTCGGGAATTCCCGGGAAAAGTCTACTAAAATATTCCCGGGAAATTTTTGAGATTTACCGGGAAAACGGGAAATTAAAAGTACAAGTTATTTCATAAATATATAGACTTTTTTGACATATATATTTATAAAATATAGAAGGAAATCTTTCATTCTTGTAATTTCATTTAAAACAAAAACAAATTCTGAAATTTTGTTTTTGTTTCAAATGTTTCTGTAAGAAAGAAACAATTCCTTCGACATCGATAAACTGGCAGTAAAATGTCCATACAATTTGTTTAATACAAAATAAAGTCCTAATCCGTCTACGAGAAAAATTATTGCTTGATTCGAAAAGTACATGGAAGATGAATTTAGTAATGAGTGTCGTTTAATCGATATAAGCGAACAAAGTGGAATAATTTGTATAAGTATTAATGATTGATGTGCTATAGTCATTTCCTAAAGTAAATAATTCGATATTAAACGAACTTTGAGTGATTTTGAGCAGAACTAGCGAAAACATTTTCGAAAGTGTAGTGTAAATTCTAAGCTCATATAAGCTGTATAAACTTTGAGTTGGCACTACTTAAATTTTTTATAAGTCGACGCTATTATTGAAACCCCGAAAGAGATGTCTTAAGAGAAATAATAATAAAAATGAAAGACATTTAGAAAGATTGTGGCTCAGGATATATAATATTCGGCGCAGCTGAATATTGTACTGTAATTTGCTTGTACTTAACGATAAGAATACTTCCCGAAAGGTTTCAAGAAAATTAAGAAACATTACGGCAAGTTCTTTAAAATGATTTGGAGGCCTTAAAATAAAATTTTTAACTAATTGCAGTAATAGTCGTCAATTAGTCCCTCAAAATTCCGCCATTTATGAACCGATCAGGATCAAAAAAGTGGGCTGTGCCACGCCCATGCAAAGTAAATATTATTTTTCAACCACTTCAACTAAACCGATTCTTATGGAACTTTGCATACACGTTTAGTTATCGTTACAATACAACATTGTGGTTAGAAAAGTGGGCAGTGCCACGCCCATAAAAAGTAAATATTTATTTTAACTACTTCTACCTATCCGATTCTTATGAAACTTTGCATACACATTTAGTTATCGTTACAATACTACATTGTGGTTAGAAAAGTGGACTGTGCCACGCCCACAAAAAGTAAATATTCATTTTAACTACTTCTACTTATCAGAGTCGTATGACACTTTGCACACAAAATTAGTTCTCGTAAAAGTTCACGATGATATAATATGGGGGCGGTGCCACTCCTATTTTGTATTCGGTATTTTTGCAAGAATTATTTCGTGTCAGGTTTGCTCAACACGACACGACCCAAACACGAACAAAATCAGATTTTCTGTTACGAACACTTCGTGTTAAGTCGTGCGTGTTCATGTCACGAAGAAAACATGACACGTGTCCATCTCTACTTTAGACTAAATAGATACATGTTTTTATTATTAATATTAATCATACGCTTTGGAAAACAGTGGTTCCAATTGACAAAAAAGGGTAACAAATCTGTATCTTTGAAACTGGCGATCCAATTACAAAACGATATATCGCACTTAATCAACAAGAGGGTATTAACTCAAAATTTTTAAAATTTCAGTTTTTGCAAGAAATCAACTAACAACATCAATATATATGTACTGTAAACATTTCAATGTATTCCGATGACTCTTCCATCTCGAAAACCACATTTGAGACTATTTTTGTGAGAGTGTAGTGATTACCTTTATATCATAAAAAAGGTATTATTTTGATTTGACCTTTATTCAAGTTAAAAATAATCAAATTGTTTTATTTAAATTTGGTTGTATTTTGAGTTGATACTGATTTGTTGATAAAATTTGTTTTACTTTATGATTTTAATTCGAAATGTGACTCTTTTTATAATAAATTTGGTCGCGTTTTTATCGAAAAGACTCAGAAAAATGGTAGTAACTCAAAACATAGATTTTTTCCCCAATAATTAAAAGATTTTAAAATAAAAACAAAGTAAATATATTTTCAAATGGAATTTGCTTACTATGATGTATTTGGATTTTCAAATTCTGTTAAAATGTAACAACTACCCGTTTTTGGCCTCTACTGAAAATTTTCAAATTGTTGGTCAAGTGCGATATGTAGAGAGCATAGAGGAGAACCCAACCTTTATGAATGTTGAGCTACAGGACGGGCTACAAGGTGTCAAATTTGACTACTTCGCGCATGTAAAACGTTTTTGGGCTCATAACTTTTACAAATATTACCCGATTTTAATAAATGCAATTTTGTTCTAAGTTTATAAGCAGATAAATAAAATATTTGGCTTCGAATTTTAAAATTTTAGTTTTTGGACTCGACTTTGTTCTCTTTTTCGTATACATCTCCGGTGATAAAAAAAATTTTTTCAAAAAATGTTTTATGATTTTTTACACAGTCCTTGATAAAATGGAAGAAAAAAATTTACTTATTTCAATTCATGTAGTCGTGAAAAACAATCAAAATCAAGACTTTGAAATGAGGATGAAAAATATCTAAATTTTGACAAATTAGTTGTTTGCCATTTTTCTCTAAAAATTGTCAAAATTAAAATTTTTTTCTATATTTCAAAAGAATATACTTCAGAAATTATTTCAGTTGAATTTTTAAATCAATTAAAGCATGCGCATTCCATCCAACATTGTACGAATATAGTGAATTTTTCTAACAAAATTCTAAATGGGTGGTGGTCTAAGGGGAAAAGAACTCTGATGAATATACCCTGAGGTCTCGAAACATGTAAGTTCAAGCCTCCGTGCACTCAAATTTTTCTTTGTCTACATGCTTCACATTTATTTCTAGATAAAATATAATTAAAATCAACAAATCAAAATAAAAACCGAACTCAAGCCAATAGAAATAAATTTCTTTGGAATTATAATAAAATAATTTTTCCTCCATATTATCAAGGATTGTGATAAAAACCAGAATATAGTTTTTTTTTATTTTGACTATGCTATTACCGGAGATATTTACGAAATAGAAACAAAGTCAAGGCCAAAAACCAAATTTGTAAAATTTAAAGCCACATATCTTCGAAAATATGGAGGATATCTTAATGAAATAAACTGTATTTTCTTTAGATATTTATAAACTTTTCAACTTTACAAGTTTAAATTCATTAAAGTCGGATAATATTTGTAAAAGGTTTTAACGTCCGAGGTAGTTTTCATATATTTATATACGGAAAAGAAAAATCAATCCATCCGTACTTACATTAATCCCAAGCGGTGTCAAAAGTACGGTAATCCCGGTTTTTCTGAAATCAAGTACAGAAAGATTGATTCAAGTCGGAATATTCAAGTGCAAAATACTTAATTTTAGCCTGATTAGCCTTTATTCATGTACAAAAAATCTTATTTTAAGTACGAGTATGTTTATAAACTTTATACACAGTCGCCCACGTACTGTGTTGGTGTTTGTTTGCTTGATGAAAGCCACAAATCAATGTTCTGATCTTGTTGTTTTTTATTTTCATTACACGGGCATAGCCGACAAGTTGCTGATACACGTCGTCTTGCATGTAGATTCAAGCCCGATGTATACTTGAATCAATCCGCTGCGTACTTGAATCAATCCTAAACTGCGTACTTTAATCAATCCCGCGCGTGCTTGAATCAAGCCCGAATCAGGCTAACTTTTACTTATTTAATAATCCTGGAACAGACTTGAGAATTTTTATATATACTACTTTGTATATAAATTTAATATTTTTACTTACTTGTTTTAATTTAACTTTATTTTTGTTCATTCCTGGTATTAAACTTAACCCATCATGTTTTGTAAACCAACGCCTTAGACAACTCAGCTAACGCGGTATAGAAAGAACGACGGCTAAAATTCAGTATAAACCAGCAGCATGTAATACGACGTTTGTAGACTATTAGTCGGCAGTGCACGAACTTCTGTTTGTTCGTGCACGAACAACATGACAACAAGCACAACATGCGACTGAAGCTATCTACAAGCAAACAAATACCAACACACTACGAGCGTGGAAATAGTTTATAATAATAGTAGTACTTAAAATAAGAATTTTTGTATACAATTTAAGTATTTTATTTTTGATTCAAGATTGTTTACGCGATTATCCCGTTTTCGTCTTGACTTAACCTTCATAAGGTCCTCAAAGTTAGTGACGTTAATGTTCTTCGGGTCAAATTTGACCCATATAGAAAATTGTATATGAAGACAATAATTTACTTTACTTAAGTGTATTGTTAGTGTTTATATGTTATTTCTAGCTATAATTAGAGTACGCAAGCTGCAGTTTTTGTAAACATTTATTGATTTTATATGTACATATGTGAATATATAAATACTTAATGTTACATCGATATTGTTCTTAATTATTACATTGGCTACATAAAATAATTGTTTTAGAGTGCTGTTTGCATATAAATTTTTTACACATACTAATGGCGTTTTATTATCGGTTTTGGGGCAAAATTGGCAACGACTTCTTTTTGTTGCAGTTTTGATTTGCTTGAAGTTGACGGCTGCTGATCCTGCTCAGCTACATCAAGTAGTTTTTGTGCAATTTTTCGTGAAAATGGTACTCTTGGAAAAATTTTTCTCTGCTTTATATAAGGCGTGGTAAGCTGCATACGAAAAATGTCTAAGAAGTGTCTACGTTTGACAAAACAGCAAGAAATACTCTGGCCTTCATTATTGGTATATTTCAAAATAATGTTCATACCAGGAGGTGGGAAAAATAATTGAAAACTGGAAATCTCTTCCTTTGTAATTCTTGAACAAGAATAACCTGTCAAGTCTAGCGCCATACTGGTTACATTCTCCGTTCGGACTCTTCCATATCTATATGTAAGAGGTTCCTTGAAATATCTTATTTCACCATTTTTTGACGGCACTGTCTGAGTAGGCGCAACCCCACTTTCACTATCACTAGAACTGTCAGGCAGCTCAGAATATTCCGGATGATCTTCATTTTATGAACAAGTTTCTTCCTCGTCTGATAGCGCATTCAGCATAATTTTTTTTGACTCGTCAATTTTTCTACAAGAAATAGCAATCAAAAAACGTCCAAGCTTTTCCACGTTTCATTCGTTCCGCGTTTATTCTATGAGTGATATTGCAGTAAGCAAACAAGTGAAATATTGTTCGTTTTCATAGAAATACGACCAAGTCACAGAGTTTAATTCCGCCCGGAAACGGAATTCAATCTACCCCAAGCTGTCAAACCCTAGCCGAAGCATACCCCAGAATACCCGCGCCGCCAACAGTCTGGACACATCTGACAAATTTGCGTATTTTAGTTTTCTTTTTTAGACACCAGCTGCTACAAAAATGGGGTGGATGAATTCCGTTTCCGAACGGAATTGAACTCTGTGACATGGCCGATAATGTTCGCTAAATATGATGAGGAAATGAGATAGACATATGTATGTACGTATTCAGTGGTACCAAAGCTTACGATATATATAGTTTTACCAGATCGCCAAATATGTCCCAAATTGTGCTGTTCAGCATAACAAAACTCGAGCTTTTCACTCCAGGTCAAATTTTACCCGAAGACCTTTACTGTAAAAAATTTCATAAATGATTTTATTGCATATATATTATTCCGAAAGCCTAATGTGGCTGTTGATATTTTAAATTAAATAAAAGTCATAAAATATAAAAAGCAAAAACCAAAAATTTTCGGAAAAAACCCAATTTTTTTCTTAAAATGGGTCAAAATTGACCCGAAGACCTTATGAAGGTTAAGTACATTTTAGTGTTATTCGTACCTAAATTAGTCGTACTCAAAGTAAGTAGAAAATAATTGAATTTAGTACGGCGTTTTTCTTTCTGTGTAGTATTTCCATATAACGAAAACCTTGTGTACGATCACAACTATATTGGTGTTGATATTTTTCCTTGTTCCTTGAATATATTGATCAAATCTAATTCTTTCTGAGTTTAAAATTGCAAACCTTAGCCTACCTATATAATCACATTGGATTAAAAAGCATAGTAGGTAGAAATAGTAAAATTATAAAATTTACATATTTTGGTATAAAAAATATGTAAAATAAGTAAATCTTAAGAATCTCACTATCGGCCATGTCACAGAGTTCGATTCCGTTCGGAAATGGAATTCAACCTTCCCCATTTTTGTAGCAGCTGGTGTCTAAAAGAGAAAACGAAAATACGCAAGTTTGTAAGGTGTTTCCAGACTGTTGGCGGCGCTACTATGCTGCGGTATGCGCATATTAGGGTGGATTGAATTCCGTTGCCGAACGGAATTGAACTCTGTGACAATGCCGAATATTTTGTATTTTACAATCTTATTCAAGAAGTTTTTTTAAATAAACTAAAATTGCTAATTTTAATGCATTGTATTGCATCTCTTTATTTGATATACAGTGTTTTCTGCTGTAGCTGCTTTGTTTTAAAAACATATATATTTATATATATTTGTATTTTAAATTCTGCTCAAATAACTCAAGCAGGCTTTTTTGCTGAAATACGAAAAAATATTATTTTTTTTATTTAAAAACTGCACAATATGTTTGTTTGCATTTGGGCAATATTTATTTATGATCGAAAGCATGTTGCTTGTTGTGCCACTTTAACGCAAAAATTTAATTCAATTCATTGTGTTGAGTTTTTCTTTTTTTTTATATCGATTTTATAGGTTTTTATGTCATTCATTCATTTAAATTTACAATAGCAAACGGAAGCTCAATGGATCTGTGTAAAGCAATTGAAACAACATGGTGGCTTTTTAGGTTTTGAAAACAATGGAAAAAGTAAACTTATTATATACTTTATGTGAATGCAGATTTTTTTTTATATTATTTTGGGGGAAAAGAAAAAATGCGTCAATTTTTGTGGCTTTTATACAGGAAGGTTGAGTATCAAATTCTCAGTAAAGAAGTAATTAAAGTGAATTAAGAATGACAAGCACGAGGAAATTGCATTAAGTAAGCTTTTATACAAAATCAATTTGAAATATGATTCTTAATTCTTGGCATAAATTCTAAAGATCTATTTTGGCTTGAGTTCGGTTTTAGTTTAATTTTTCAATTAATTTATATTTTTATTTAGAGATAAATGTGAAGCATATGGACAAAGAAAAATTCTGACTGTACGGAGGGTTGAACTGACATGTTTGGATAGCTCCCGCTAATCTCATCAGAGTTATTTTCCATGTAAACCACTCGACCAAAGTCTGTGGTTTGCAGTCAAGAGTTGAAAATAACTTTGACGAGACTAGCGGGAGCTATCGAAACATGCCAGTTCAACAATCCGTGCAGTCAACATATTTTTTGTCCACATTCATCACATTTATCTCTAAATAAAAATATAATTGAAATGAAAAATTAAATTAAAACCAAATTCAAGCCAAAATAATAAAATTTCTTTGGATATAAACTCATACAGTTCGACTAAAACTCATAACATAATTATTTTAAAATATTTAACTTGAATGTTTTTGTATCAGGTATCATAAAAGGTTTTCAGGAATAGCATAAAAACAGCCATTATCGGTTCACAAACAATATTTTTGCTCGAGAGCTGCTAGCACTACCGCTATCCGCTAGTGATGAGTCCAACGTACTATATGCCAGATGTTGGGCTTTAAGAATCTGTTAAAAAGTTTTCAAATCGCATGAAAGATGAAAACATTCCAAGAGCTTAATGCATTCTCGATTTCAACAGAAAACAATATTTCTGTACCATGCCAATATTAAGTTTCTTGTCAGTTGCGGTTGCCATAAATTTGCAAAGAATTTTTAATCTACCCACTGTATAGTAGAAGAAAAATACATCATTAAAAATACGTTTGGTTTCTATCGTGCTACAATTGCATGGAAAAGGCTTTTGATGATACTACTGGGGCATCACGAACTATTAAATAAATTGTTTATTGAATAAAAAAAAATTGTTTGAACAGCTGAGCATAATTAGCTTTATTATATTGATTTTAAATCTAAAAAGCATATTTAACTATAATTGTATTAAAGACTTTTCAGTTGTATTCAGAGTACTTTGATAGGTGACTCATAGCACTGCACAACACAAAAAATAAAATGATTCTAACGACTGATTCTGGAAGAGGGTACAAAAAATGTATACGTGTTTTGTAGTTTTGAAAGTTTACAACTGGGAGTAATTTTAGGGGAGTTTAAGTCCCCCAACCACACCCCCTTTGCACATAATGATATTGACTCGACATAGGAAATCTTGTAAGCGTTACGTTTAAGGTAGAAGATGTGCTCACCACTTGTATGTAAAACACCCCAACAAATATGTTTGTGGAACATTTTGAATCTGTAACGCTTCGTTAGATGATCGAATTTTCTCTTCGAAAAACATAACCAAATAATAATCCATTAAACTTTGAAAAAAAATCCATTTAATTTAATTTCGCCGATTTTTACCCAGTTTCCCGTTTATTACGCATTCTTAATAATGACCGGTCCTCCTTGAGTGCGCTACGTAAAATCTTAATGAAAATTATTGTTACACGTTTATAATAATTCTGCTTAAAGCAAAATATTTCATATATATCATTTATATTTGATAGCATATCAATTCTTAGGTACTTATAATAAAATGAATTAATAAATGACTATTAATAGCTTTACTAAAAACAAGAATTTCATTTTGTTCATTGCAATTAATTTGTTATTTGTTCCTTTTATTTACCAAATCAAAACTAATTTGTATTTTCTTTGTCTTTCTCTTTGCAGCCTGAAGTGTTAATTGGAATTTTGCAACAATTGGTCAGAAATGTACACAATTAAAATGTTTACACTACGAAAACAAATGGCATGCGTTTCTGCAACAGCTATTAAATAAAAATTATAAAAAGAAAAGAAAACGAAACGATAACGAAATTCGGTTATTTTAATCTAATTAATAAAGCAAATATTTAGATAATGAAATGCGGCAACAAAAATTAACTTAAACAAATTTCAAAAGTCCATTAAAAAAAGCAGAAAAAACTCATTTGCTTATGTAAACATTAAGTTAACACATCGTTACGAAACAGAAAAAATAATTTAAAAAAAACAATTTTCTGCTATAATTTGAAAAAGTAGAACAATAAAAAATAAATTGGTGTATTAAAGACAGGGTGAAGGAAGTTTTTTAAGACTTCTTTTTGTAATTATAATTGAAATAAATCTTATAAATAATAAAAACATTCAAAATTACGTCGTATCACCCACCCACACCCAAAGTCAAACAAAACCCGGCCAACATGGACAATAGTTCAGGGCCGGGATTTGACGATGAACCACCGCCAGAACCACGAGATGGTTGGCTACTGGTGCGCATACATGTGCCCGAATTAAATGTATACAAATGTCTGCAATTTCCCTCCGACAAATTGGTCTGGGATGTTAAACAACAAGTATTAGCCTCATTACCAAAGGTGAGTGATATTATTTTGCTAAACATTTTTGTAATTATGCGCATTGTTTTATAGTTAAATTAAATAAATAGTCTATTTAATAGATTTAGCAATTAATTGTAAATTGTTTGTTTTTATAACTCGGTAATAGTAATTTATATATTTATTTAGTACAGTGAGTAGTAAAATGTGGAAACGCTGTTTAGCTATTCATTGTATTTCTTTTATTTAAATTTCTATTTTTATTACCCACTGCATTTTTGATTGCTGTCAATTAGAGAAACATGCCCTCCCTGTAAAAACTCATAAAACAAATAGTTATTATTTTTATAGTTATTATTTTGATTATTTTTTTACATTTAGTTAGTTTCCTGTACAAAATGTATAAAATTCCACAACATTAAATCCCATGTGTATTTAGAGTGATGTCATTGTGATGATTATTATTTTTACCAGAAGTTTATTTCAACATTTGTCAATTATAAAATATAAATGAAAAATATCTATTAGAGAAATATAATTCTACTGGCATATATTGCATAGTGGGACTATATAACAACAGACACGGATGTCCGTTTTCCGAGCAATAGCACAAGGCATTGAGTGAGTAGACTTCATTCTCTCGAGAGTTAAGACAAGAACCAAATAATGTTGAAAATGTCAACTATAAAAAAAGCTTAAGCAAGTAAAGAGCTTAACTAATGCAAATTGGTTTAAAGTTGGATATTTACCTGCTTGACTTTGGAAGCCGTGGTGGCCTAGAGTATAAGAAGAGCTCTGCTGATTAAAACCCACTTAGTTCGACAAGATACATACTGCCTGGCTCACGATGTCGACAAGTCGAGTTCGTTCTCATATTTATATTGAGAGCAACAATAAAAAAATTTAATTTGTTTTTGTTTTCAATATAAATATGAGAACGCACTCGACTTGTCGACATCGTGAGCCAGGCAGATAATATTATGTTAATAACATTTTAATAAAAGAAGGAAATATATTCTTTTTTTTAATATCGCTTAAGCAGCAACATCTCAGAAAAATTACAATGGGACAAAAAACTTCGAAATTGGTTAAAAGTCGCCAAAAAAAAATAAATAAATGAGTCTAACCTAGAGATGGGCAATTGAAAAAAATATATTGATATCGATATATTTTTAAATATCGATCGGCATCGATATATATCGAGTAAAAAATATCGAAATATCGATATTTTTTCAACAATGATAATTCATACGTAGTCCCCAAATTTTGTTTAAAAATAAAACAAGAAAAGTACCTTTCTTATAAATAATTAAGCCGTAGAGTCCGACCGAATATTCCGTTTCGGCTTCGGCAAAAATTGTTGTTTCGGCTGATATTCGGTTTAGGCCCAATTTTTGGCCGAATTACGAAACCGAAACTTTTTATTCTGTATAAATAATGAAGTTAGTCGAAATAGTATTTTTCAAATTTAAAATATGTCATCGCCATTAATCTGTTTTTTCCCGTCCGATATCTTTTCAAATTTAATAAAAATTTTACTTAGTCTTATAAAGCGTAAACAAAAGATATATGTAAATTATAGAGTCCGACCGAATATTCGGTTTCGGTTTCGGCCAAAATTGTGGTTTCGGCTGATATTCGGTTTTGGCCAACTTTTTGGCCGAATACAGAAACCGAAACTTTTTACTCTATAAGTAAGGAAGTTAATCGAAATAGTACTTTCCAAATATAAAATATGTCACCGCGATGAATCTGTTTTTTCGCGTCCGATATCTTTTCAAATTTAATGAACATTTTACTTAGATTTAAGAAGCTCAACCAAAAGATATACATACACAGTAACATAAAGTATTCAACTGCTAGGGAATGGCAAACCGATTTCGATACCAATCGAAAATATATTTTGTGTTATAATAAATCGATTTTTCGCAATCGGATTTGCTTTTGCGATTTTGCACTGAAATTTATTATTTGTCTTTTAAAATAGATTTTTTTAAATAATATCAAAGTATGAAGAAAACAAATTTTGAATCTTCACGCTAAATTTTATACTGTCGAGAAAAATTCTTTATTTTGTTGTTTATCATCGATGAAACGCGGACGCAAATCAAAAAACTTCACTTTAGTAGAGCTAAAATCGTATAAATATAGCGTCAATCAAAAATATGTAAAGATTCCACTTTGTTATATTTTTTAGTTATTCCGACTCAACTTTTTGATTGGACCTCTTGTAAAGTCATCAATAGAGTGATGAAACACTCCTAAATGTTTGTGTAACGAACACAATATTCCAGTTCTATTTATCATTTACGCTAATTTCTCATGCCAAGTTTTTATTAGTCATATGCTCCTAAATGTTTAAGTTTTATTTTGGCCCGATGGAATAAAATATATTCAATTTGTGCTGTTATTTTGATTGACACTGTATGTATGTAGAAATACTCTTACGCCCCTTTTCACATTGTACGGTTTAAAGTTAACGTATAATATAACGGAAAGTTTTGTATGCCGAATTTGCCGTTCAAGGCTACGTTAACTTTTAATAACATTGTGAAAAGGACTGTTAATAAAATAAACGACTTTTTAATTCTTATAAGTTTTAAAAATGTCAATATTAATTAATGTTAAAAAAGTTTCGGTAAGTTTCGGATTCGGCCGAATATTCGGCCGTTTTGGCCGAATATTAGGTTCGTTTCGCGCTCGGCTTCAAAAAACTGGTTTCGGTCGGGCTCCATTAAGCTGGAAAAAGCTAATTTCCAAGATCCTTACTGTTTCATCAATATTTCATGGAACATATATCAACAAAATTACACTCAAAGAATGATAATTTTTCGAATTAACAAAATATTATAAATAAAACAAAAGATTTTGTTAGTACTATTCTATTTGATGAAGACCGTGCTGAAATGTTTTTAAAAATTGCACGAAAAACAAAACCAAAGCTAAAAAAATATCGAATTTGATACTGTCGATATATTTGGAAAAAATATCGATATATCGAAATTAAAAATACCGATGATATATATCGATATATTTTTAAGAAAATATCGATATATCGATATTTTTACCCAACCCCTAGACTAACCTCTTGAAAATGTTTTTGTGGCATGGAAAATATTAGCAAAGTAAAATATTGCTTAAACTATAAGCATCCCAGTAAAAAAATTGGAAGTCCTTTTTGAGGAACTACATTTTCATTGCTTCCAAAGAATCGATATTCAAAAATGAGGATAATTAGTAGAAAAGCAAATCAAAATTTATTTTAGTCACACACAAATTTGTAATTTCTTTATAGTTTTAAAAAATTCCCACCATGCTTTTTAAAAATTCGATGTTTTAAAGAAATTTATGAACTAGTTTTCGTCTAAAAATTAACATTTATTTACTGAAATTTACATAAAAACACCGTTTTGCGTTTAAATTCGTATAAAAAGAAACAAGTTGGGAAAATGTGTAACTTTGTACTCTTTTTCCTAGAGAAAAATATTAATCTAGAACGCCAAATAGGAAATATTTCTTGACTTCGCTTCCAATTCGGTGATTAGGAATCGAAAAACAGAACTTCTTGCAATGACAACCCTATGTAAAAATCATTAGATATGATCCAAATTTGCAATACTTTCGAATCGCAAACTCTACATTTTCATGACTTCTTTGGGGTGTCTTTTTGTACTGGGAAGAGTCAAATGTGGAAAAAAATGCTGAAGAGTGAAATGATGAAACATATTTTTGTTTTAAAATTTAAAATAAATACCACAAAGCGCCTAAACTGTATTTACCTAGAATTTTGTAAATACGACAATAATAAAACATTTTTAAAAAACCTAGATTTTGTAAGATTAATCTCATATTCACACCTTTTTATACTGTACAAATAATTTCACAATAGAGGTATCTGTTTTATTGCTGCACATAGAATGACAAAATTTTGTATTTAATCTATCACTTAATTCTGTTGGTTTTTTTCTACAGATATGTTTTTTTCTACAGATATGTTTTTTTTTAATTCCACGAAATTGTGTATATATAAAAGATAATTTTACGGCAGTAAGGTTTGAATATGATTAGAATATAAGTAGAACATACACATATATACATACATACATAAATATATGTTTGTTTCTTCCCCAAAGGGTTTAACTAAAAGTGTTCGTTCTTCACCACTAACCAATTTTATTTTTTTAATTGAAACTTAATAGTTTGAATCATATTTCTTTCGGAATAAATTAGAACAATTTGCAAGTAATACTAAAACATGAGCTTTTTTAAAATAACATCCAAAACAACCGCGAACTGTCAATCCAGCTGTCACTGGGAAAAAGTGTGTCCGATTTAAAACTTGCCACCTCCAAAATAAAAGCATTCGATTTTATAAAATAACGCAAGCTTAACTTATTTTAGTCACTTAGTTTTCAGAAATTTATTTCAACAACTTACAAAATCTAATACCAAAAATGTTTTATCAACCATAAAAACATTCCTAAATGAATTTCTACACCCTATTCAAACTCATAAAAATTCTTTAATAAAAGTTAAACCGCTGCGTGTGTTCAGTTTATTAATTTGATTATTAAATGATTGATAAGATTATATTTTCCACGCATATAAATTGAGAATTGTTATTCGTTGTAGAAGTGACAGACAGGTTTGAGTTTCATTAAGTGCACGAGTATCTGCCTGAAACATATTAATTTGTTTGAATCTGCCACAACATAATTAGTATATATGTAAGTGGGAGGTAAAGTACAACATGTAAAATTTTTTTCAAAATAAGTTTTCATTACTGTGGACGTCAGCATTTTTGTTCATTTATCGATGGGTAAATATTTCAAGGGACGCACAGTGGCTCAAATTAAAAAAAGGATAATAAATCTGTATCTTTGAAAATTGCGATGCGATTACGAAATGATGTATGTAAAAATCATAGAGGAGGACATCAACTTTCAGAGTAATGAGGTTTTGACACCCTGTTGAAATGCATGGTGATCTGCAGGGTGTCAAAATTTACTAACTCTGGCCTACGAGGTACCCACGTGGTGTAGTAGATAATCTGCTAGACTATTAGCTGGGGGTTGCAGGTTCGATTTTTGACAAGATTCTGCATTAAAGCCAAAAAAGTCTTAAGCAGTATGTGTGTTCGTTTTTTTAAATAACTTTTAAATTGAATTTGAATTTAAATTTGTAAAATGTACATGCTTTAGTCATTCATAAACTTTATAGCAAGTTAAAATCCATTAAAGTTTGATAACATTTGTAAAAGTTATGAGGCCAACAAAGTTTTTCATGCCGGAGATAGTCAACTTTACCACCCTGTAGCTCACCGTGCGTTTCAACAGAGTAGTAAAAATTTCATTATTTTTAAGGAATGGGTCCTTCTTTATGATTTTTACATAGATCGTTTTGTAGTCGGATCTCAAGTTTCAAAGATACAGATATATTACGCTTTTTCCAATTGGAACCACTGCGGAACGTAGTTCTGCTCTAAGCCATCGGCGAGTTGAGGAACACCAAGTCCTTTTTAGCAAATAACGGTAATATTATATAAAAATACTACAAAGAGAGAATCATTTTTGCTTTTCAACATGTTGTTGCGGTCTCCTGTAAAGTTTCCAAAATGTGACTTAGTGTAGTTTACCTCCAAGCTTTTCAGCTTCTTTCTAAATTTCTAAGACTGAGAACTGGGCTATCTATTATTATTCAAATTTAAATGCGTAGTTAAGCCCTGTCTAGCCTCACACCGATAAACTGATCACTTTAGAGTCTTTAGTTTTTCTTTTATTTATCATTTCATTAAATTTCAATTTGTATTTATTCTTTCTACTCTAGACCCTTGAAGTTTTGCCGCTTATATTTAATACTTTTTTGCAATCAAGTTTTATTTTTTTTTTTCGTATAGAAGTGAATAATTTCAAGTGATTCTAGTATTGTGTTTACGATTTTGTAAATTATTTTTTCTTGCAGTTTTATGTCTCAGTATTGTTTTTCACTCAAATTAATGATGTTTGTGGGTGGTTTGATTTGATTTCGAACAAAATTGTACACGATATGCTTGAAATAAATTCATGTTGGCGTCTTGTCAATCAGGTTTTTTCCTTTTGCATGTACATACATATGAAAACTAAAATTCAATTAAATTTTTGTAAGCAACAATTATTTACTCAAATAGTGATTTTTTTTTACCACCACATTGGTAGATTTTTAACTGAAAATAAAATTCTTTTGCAAATTGTCGAAAAACAGTGGCAAATAAATAGACAAAATTGCAACAAAAAGTAATATTGTAACTAATTTGAAAAACATTTGTTTAATTGTTTGCAGTAGTCGTCGTTGGTGTGTAATTTTAATTTAATTGTTGAAACGTGTTTTTTACTCCTCAAACTTAAAATTGGCCGATAACGAAACGTAAATGTGAGAAATGTGAGGAAAATTGTTTAACAAAAATAAAATAAATAAATAAATGATTGTTTAGGTTGTTAAAATCATGTTGAACACAATACTGCAGCAATAATGTAAACGTAAAAATTAGCGCCCCTGCAATAAAAAAAATATATGAATAAAGAAAATGTTATTTTATGAATGATCTTAGAGTACTTCAAACAAATTACAAATTCAGCAAAAAACAGTTAAATTAAATGTTTTAATTATTTAAAAGAGCAGATCGAGTATTGCTTTGAAAACGGCGATTGTGATGAGAACTTTTTTATGAAGCATTTCGATAGTGACTTGAACAAAAGTTGTGAAACTTATCAGAGCATAGAGTAAAAATTTTTTTTTATTTTTGATAAATTTTCTTAAAAATTATAGATACCTAAAAATTATTATTGCGATTAAAATAACACTGTTCTGCAAAAAAATTTCTTTTAAATAAAAATATGTGACATACAAAGAGTTCAATGTGCTACATTAAAATCCGTTTTCAGTTTTTTTTCTATCACGTGCGATTTTTTAATGGGCATAACTCTTATTTCCACTGGTACACCAGCATTTTTCACCCTAACTCGAGAACGGTATGCTCGATTTCATTCAAGAAAACGCCAATATATTCATCACAAAATTACATTTAAGCTTTCCTAATAAGCTATATATCCAGAAAATCTATGAATAAATGTGAATTTTATTAGCAATAAAGTGAACACAACCAGACACTTGAAAAGTACTTTTAGTAAAAAAAATTATTTTTGAACGACATTATCTTTTAAGTGCCTAGTTGTATTCACTTAACTGCTAATAAAATCCACATTTATCTATGGACTTTCAAGTTAGTTATATATTTTATTTTATTTTTAAGACAAATGTCTTTAAGAACAATAGATAAAATTTAAACTTAAAAAAAATTTTTTTTTCAGGGACCAAAAATAATGATTATTGCACAAATTTTTGACCGAAAAAATCATAATGAGCCCAGCATATTAGTAACATGTTGTTGAACAATAAAATCACTATTTTTTGGCATTCTTTCCATTTATGCAATAAACTTTTATTTTCAACTTTTACTAAAAAAATCAATTAATAAGAACTATAATTGAGTTTTATTTTTTGATCGTACAATAATTCTTATTTTTAAGTTTTATTTTTTAGCTCAAAAATAATGATTATTTTCAATTTTTATTTTTTTGCTCGAAAATAACTATTATTTTTGATTTTTATTTTTTGCCTAAATATAATTATTATTTTAGGTTTTAATTGTTACTTTGTTGTTGTATTTATTAGTCGTATGCAACAAGCAATTTGAATTTCAATTCATAGTAATTCGTAACTTCTTTTTAAATATTGCCTGGAAGATACTTAGGTGATACAACTCTTTTTATTTAGAATTTTTATCTTAGAATTTAGCCGAGACAACTGGTGTTTAGCTGAGATCCCTGTTGTTTAGCCGAGACATCTTCACTAAGCAAGGACACCACCCTTAGACACAAAACCGGCCTAATAATTTTGCTAAATTGGGAAAAAAATCTCCCCAAAATCCAAAATTTTCCCCGGACTCCCAAAAACTTTTACAAAAATCACCCCAAAATCCCAGACGTTTTCGGGATTCCCAAAAACCTTTGCAAAGCTCTCCCCAAAATCCCAGAAGCTCCCGGACTCCCTAAATTCCAGAAGCTCCCGGAAAAACACGGCAACACAGAAAGCCGCGAAAATACCAAAACGGCAATACTCATTAAAGGTGTCTAACAAATTTCAGATAAATCGGTCATATTACGAGAATTAAAAACCTACAGTAATCGTTATTTGTAAGCAAAAAATTAAGAACAAGAAATAATCGTTACTTTTGAACAAAAAAATAAAAATTGAAAATAATCGTTATTTTTGAGCTAAAAAATAAAGCTCAAAAATAATAATTATTTTACGATCAAAAAATAAAACTCAATTATAATTCTTATTAATTGATTTTTTTTTAGTAAAAATTTAAAATAGCAATTAAATCGTCATTTTTATTATATTACTTATAATCGTTAAGGTCCCTGATTTTTTTTAGCTTTTAGAGAGAATTATTATCCATAAAGAGTGAAATATCACAAATTTTTGCGTGTTAAAAATATAAAAGAACGACTTCGCAAGTAGCAGTTAGTTGCCAAATTTGGTCACAACTGTGACTCGAGAATTTTCAATAACATTGATTAAACTACAATTACAAAAATATCGCTCATCTCTAATTTAAACAACAAGATTACTCACAATTCATGTTAAAAAGATCACTTATTAATAATTCGTTTACATATTTGCTAAATCAATTATTCATCTATATTTAAAATTTTGTTTATTAAATTTTTTTTTTCAATTCAACGACAATTTTAAACAAGAAACTAGCATCACATGGTTGCTTTAATGCAGCAGTAAAACAAACAATTAATCAATCAATTTAAACATTAATCTTTGATAGATTTTAACTATGTAATGCGCATGTGTTTGTTAGACAATTTCTTGCGCTTGTCTGGCTGGCTACTGGGTTAAACCATATGTAGGCTGCACTCAAAGAAACTTATTTTTAACTTCCGTTATTAGCAACAAAGCTGTGTTATGTGTAGTCAGATCGGACTATTGGTTAGCATGATAGACTGTAACTCGACTATGAGTAGGTTATGACTATATTATGAATAGACTATGACTAGACTGTGGGCATTAAAGTGGTCGTAATAAAATAAAATTTGGATTACTTCAAGTGTCATACCCAAAATCGATGGGTATTTATAAAAAACAATCGTAAAAAATTTTCACCGAAGTTTGAGCAAATGCTCTTTTCGGTCTTTTATATCTCACAACTTAGTAAATATAGTATTTACAAAAATAAAAATTCTTCTACAAAGTTTTTGTCTGTGAAGTTTCCAATAGCTTTTGCCTTGCCGAGTTTAATCGAATAAACTGCAATGTCCAAAACAGCCAATAACTACGAAAATTTAAAAAAAAACATAATTTTACAAATTCCTTTAAAATTATTCGTCCTCTAGATATTATTATTGTTTCTTTAGTCATTGTGGCCTCTGAAAGCGAATATGCACTCATTTTTTATCAGCTCTAGTTTTCGATTTGTTACAGATTAGATAACGTGTACAGAAAATTTTGTAAAAAGCGAAACGAAATGTGGCGGGGGGGGGGGGGGGGGAGTTGTATAAAAACTTTGAAAGTAGCGTTACGTAATATGTGAATTGCCCCTTACCATTGAAGGTTATTTTCAATACACGATGTGGTATGAGTATCATTATTAAAAGTGTTTATGAAATATTAAGTATACGCCGGGATACTTACAAACCAGTGTTCGAAAATAAACCGAACGTTATTTTGTGTACTGTATACGCAAGCAGAAACGATATCTATTATTTTAGTGTTTGTGTATATTTACACAACCCGAACACAACACATAACGATTTTTTAATGGAAGTAACAAACATTATGCAGCGTTTTGTTTTTTGTCAAAAAACAGTATAATTGTAGTGGTTGCGTACTACATACATTATATTTTACCGTTTTATAGTGTTCTTTTTCATAATATACAACTACGCACTCAAGTATACATGCACGAGAGCCAAACGAATACTAATGCTAAATACACAAAATATACATTAAGAATAATGTTCTGTGCCGAACACAACGAAGTGTACTGTTTTTCAACGAAAAACAGCACACTATTAAATGTTCTTATCTTTATATTCAGTTTGTTAAAAACAGTATTTTCGTTGGGTACAAGATCACTAACAGAAATACCGTTCTTCTGTTTTTATGTATTTCCTACACAACCACTATTTGCGTTTGTGTATTACAATATTCTACCGTACAGAACATTAAAGTACATTATACAAGGTAAATTTTCGAATACTGCTACAAACTGCATCATACTTCTTTGTTAAAATAAAGTCGTCAAAACTTGAAAACTACTGGCGCTGGTGCTCAGTTTTTTTTTTTTTTGCCAAACGTAACCTGTACAAGGCTGAACTACCAATTCAAGTTTTATTCGATTCGGAGGGTTACGGTCCCAATCACTGGTGGGCTTTTTTTCGAACTAAGTCACTTACGTCCAGCGTTGCCAGTTAAGCTCTATCCTCTTTTTTTAGTCTTTTAGCCACGCTAAGTCTTGGCCTTTTTTCTAGCCTTTTTTTAATTTCTTATTTAGCCTCAAAAAGGCTAAATTTAGCTTTTACATTACTCATTTTCTTACTTTTCAACATTTCATAATAATAAATTCTAGTATTTAATAAATGGTAAATAATGTCGAACTTGAGTATCATTTTAATATATCTTGATGAGTTCGTCTATTAGATCGATTAAATCGGAAAATTCTAAGTGACCCTAAGATGGACTAATAGAATTATGGATTGGAGTTTGATTTTGATTAAAAATTGCCTCAACGGAGAGCTATAAAACTCTCTAATTCAATCAGCAGCTGAACGTGATTTATTTCAGGGGTAAATACTTTCAAATCTCTTCAAGAACAGAGTTTTTCTGAGCAGCTACATCATGCGAAGCTCAAAATAATTCAATATAATTAAAGTGAGGAGCTTGAAAATAAAATATTTTTTTTATAATCAGTGTGAAACAAAACTTTTTTCGCTGTGTGGGTAAGGAAATTTTAAGGGTTTCCAGGGGAATGTTTAAAAATTTTTACAACAGAGTGTGAGTGTTAGTGCTCAGAAGTGTTATATTCGTGAGAGAGCACGATGAACAATTTAAGGCCCTTAAGAGGAAGCCTTCTATCTGCCGAATCCAAAAAAAATATATCTTAAATCGGCTTAGCTATTTTTCAATAAATTAATGTTGGCCACAAAATGGGCAAATTTCCTATAGCGAAATGCAGAGCAGATTATGCAAATATGGCTAATATTTGCTAATATCCCTTGCAGCGAATCGGTCCAATAAGTTAAAATTTACGTAATCAAATGAACTATTCAATAAAATTATAAAACTAAGGATTTTTTATTATTTGTGGTACAAAATTGTTTCCGAAAGTACAACAATTGTTGAAAAGCGTTAAAAAGTTCATAAAATCTTAACTTCGGTCCAGTATAACTCATGAATTTTTCATCCAATCAAGGACAATGAGCCACCATTCGATGCACAAATTCAAGCAAGATATCAATGGTTTCTATCGACTCAGCCTTTGACTTTGGATGGCGTTTGAAAGAGAAGTATACATCGAAAAATACAAATGTACTGTTATCTAGTAAATCTGACGTGGTACATTTAATTATTTATATAAAAATTTTTCCGTAAAAAACCTGTTCACAAGAAATGATTCTGTCAAAAAAAATAATGCTCTTAATATAATCTTTTAGTTATGACCAGGGCTCGGACTTTTATGTAAATGCATGTTTTTAGTGGTGATATATTAAGAGGTAATGACTAATTAATCAAGCGAATCATCAAATTCTACGTAGTTTGGCATCGATTCGTAGTTGCATATTTTGGTGGTAAGTGCATATTTTTGGATATTTTGGCAATAAGTTCATATTTTTAGAGTTATAAAAAATTTTTAATGCATATTTTTCAATTTTTAAAAAAAAAATATTAATAGGCTGATTATTTGGAAACCGAGCCTAAGTTGTGTTGCCAGCTGGTGAAAATTATACAACTGATGCCAATTGGCAACTGAGAGCTGTCAATTTCAGTTGCTATTTAATAAATTTTTGCCAACCATTAATTTTCAGTTGCCGACTGGCAACGTAACTAAAGTTCGGTTGCATTAAATAATAGATCAAATTATGTTCGTTGTGTGTTTTTTCTCTAATAATAATAAAAAATTAAAAATAAAATATTTTAAATCTATTTGTGCTTTGGTACCTTGTTCGTAGGTAAATGCATATTTTTGCGCATATTTTTAATTTTTAGATAAATATGTTAAGCGCTTAAAATCAATTTTTAGTTGCAGAAGAAAGTCCGATCCCTGGTTATGACTGACTACTTGAGTTGATTTTTTAAGATTTTTTTTAACACGTGCACTGAACTAATAACCATGAATACATGCAAATTTTTGTGTGGGGTTTATCATAAACTTGTTAGTTTTTGTACCTTTAATTTAAAGATAATTTTTCAAAATCTTGTATGTAATTAAAGTCTCATTTATTTACTATATGCACAAACCCCTTTAAATAAAGTTTTACATATATTATGGCTCATATGTATTAGATGTAACAGAATTATTAATGAATTAGAAAAACAATCCATTAAAAATTTGCAAAATTGTTGTAACAGGTTAATTTCCTTAAACTTGGGTAGATACTAATTATTGAATTTGAGTTTGCTTTAGGTGAAAAAGTAGACAGTGTAACTAATACGGATGACAGAAAGACTGTGATTAATGGAAAAAAGCTATAAATATAAGAGATCAGATTACTTTGTCAGGTTCATGTTTAATTAAGCTAGAAATTAATTGTGAAGTTTTATTTTTATTAAGTCAAGTTTAAATGTTATTGCCAATGCCATTTTGCAGATAAAATAATTAAAAAACATTTTCTGATTTTATATGTTGTAGTTTTTTTATATTTCTGTGGTATTTTCTTTCTTTATCTAAAACTTTTTATCTTTTCTTTAAACAAGAGAATAATTTTTCAATAAATCTGTATCGTTTTTTCTTCTATTTAATATTGAAAGCTTTGCTTTTCTTAAACAAAAGTATATTTATTATCTTCTTTTCTATAAATTTACTATATGATTAGCAACATATCACGTTTTCAATTACAATTTAATTAAATACTAAAACAAACAGTAAATAGCAATTAAAGTGAAAATTTTTAATAGATAAACCTCAATATAAAGAATAAAATTCTTTTCTTTTCCAAAGGATTAGCAATAATCATACAGTAAATGATTAAAGATGTAGAAAATATTAAGAAGAAAGTCTTCGCTAAAGGCAAGGGATTTGGAAACATTTTAAAATAAAATGAATTTTTCAAAGGTAGTCCTAGATTTTGAACCATTTCTGAATGCGATATTAAATAGCTTAAAAATGGTAAAAGGGCTTTAGTAAAAACACTCAGCAAACTCCAAGTGCGACACTCTTACGACATTTCTACTGCATTTATATCTGATTAAACATCTTAAAAATTTTTAATTTTACCGACAGAGCTAACAAAAATTATATCTTGAACAAATTAATTTGTATTCACCAGCAATCATATCTTAGGAATTTCCTAATCTGTCCCAGTATATCAAATTATATATTTTTTATGAAACATTTGTTTATCAATAACATTCGTTGTTATTGCTTAATGAAATACAGCAGCTTTATGCTTCCGCTGAAGTCTATTAACAATTATTCCTGCAAGAATTTTTATAGTTAATTTTGCGCACATGATATTTCATTGTTTGCGTTTTAATTACAGTTTCTCTTAATTAATTAAATTCCTGGCAGCTGATGCACGGTGGTTTAAGTTGGAAAAAATATGGTAATAAATCTGTATTTTTGAAACTTGCCATCTGATCACAAAACGATGTACAAAGAAAAAATAAGTTTCGTTTTTGATAATAAAAATCCCGATATTCAATTAATCTTTTTTTAATTTCCTGTGATAAAAAAATCCTCTGTATTAATAACAAAATTTTTAAGAAAAATTAATATTAAATTTAAATAAGTTTTTTATTAAAACTTTGGAGAATTTTGATAAAAAATTTATTTAAAATTTACTTAAAAAAAATTATATAAACTAAAAAAAATATTCAAAAAATTCATATGACTGGGATACGAACCCGGGCTGTTCAGACGTAAAGGATGCTCTCTACAGATGAGCCATATTCCAGTTAATTTTTTATGAGAATAAACTTTTTTTTAATATTCGAAAATTTTCGACATGAAGACAAGGGTTTGTCCGATTTAAATGAAAATCGACACATATATTTTACTCCTGTATGCGCGTAACATTGTTTTCATACCTCTTATGGTTTCCATTTTATGGGCCTCTAAACTTGGACGTCTCGGCCATTTTTGAGAAAAGTTCGTCATATTGAAGAATGAATAACATTAGAACGCGTCATCGAATATAAATTGATGTCATTGGAAAAGTTTCAGTCTCCACTTACAGAATATTGATTGAAACAGACAAAGCTTCCTGCTACAAGTGTGTCTAAAATGCCAAAGTATCCTTTATCGTTAAATATCCTGAAAAATGGTATATTAATTTTCTCTTTTTTTTCACAGAATGTAGCCAAGTGACATGTTTTTATTGCGCACAATTTTCAAGATGGGATGAAAACAAGCTCAAAATTTATATTTGTTTCTTTATTATAACTCGATAATTTCAATAAAAATTGCATAAGCAATAGTAATAAAATCAACTATTTGTATACATTAGGATTTTTCTGTAAAAAGTAATATTGAAAATAGCATAACTTTGTAGCGCGTCATCAGATTCTATTAATTTATATGTCTTTGAAAAGGTTTAAGCTCGCTGTTTGCAAGTCCAAGACAAGCACTTTGGGAATGAAAAAAAAATTTTTTATCCTTAAATGTCCTGAAAAGTGGTATTTATTTTCTATTCTTTTTTGTTTTTGCAGCATATAGCAAACTAATCTATCGCCATTGTGTAAAAAATACAAATCGAGATTTTAGGAAAAACTACGGCTACGGTTGTTTTTATTGTTATTGTTTACACAATTTTCGTCGAAATGATCGAGTTATCATAAAGAAACAACTGTAAGTTTTGAATCTGTTTTCATCCCATCTTAAACATTTTACACAATAAAGACATAATCAATTGGCTACATTCTGTAAAATAATAAAGAAAATTAAAATACCGTTTTCGGGATATTTAAGGATTAAATATGTTTTGGCATTTTAGAGGCACTTGTAGCCGGAAGCCTTGTCTGTTTTATTCAGTATTTGTTAAGAGGGATCGACACCTTTCGAATGACATCCAATTTATATATATCCGATGACGCGATCTCAAGTTATTCAATCTTCAATATGACGAACTTTTCTCAAAAATGGCATCTAGGCCTATTAAATAGAAACCATAAGAGGTATCGAAATAATTGTTAGGCATGTTCCGCGCACGCAATAGTAGAATATATATGTCGAATTTCATTAAAATCGGAGAGGTTAAAAATCCAGACCGTGTCGAAAATATTCGTTTTTACCCATACATCGAATTAAATACATATGTATTTAATTTAACGGCTATTTTCCTTAAATATTTGTAATTTTTCTATAAATTTTTTATCAAATACTTTTTACTGCGTGAATTTTAAGATGCGCGGTATTGATAAATATTTTATTAAGTTAATGACAAATGTTATTGAAATTAGTGTTTTTTTTTAACAACATTATTTTATTGAACATAATTCGTATCTATTTTTTTCTGTGTATGTACAAATTATAGAAGAGGACATAAGCTTTAATAATGTTGAAATTTCGACCACCCTATTAAAACACATGGTGAGCTACAAGCTGTCAAATTTGACTAGGCCACATAACTAAAAATATTATCCGATTTTAATGAATTTCAACTTTTGTGGAGCTTCTGAATAGGTAAAAACAACACACGTTATTTCATTAGGATATCCTAAATATTTTAAAAGATATTTGCCTTTGTTGAATCATAACATTTTGGTTTTTGGGCTTTGTTTTCCATTTCGTAAATATCTCCGGTAATAACATAGCCACAATTTTCAAAAATATATTTTATGGTTTTCAACACAAGCTTTGATGATATGCAGAAAAAATTTTTTAGTTATCTTAATTCATGCAGTCAAGAAAACTGATCAAAGTCAAAAGTGAAAAATTGCACAAAATTATTATAATGCTCGACGTTTTTCTGAAAAAATGTCAAAAGTAAATTTTTTTTCTCAATATTTCAATAGAATGGCCTTCAAAAATGACTTCAGTTGAAAATTTAAACTGATTAAAGTATTCATGCTACATTCAGCATTGGGCGAAAATAGTTAGGGAATTCACAATGTGTATCTTAAAATTTGGAAATAGCAATATCATTACAACCTTAAAATTTCATTGTAAGCAACGATACAAATCGCAGCATATTAAAGTACACTATTTACATGTATAGAACACGAACTCAAAATACACAACAAACAAAACAACAGCACGTTAGTGCTTGGTACCTATCAACAAGCCAAAGAATCACCAACACACTTAAACCACGCACAAATTCTTTATTTAAAATATTGCCGCATTGAAAAAAACATGCTTCTTGGACTTTTAAACTTGTCTTCTGGTGGTAAATTTCATTTACACACAAAACAAAAACAACAAACTTGCCAACCCATAATAAAAGACTAAAATTAAAACATCGATATATTAAGACACATTTTAGAATGGTGTTGTGAATTCCCTGAGTGAATTTTTCTAGCAAATGGTAATTTAATCACTTAAGCGCCCATCGAGTTTTTCAATTTTGTTTTACGAATTATCGGGCCTGTGGTAAAAATTATAAGATATTTGTTTTAAAAATTTTGGCTATGCTATTACACTGGTCTGCAAAAAAGAAAAATGTTTTAGATTTTAAATAAAAATATGTGGAATATATAAAGTTTAATGCGCTAAATTCAGACCCGTTTTCAGTATTTTTCTACCAGGAACAGATTTTTTTGATGGGCATGACTAATATGGCTCCCGAAATAAGGCGGTCACGCTAATATATTTCATCATAACTCTTTAATGGTTTACTTCATTTCAGCCATTCATATAAAATTTTTTCATAATTCCAACTGTTTCGGAGTTATATAGAAATTACCGGCGAACAATATTAAATATTTTATCGTTTTAAAAAGATCATGAAAAAATTAATAGGACAAACATTTTACATTTTTATCATTTATCAGAAAGCTAGGTGTAGTAGGAATAAAATGAGCCATAAATTGTTAAAATCGATGAACAAATGCGGCTTTTCTGCACAATTAAGTAAAGGAACTCATTTGATATCAGCATTCTTTTTTTTTTGTTTTCAGAAGATCATAAAAAAATTAAAAGGTCAAACTTTTTACACTTTTGCATATTTATCAGAAAGCTAGATATATTAGGAATAAAATGAGCCATAAATTGTTAAAATTGATGCACAAATGTTAATTGTCTGCACAATTAATTGATAAAAGTCACAATGTTCATAAAAGAGAAAAATTTTAATTTATGTATATTTGTGTTGTATGAAAATCGAAATTTTCATCAATTGGTTTACCTCATTTTATTTCGAATAAAATCGACATTTGTCCCTCAATTTTAATGATTTATTGCTTAATGTATTCCTAATATACCTAGCTCGCCTTTATAGGACAAAAATTTAAGTTTCTATGAGTTTTTAAAACGAAATAAGTTTAATTTGTCATGAAAGAAACTTTTCGCCGCTTATTTCTGAATAAGTCCGAAGCAGTTAAAAATATAAAAATTATATATTAGAGATTTGAAGGTAATTTTATTCCAAATCTATTGGTGGTTTATTTGTTGAAAGCAGACAAGCCGTTCTCGAGTTACGGTAAAATATACTAATGTACCTAGTGGAAATATTAGTCATGCCCATTAAAAAAAACCTGTACGTAATAGAAAAATACTGAAAACGGATTTGAATTTAGTGCATTAATCTTTATATATTCTACATATTTTTATTTACAGGCGATTTTTTCTAAAAGACCAGTGTTACCGGAGACATTTAAACCAAAAACCAAAATTATAAAATTTAAAACCAAATGGCTTTGCAAATATTAAATGAAATTAATTAAATATTAATGAAACACCCTGTGTTTCAACAGCGTGGTCCAGATTTCGTTTCGTAATCGTATTGCAAGTTTCAAAGATACAGATTTATTACACTTTTCTTGCAATTGGAACCACTATGCGATGTTAGTACAAAAAAAAATTAAAAATATCAAATGTGTTTTCATAAAACCTATTTATCTGATGTCATGATTATATCGTACAATTGATTGAATTATTATCGCAAATAATGTAAAAAGATAAAGTTCATATAATGTAAATACATTGAAGTGTAAAAACATAAAAAAATAAAAATAGTACTTTTACAAATAGTAAACAAATTATTCTTATCAATCAAATTTATCGATAATAAAAAAATTGTATGAACCATTTTCCTAGTGCAGAAAATGAGTATAAAAATGAATAGAACTCGAAAGTTCATCGAAAAATTATAGTTAATAAAAATTTATATAGAAATATGTATCAATAACAATAGTTTATAAGAAAACTTTTCGATAGAAAGTTTATCGATGAAAAACTTTAAACAAACAAAACAATATTCCATAACAAATATCCTACAAGGCGGCGTAAAATTAATCATCCAATTTTGTTTTTGAATACCTTTTTTACAAAATGAGCAAAAATGATTTTGAGTGATTGAAATCTTTATTTGGACCTTTAGAATATTTTCTCTTAAGTGGAAAAGATGATATCGGGCAAGTGGTTGCCGCCCGTATTGATACACATTTGTGCCCGTTTTATCGCATTTACATGACTTTCCGCAAGATTTCCGGTGATTAATGTTCGCATTCATGTCGAATATTAGACTTAAGGGATGCGATTTTCTGGGGCTTGCTGACATAAGCCCGTGACTTCAAGTGGCCCAAAGAAAGATGGTTAAATTGGCCGAGCTTGCTGGCTATGCCAAATCGTCAAAATGGGAGATTACTCGACCAGGAAACGCTTCCTTCGCAATATCCATTGTGGCTCCTGCTGAGTGTGTGGTTGTACTGTTTTGTTGAAATCACATGTTCACCAAGTCCCGCTCATCTAATTCCGGCGTTGTCAGTAGCAGTAACCGTATTGCCGATCTCGTCCTCAAAAAAATACGGCCCAATCACTCCTTCCGCGTGAACGCCGCATCACACAGTAGCTTTGAGTGGATGTAACGGCTTTTCGTGCACCAGACGCGGATTTTCATGGAAAATCCATGATATACGGAAAGTCATGGAAAATTCGATAAAACGGGCACAAATTTGTATCAGCACTGGCGGCAGCCAATTGGCGGATATCATCTTTTCCACATAACAGAAAAAATTGTAAAGGTCCAAATAACGATTTCCATCACTCAAAATCATTTTTGTTTATCTAGTAAAAAAAAAATATTCAGAAACAAAATTGGATGATTATTTTTGCGCCACCTTGTATAAAAACAGACTTTTTGTAAAAAAGAAAACTTTTACGAAAACTTATCGACAACAAATATTTCTTATCTAAAATTAATTCTTAAAAATAGATATTAAATAAAATTCACTAATGAAAAAATTATCTGCAGAGGATAAGAAATTTCGGTTGAAAATTTTTCGATAAAAATTCCGATAAAAAATTAATCGATAAAAATTAAGTATACAAAATTTATCGATGAAAATTTTTCTATAAAAGATTGTATAAATCTTTTCTCAAAAATTTTATATATCTTCTATAATGATATAAAATTTCCTGGGAAAATTGTATCGAGAGAGGAGTCTTTGTACCAAAAGTAAAAAATTGATTGTCAATATTGAGCCAACCCGAGTCCCGAATAAATTAATTTATTCCCTTAATACCGCATTCCAGTGGGTCTACAAGGTCGGGCGATATCGAATTTATCAGGTTTATCGCCTTATTACTTGATAGAGCTGGACAAGGATAGAAAAGGTGCTTGACAGGCTCTTCCTACTTTACCACCTCCCCATTTTTACAACTTCGTCAAAAATCTTTATATGGAAGATTTAATCTCTTATCGTGAGCACCAATTAGCTATTGCCGCGTTTTGACCGCCAAGAGTATATGTAGCTATGTAGCGAGAAACTCTTCTGGAGATTCTTCAGTATAGCTGTAGATTTGCGAAGTCATACTGGGGCCAAATTGATCTTAAAAACCCCACAAATGGCCTCTTTGGTCCATTTGGTTTATGCTCCCCAAATTAGTTGCGGTAGAAAACTAATCGATAAGAAAACTTTTTTTATTAAAAATTTATCGATAACGAAAGTTTTCTAATAATTTATGACAGTGGAAATATATTTATATGTATGTATGTATATACATTTTCGATAACAAAAATAATCGGATGTATAGATTAATACTTGATCTAGAAAAAATATCGAGAAGAAAATTTTCATATAGAAAAATTATCGATAACAAACTGTTTGTAGCAAATTTATCGTTAGCAAAATTTGTTTGATAGTGATAAATGTGTTCTCTAGAAAATGTATCAATAACAAAAATATTCTATAGAATATTTATCGATAACAAAAGCTTTCTAACAAATTTAACGATAAGAAAATATTTTTTACAATTGATATAAATATTTTCTATAGAAAATCTATAAATTACAAAATGTATCTGTAATAAAAATAAATTTATGGAGGCCTTTCTTCCTCGATACAAGTTTTATAAGAGAAAGTTTTTTGATGAAGACTTTTTTGCAGATTATTAAAATATTTGACTATTTTTAAAAGTAAAACTTTTTTCACATATCTCATCGATGACAATCTTTTGAAATAAAATCGGCAAGAAATATATATATATATATATATATCTATATATATATATAGATATATATACATATATATATATATATATATATATATATATATATATATATATATATATATATATATATATATATATATATATATATATATATATATATATATATATATATATATATATATATATATATATATATATATATATATATATATATATATATATATATATATATATATATATATATATATATATATATATATATATATATATATATATATATATATATATATATATATATATATATATATATATATATATATATATATATATATATATATATATATGCTTTTTAATTTGTATCTACAACTTTTATCGATAACAAGTATTTTCTGTATAAATTTTATTGAGAACAAAAAATTCGTATAAAAATTATTCCATTAAAAATTTTGCGGAGCACAAAGTTTTCTATCGACAATTTATCGATAAGAAAAATTTTCTATAGAAATTTTATCGAACAAAATTTCCCAATAGAAAGTATTCTGATGAAACATTTTCTACAGATGAAATGAAGAATGAAAATATTCTAGAAAAAAAATTATAGATAACAAGATTTTCAAGTTGCTTTTTTTTAACTTTTAATATCGATAACAGCTTGGCATACACAATTTTATTACAAATTAATTTACTTTCGAGAGTTCAAGTTACGGATTACATACATACATACATACATACATATTTTTTCAAGAAAACTTAATCGTAGCGGTTCTAATAAGAATGAGGACAGCTTGGTAGTAAATGATAAATTAAACTTTAGAAAAGACAGAATTCATGAAAAGCAACTAAAAGCTCTTTACAATCACCCTAAATTTGCTTATTTGCAGCCTAATTTGAACTAAATTACAAGGCAACGTAAACGCTTTTCTACTTTTACTAAGTACAATGGTACTAAAGAAACTTTCAAATTCATAACACAAAACTAAGGCACGTGGCCAAAAAATACAAAATTTGTAAACCTGTAAATTGAAGAAACAACAATGAAATATGTAGTTCCAAATCTCTGTACATTGTTGTCAAAGTCACCAATTTAATGAACCCTAAAAATAAAAACATGAAGGAAAAACACTCATAGAAGTTCAGGTTTCGAAAATGCAAAAAAAAAACAATTTCCTGAACAGGGAAAAACCTTTGGAAAACTTAAAAAGTTCATATAAAGTCTAGTTTGTCGTTTTGTTTTTTTTAAGAAATCGTGACTACAAAATACAACAGCACAAAAAATATAACCGCTCTCAATAAACAATGGAGTTTCTGTTTTGTTTCTTAACATTTCGCCACAATAAACCACAACAACAATAAACTGTTGCCAAAAAACACAGTTTTTCCAACAACATTCAAATAAAGTTCAAGAATAAATGGAAAGAAAAAAAGCAGCCGCATTAAAATAAGGTTCATTTTGATTTTCAGCTGCAAATTCATTTCCCAAATTTAATACATGTGGTTTTAGCTGTTTACACTAAATAAAATGAAAATCTTCAAAAAAATATATATTATATTTATCTTAAAACTATAAAGAGACTCAAAATAAAAGGGAAAATTATAGTTAGTAAAAAACAATGGCGCCCCATTGTTGAAAAACAATTGTAGAGAATACACTCACAATATTATGACAGTAACGAAATGTATTTTTATTCTGAATACTCCAGTGCAATAATTTTTAAGTTAATTAACAATTAAAAATCAAAAATCTTATTTTTAACTGACTGTAACATTCAATAAAAAGAGCTAAGTTCACATTAATACGGATTTTCGGTTGCTTTCAATATTGTCCGTTGTTTATGTTATTCTTCTTCTTATTCTATCCGCTTAACTCCTATCGGAGCATAGGGCCTCTACAAAGTTTCTCCAGTTTAATCTGTCGGATGACTTCGCTTTAATCTCGTTCCACGATATTTCGCTCTTCAGTTCTTCCAGCTGATTTTTGGTTGACCTCTTCTTCTATTGCCTTGTAGGTTCCATTCTAGCGCTTGTCGGAATATTTCCTCTGTATCTTTTCTTAGTTATAAGAACCAAAAAAGTGCATGCATATAAATAACACACACACACACACAAATACTCAAAATATTCTGTGCGTAAAAATAGCTGAAATTACAATTGAAAATATATGAATAAACATTTAAAGTATGTAGTGTAGTGGATAGTACGTTAGACTATTAAACGGGAGGTCACATGTTCAATTTCAGCCAAGACCATGCGTGTATTTTTTTAATTTGTAATATTAAATGCATACAATTTAGTAAGTTTATGTTGTCTTCGTGCTGTGCTTTAGCCGACTGGTTGATGCGTTGGATTTCAAACCTGAACGAGCTTTTTTCGATTCCCAGTGTAAGTTAACATAACAAGTAATGAGTAAAACATATAAATTTAATAAAATAATAATTATACGAAATATTAAGCTTTTAACATTTAAAGATATATCAAAAATTAATTATTTTAGCGGAACTTTGAGTTGATGATTTAACAGTTAAAATAGCAGAAAAAAGGGAAACCTCTTTTATATTTCTGGAAGCTGCAATTAGTTCTTTAGACAGTTAAATGGATCCAAAGAAAGAAGGAATCATGCATTTTTTATGGTTCTAAGTCTGTTAACTTTTTAACATTTAAAGTCTACTAAACTTTTTGTTAAACTTAAATGACACCTAAGTAGACCGGTTTTTAATTGAGTTTTAATTTATTTTATACTACAATATCAGTTAATTTTAAGTACAGAATATTTTGAGTGTAGAATAAGACAGCGAAAACAAGTCTATAATGCGCTTGAAAATGATAAAGTTATTCGGCTGTATATAAAAAATATTTTACTTTAGCTTTACAGTTCATAGTAGTTACCAATCACTTTAATAGGAAGATTTTGTAAAGAATTTCTTTTCTAAACGTTTCAAATTTTTATGAAAAGTAACGCAAATACGTTTCAAAAACAAATTTTTTCCCATACAGATTTCAAAACGCAAAAAGTGTTTGTATTTACAAAATCTGTCCTAATACCCTGTTCAGACATTTAGTTTTAATTGAGACAATTTAATTTTAATTGAGCAATTTAATTTAGTGTTCACACATAGTAAAATAAGCTTACACAATTAGCATTTGACTTGCCAATGGTGTAATAAGTATACAGGTGGCTGCATAAGGGCAACGAATACAACAATAAAACAAAAACTGAATAATGGTTGTCAAAAAAAAAAATCACGTGTTTGACGTAGTTTATGCACAAAATTACCAGAGCAAAAAATAATCATCTGACGTTATACTGCCATCAGTATACTTATTACACCAAGGGCTTGCCACTGTATACAATTTTTGCTTCTCACTGAACATACTTCGCAGTAAACATACTTGTCACAAAGGGTTGCATTTCGAACTTTACTCAATTGATGAAACAATTAAGTACTAATTGTTCAATTTACTAATTGATGCCTTGTATGGTAAATTGAGCTTAATTAAGGCCCTGATTGCATAAAATTCCGAAATTGCACAATTAAGGCGCATGTCTGAACAGGGTATTAAGGCTAACATAACTTTGTTAATTATTATAAGGTCGAAAAAATTAATTAACATATAACTTTGTTAAGAAATAATATGCAAAAGACAAGTTTAATTGTTTTGTGATTTAATAATAAATACAAGTAACACCGCCGTGTTCAAGAACCACTTCATAGTTTATGATGTACAAAAACGAGTACAAATTCATTCATTATTTTAATAAATAACTTTTTTCGATTTTGATTTTTATATAGCGTCGCCATCATTGTTTATATCTTAAATGTCACTTAACTTTTTACTATGGTGACTTTTCAATCCGACATAGAGTTCTAGGCACCACTTATGACATCTCGGATCCTTCGCCCCTAATATCATATTTTTTGCATGTGGCAAGAAAACTCTTCTAGGAAATCTAAAAAAAGAACGATAAAAGGGAAACTTCTAGAAGTTATGCTACACATTCATTGAAATCTCTTGGGCAGCACAATAATAAACTGGAGTCAGTATGTCCAATTGTTTCACAGTAAAGGCACTATAGCTGGCGGAATCTGACAGAGATATAGATAATGCACATTTTAAAAAAATCCTTAAAACGGCCACTTCTAGAAGACCTGCGCCGCACAATAGGGCAGAACGACCCTATTTGTGGCAATAAATCAGGGAATAGAGTTAGCAACCTGAAAATTTCTGAAATTGTTTATAGAATCAATATATCGAAATTTCAAAACCCAACAATGACCATGCCCACCAAAACGCCCACTTTTTTAATTTCGGAAGAAATTGTCAAATGAAAATACCCACCGTATTTAATATATAAACATTTAGGACTGTCAAATTTGGCTATAAATACAAACAATTATATATTTGTTCTTTGTTATTTGTATTTAATATATAAACATTTAGGACTGTCAAATTTGGCTATAAATACAAACAATTATATATTTGTTCTTTGCAAAAAATAAGTACACATAATTTTTTCCAGTAAAAACAGAATAACAAAATAAATGTTTTAATGCAGAAAATAGAACATAATTGAGAATAGCATAAATGTATTGATTTTTCATTAATTTAGAATAAAATCATCCCTTTCTTCATCACTGCTATCTTCTTGTACCTCAGAATTTGTATTATCAACAGGGGGAGCTTTAAGCAAACTCAATGCTTCAATTGGGATGTGTTGCTGCTTTTTTTCGGGTAGTTTCCTCATGCTAGTAATAATGGGATCAGAACTTAATAAAAAAGAGTTAAAAATATCTCGGTTAGTGTTTTCTCTACTGGATTTCCGAGAATGGTGCTCTCTATAATTTTTGAAGTCCTTATTCCTTGATTCTTGAGCTTCTTCAGACAGTTGACCAATCGGTAACAGTGCATGGGCTATTATTTCCGGTCCATGAATGAAATATTTATGAAGGGTAGGTGACATGTAATACCAGGGATACTTTTCCACATAATATCTGGCAGTACCGATTGCGAAATTTTTGAACTTCTCTACATCTATTTCATAGCCACTAGCCACAACAATCATAATAATATGCATCTTTTTTATGAGTTGTACATCAATTTTTGTAATTTCAGCGGAAATTTCAGGATTTTGAAAGAAACGCCTGGCTGTATTGCCATCATTCGAGTTCCCGAATCCGGGCTTTGGTTTGTCTATTATCAAACCACAACGATCTTTAAACTCTTTTTGTATCCTTTTTTTGTTTTCAGCAACAACTATCTTGTCATCATCCCCTCGAGCTTGCCATTTCTTAAGAGGCAATTTGTATGCTAAGTGAAGTAAATTTTCGAAAAACCTTATCCATCCATGAAGAACGGACAGTCCAAACCCTAAGTTTTCTGTTTTAACTTCCCTTGTCAACATACTATCTATATCATTAAAGCTTCTAGATGACGCACCACATATGAAACACTTTTGTGTTGATGACGTTTCCGTAACAGCATTACAGACTTTGCCGTCAATCATTGTAAAAAGTAGAGTATGATTGACTTGTACTTCTCTTTCTTCAATTAACATTGTTGTCTTTCGCAAATTTTTCACCTCATTTTCAACTCTATTCTTTTCTGCAATAGACATTTGTGTAGATTCCTTTACAAACTCTATTTTTAATGGCCTACAGTATCTTGTAGAACCAGGACGTGGATTTTGCCATACAACCCTAGAACTGGAAGAAAGTCTAAGAGGAACAACACAAGTAATGAAGACCGAAGAATCAGTTGCTTCAAGGCCATGGAAAGCTTGTTTGTAGGAGCTGTGTCCCGAACTTCCATCAAAACCCCACTTGCAAAACAAGCTCAGATTTTCCGTTTCAAATGTTGTTAACACACCAATTACTTCCATCTGTGATTCCAACAAACGCTTTGTGGTTAAATCTAGTAGTGCCTGAAGGGTAACCTTTACTAAAGTTTCGCTAACTTCGATGCATTCGGGGGGTGGATAACATTTTTGTTTTGCAGCTTGTAGGACCTTATATGCAGGAAATTTTTCTGGTGCACTCATTCTGATAACATTGTATTGATGTCGAGATAGTTGCGCTTCAACTGCAACCCCTAGTGCTTCTTGGCCTGACATTTTACAACTTTTGGGTTCCAGTGACTCCTTATATGACTTCCGATATTTTTTTGCTCGGTCAGGGGTAGTTGTTGTTATATCCTTTAACACTTTAGAAGCGCTAATCTGTCCCACTGCTCTCAAACTCATTTGAGTAGCAAAACTCAACATAGAAATCGATGTAGACTCTCTTAGCTTTTCTGTTTTCATTCTTTTTGTACGTTCACTACTTTCATCGAATGAAACACTTGGTCGACCACGCTTAAGCTTTTCTTCAGGGCAACAAAGAAAAGAAACAGATGTCTCAAGCCATGAATTATTTGTTTTAAAAAACCTCTCTAATTTTCGAAAAGCCTTTTCAAAACGAGTTTTATACTCAGATTTGAATCGAGAAAGTGTTTTAGTTAAACCTATGTTATCGAAGTTTCCTGTTCGTTTTTTTAACTCTTCTTCAAGAAACACAAATCGCCCTTGTAAATTAATATTTTCAACTGACCACATTATGTTGACAAGCTCCCTCCGGGTTATAAAAATTGTGTTTGAACTAGTACCTAAAGGATAAAACAAATCTTAGAAATTCTTACAATTTTTTATTATTTTTTTGTCAGAAAGCACATTTTGTAAAGAAGCTTTTTTATCAAAACCACAAAAAAGCGCAGAATTTTCTTGCAGTTCCTTAATTAAGTTAAGACATGCTATCAATAGCAACAAAAATTGTTATTGGGACTGCTTGGGAACACAACTAAACCGATCAATGTTTGCACAAAGAAGCAAAAAAAAAAGTAATTTTAAAGTTTTTTTATGATAATTACCGTTTTATATAATTTAAAGCACTTTCTCACAAAAAAAATCTTAAATAGATTAACATTTACCAGAACTTGAAGGCTCCATTCCAAAAACTTTAATATTTTATGATTTCTATTTTTTTTTATTTAATTAAAAACACTTTACAAATTTCTTCACACCAAACTCAAGCTAATCTGTGAACAACAATGGCTTGCGCCGATGTTTATCATGCAAAATGTGTTTATGATAACGGTTTAAAACTTTTACAGTATTAACAGTGGGGTATTTGACTATTAAAATAAAATAACAATGGCTCCATACGGGCAGTTTCATTTTTCGATTTATTGCCACCGATCTGGCCATTCTGCCCCTTTGTGCGCCGTCCTGCTTCACACTTATAAAAAGCTCTTGTTTAGCACAATAATAAACTGAATGAGAAGAAGTAATAAACTTTAAAATGATTAGAAAACGTTTATAAAACAGATTTATACACAAAATTTGTTTCATAAACCGCTCTGAAGCCATTCATTAGTATTATAAATAAGGGCCGTAACTTTTAGAAAAAGTAATTTAAGAAAAAGTAGCTTGTAAAAAAAGTCCGCTTAAAAAGTACTTTTAACAAAAGTATCATTTAAAAAAATTCCCTTTCAAAAAAGTACCTTTTAAAAAAAGTAGCTTTTAAAAAAAGTACATTTTAAGAAAAGTACCTTTTAAGAAAGTACCTTTTAAAAAAATTACCTTTTAAAAAAAGTACATTTAAAAAAAATACCTTTTAAAAAAAGTACTTTTTAAAAAAAGTAGCTTTAAAAAAAGCTTTTAAAAAATGTACATTTTAAGAAAAGTACCTTTTAAAAAAATATAGTCAGTTTTATGCCGCGCCCCAGAATTAAGTCTAGCAAGTGCTGTATTTTGTAGCGTGGCAAAAAAATTATAGTTTTAGTAGCGTCATTGAAATATCTTTCGTTCTAAGAGGTTGCTGGTGCAGATTTTTTTGTTTTATAAATTGATCGACCTGGTTTAAATGCAATATAAATGTGAAAAGGAAAAAGGGGCCTTACTATTGGGGTGTGACATAAAAGTGGGTATGCCAAAAGCTAGACATACTAAGCTAGCCACGTGCAAAAAAGTAGACATAAAAGGGGAAGGATCCGAGAATGCCAGATGGCATATGTGGCGCCCAGAATTTTATGTCGGTTTAAAAGGTAACCAAATACAAAAATGAAGCCATAATCAAGCCATGAATAACGATATGCAATATGTTATGATCGGACCATAATTCGCGACCCTGTATACAAAAAAACTAAATGAATGTATCCAGGGGCGTAGTAAAAAATTAAAAAAAATATTTTTAGTCCTATCTCAATTTTTTTTTGTATGGAGAACGAACCACTTTAATGTACATAGAAAGAAGGCTACATTTCTACTGTTTAATTTACATTAAAATTGTGTCGAAATTTTTATTGTTATTTTTGAGCGAATGAATGAACCAAAAAGAATGAGTAAATTCGGAACTCTATCGTATTGTGTAAAAACTTTACAATAAATAATAAATGACCTTATCATATTGACGCTTACCTTGTTGTCATTTAATCGCTAAAATCCTTTTGACTGATGGCTGATTTGTTTTGTCAATACCAGACAAGCTCAAAAATAATTTGTTAAACAAATTGAGCGTTCTCGTATTTATTGTGTGTGTGTTTTTTCTTTTATAAAAAAAAGTAAAAAATAGTAAAAAATAACTCAAGTTGAATGTCTCTGTAAAGCTGATTTTAGATTATTCCACAAGCTGCTCGACTGCTGAACAAAATGCAACTCTGATATAATTTGATGTAATTGCTTTTTTTTTAATTTCCATAAACTCATTTGATTAGGAATGCATTTTCTACAGAAGTCTAACGAACGGCTTGTGCGATAGCGTAAAACAGCATTAAGTGATATTTTCGCAAGTAAAAATAACGACAAATGCTGCAGTAATAAGTCGAAAGAAATATATCGTTACCTGAAAAGTAAAACGCCCTAACTAACACTTGCATTATTTTCGAAGAGAAGCAAAAAATAAATGCTAAATATAACTTTGACTTTGGACGATATCTTCTGAATCGTAAATTCTCACAGGTTGTGTATTATTATGGATGCTACAAAATAATAAATGAAAGTTAAAAATTAAATAGTGTGAACCCAAATAATTTAATTGGCCAGGTCTATTTCCTTTTTAATTTGTTTTGAATAAAATCGCTATTTTTGTTGGGTAAAGTTTGGTCTTCCTTATAGTACTGTATGCTGGTGAAATACACCTGATTTCATAAAAAAACAGATTTCAAATTGTTTGTTACATAGGGCGTTTTGCGTTTTAGGTAAATATGTTAATTGTGATGGTAGATTTACCTTGATTCACATCCATTGTTACTGGACCTTAGAAGTTTATACATCATTACACATATCGCATCAAATAAATATGTGAATTTAATTTCTTGAAGAACGACTACCTGGATGGGAATGCCTTGATATGAAGCTACGCCTTAAATACACCAAGCAAATTAATAAGGACATTACATGAATCGGCTAAGTCTAACAAGTTCTCTGCGAGTTCCAATGTCAAATACTATATGCGTGATTCTTTTCTAACAGTAATTTTATTTATAAAAATTTTTAATTCCAAAAAAAAACAACATTTATAATTTTTTTTTGCTAATTTGCAAAATCTTTTGAAATAAAGAAAATAAAAAATTTTTTAAAATTTTTGAGCAAAACGTTGAATTTCAAAGTCTTGACTCTAATTGCTTTTAAAGACTACATTAATTGAGATCACTCGAAAAATTTTTCTGCGTGTTATGAAGGATTGTGTTAAGAATCATAAAATATTTTTTTTTTAATTTTGGCTATGCTATTACCGGAGATATGGACAAAATAGAGAATAAAGTCGAGGCCAAAAACCAAACTTTTAAAATTCAAAGCCTATTATCTTAGAAAGTTTTCAAGATATTTAAATGAAATGAGGTGTATTTTCTTTATCTATTTATAAACTTTACACCAAGTGAGTTATGAATTTTAGTCGAACTGTATGGTTTTTTAATCCAAAGTTATTATAATTAGTTTGACTTAAGTTCGTTTTTAATTTAATCTTTCGATTAAATTATTTTTTATTTAAGACAGAAATTCTAAAGCATGTAAATATTGAACATTCAAAGAAAAATTTTGCTGTACGGAAGGCTGAACTGACATCAGATGTTTCGAGACCAACACAGTTTTCTCATCAGACCCCTTTTACCTACACTGCCAGCGACGGCAGCAACAATAACCTAGTGAAAATCTTATTAATTTAGTAAACCCAATTAACAGATGTGTCGCCTCCTTTTCTTGATGAATTGCACCTACTACTGAATTTTTGTAAAGGTTCGGAACTTCACTAACTATTTCTTCTATATCATGTTCAACTCTTTTAAGCTTTTTGATTTCTGTCTTACCAGCGTGAAATATCATCGATATTTTCAATGCTGGGATGTTTTTTAATGTTTATTTTGAAACAGTATACATTGATGTTTTAGCTAAGCGCCTTTAGAGTTTTAACAATTGAGTTATGAATTTTAGTCAAACTGTATTGTATTTTATCCAAAGTTATTTTAATTAGTTTGGCTTAAGTTCGTTTTTAATTTAATCTTTCGATTAAATTATTTTTTATTTAAGACAGAAACTCTAAAGCATGTAAATATTAAACATTCAAAGAAAAATTTGGTTGTACGGAAGGTTGAACTTACATCAGATCTTTCGAGACCACCACAGTCTTCTCATCAGAGCCCTTTTAGCTGCACTGCCAGTGACGTCAGCAACAACAACCTAGTAAAAATCCTATTAATTTAGTAAACCCAATTAACAGATGTGTCGCCCCATCTCGTGACGAATCGCACCTACTACTGAATTTTAGCAAATGGTCGGAACTTCACTAACTATTTCTTTTGTTTCGTGTTCACATATTTTGAACTTTTTTGCTTTCTGTCTGCCGACGTGAAACATCATCGGCGCCATACCCGCAGCAAAAATAAAAGCTATAATATAAACAAAATTTTACCGACCTTGATGACACCAATTAAACGAAGATAGTAGTTTCAACGTCTAGATGGAAATAGAAGATAGTTCGTCAAAAAAAAAAAACAATTATCTCCTGGAAGATACCTAGGCGATACTTAATCGATACTTAGGCGATATTTCTCAAGAATTTAGCCAACACCTTCAATTAGCAAGGACACCAGCCATTAGCCAAGACGCAAACCTGGTACAAGGATTCACAATAAATTGGGCCAAAATCTTCCCAAAATCTGAGAAGTTCCCCGTATTTCAAAGAACTAAGACAAAAATCTCTCCAAAATCCCAATTAGTACGGACACCAACAATTAGCTAAGACGCAAACCTGGTGCAAGGATTCACAAAAACAAAATTCTCCCAAAAATCCCAGAAGTTCCCCGTATTTATAAAAGTAGGACAAAAATCCCCCCAAAATCTTAGAAGTTTTCCGGATTTACAAAAGCTAGGGAAAAATCTTCCTAAAATCGCAGAACTTTCCCGAAAAACAGCGGCTACGCCGACAACAACACGGAGTTTTTAAGGAATTAAACCTTCGCGCCGGCTTGTTTCCTTCGTTTTGAATTGGCCTTACACCTTCATATTTCTTACTTCGTTACACATATTTGACACGCATTTTTTCATTTAAAAAAAAATTTTTTATCCCCCAGCATAGAAAACATTTGTACGCTGCATATCATATGCACAACGTTCCATAAGTTAGATCGAATTGTTGCACATGGTTTGAGTTGAGCCTTCGTCTCTGTATGTCTAGTATTCGTCAGTTTCTTTAAGGACATTATTACAACTTGACTTTAGTTAAAGTTGGGATTATATCGGACGGATTAACAATTTTTTATTACTACAACTTTACTTTAACCTTTAAAAGTGAGCGATAAGTTATAGGCAAGTTCGCTCTACCTATAACTTTTATCATTTGAAGTTGTCACCTTTTCATAGGCTGCCATACTTTCTACTCTATCAATTAACTAAATATGTATGACGTTGCCACCGAGCACTTTAACCGTTCACAATAGTCGATAAATGCTCTGGTATAACCATACTTTTAAAAAGATAACTTTTATTTTACAGGCATGTGGTAATAATCAAAAATTGTGTAATGTCAGCTTACCATTCACTTTTACTAATGGTGTCTGGATCTATCTTTTACTTTACTGCCGAGTTGTAATAATGCCTCCACAACTTATTAAGTGAACCTGTGAATTAACATTTTTTACTTTGTTGTATCTGAAAATCTTAAAGTTATTAAATGATGGTACCTCTTTTTTCACTTCAACCCAAATTTTCATCAAGTAACGCCTCCTATTTTGTTTTACATATACATAAATCATTGAAACTACTAACACGACGTTCTTTCACTTAAAGCCGCCTACTGAAAAAGAAAACATATTTCTTTTAACTTTAAATGCATTATATTTCCCTCTTAACAACAAACCTAAAATGTATAAACTTTCTTGTTTTCTTGGAAATTAAAAATCTGTTTCTAACCCTTGAATATATTCAAGCAACTAAACTGTAACATGACACTTCGGACACTAAATAAAGTACTTAATCCCACTTAATTGTAAGCACACAAGACACAATTTAATCTCCTTCCCTACAAACAAATAAAAAAAAATATTGCAACAGCTTGACTTCTAAACGTCGCAGACTTTAGGGGCAATACTGCCTTTTATTGAAAGTATGAACTACGAGTATTTAGGTTTTTTTACTTTATTGTAGTTTGTTTTGAGTGTCGTGGCACATTGATGACAATTCAACACTTAAATACTTGCCAGGGAAAAAAACAGACAGCTGAACAAACGGTCAATCTGCCAGTTAAGTAAGCAATTGTGGAAAATTTATTGTTTTCAGTGATTTGAAAAGTTTTGACCCAAAAAACATATTCTAAGTAATAAAGTTAATTGTAGAAATAGTTAAAAGCTAAAAAGCAACTAGGTGAAACAGTAGAGTATGGACTTGTGTGGCACTTGCTCAGGAATTGAGGTAAGTCGCAAACGCATGATCATACCCATTTAATTATACTCGTAGGAAGTTAATCAACGAATTGTGTCCAGTATGAGCTACTAGACTATCACTAGACTATGACTAGACTAGAGTACGACTAGGCTATGACTTGACTCTGATTAGACTAGGGCCAGGCAAAGAGAAAACTAAAGGGCCCTATACATTACACCAGTTGGCGCCAGTGCTTGGGTCGTGTATGGGCATTTAATGTGATTGTACGATTTGTGTAGCGATGTCAAACAGAGTTTGATATTTTGCTGATGGTACCAGGTTGTGGTATTGTGTATGGTGAATTTAAATAAATAGAAAAAATTTGTTGTTTAAGTGTATTGGTGTTTAATTGCATTGTTGATAGGTACAAATGACTGTTGTGCTCTTGTTGTTGTTTATTTTGATTGTTTGTGTTGTGTACATGCAAATTGTCGGCTGTGTTTATGTAAAATTTAAAAATAGCAGAAAAGTAGTCGGCAAGCATCGTAGCTTACGGCTACATATCGCCTGCGCCTGGACTAGACTATAACTGCACTATAACTAGACTATGAATAACAATATGGCTTATAACATTATTTTTTAAGAGTAACTGCGTAATATATCTACAACATAACTAGAATGATTGGCTTATGTTTTTGTTATGACGTTACGTCTTACAATGTTTATACACTATAACACACTATATACTAAAGTACCTTTAGAATATGGTGTGATTAAAAATGCTTGACCTTGAGATTTTCTAAGGATATCGAAATGAAAAACAAAATATTTAGAACTAAAATTCAGTTCTCTTTCAAGCAAATATTTTCCCACAATTTGATTTCTTATAATCTTGTTCTATTAATGAAAAGTAAGTTAACTTTACGAGTAGTTCTCATATCAAAAAACCCTGATTTTTTTTCGTTTTGTTTTTCTGTTACATATTTTTCATGTAGAATAAAATGTATACAATTGAAACTAGTTTTGCGGTTTGTTAGCACAAACAAAAAATAAAAACAAATATAAAACTACAAGATTAATTACAATTGCAATTTATTTCTATTACTTAAAACTCCTCCGCACGAGGTCAGAAGCCCCCGTGCCTTTAGAAGCCGTTTGCAAGAGAAACAGTATGTTAATTCTTAAAACCACACTATTATAAGTATTAAGTAAATTTATTTACTATAAAGCGCATTTAACTTAATCATGAATGTCATAAAGAAACCTGAACAATATTGAAATTTTATACAAGGCTTTTTCATGCCAAAGATTTTTAATGTGACCATAATTAAAACCATTCAATTAGCAATATGCAATAGGTATTTCCGGTTATTTATTCTTTTTATAATAATATTTAATGTTTTAAAGGCTTACAAAATGTATTAATTTATTCGAGATATTCTAAAGAATTTATGTTTCAAAAATATCTATTTAATTGTTGTGGGTTAGCTAATCTATATGCCTGCATTAAGAAAAATGAACGGATTTATATCGAATAAAAATTTTTTGTTGTGTTGTTTTACAAGATTTTTAAATCTCTTATGCTTTTGTATTTGTAATTCATATTTCTTGAAATTGTGCATTATTGTGTGAAATTTGTTTGAGAACGGCTTTGATACGTTTTAACGTCACACAGGATAGAATTATTCTTAGAAAATATTCAATAAAAAAAGCTTCAAAATTGAAAACTGATTAAAGTGCTGATTGCAGTAGCGATGTAAGCATATTAACCCTCTGACTCTCCCACATAACGATCATTTTTGGGAAATCGTAAAAAAGCAACCCTAAAAAGGGGGAGGGTGGGGATAAAAGATTTACAAAAATGTTGGCCATCAAATTGTAGTATAGATATTCAAAGACAACTAAGCACCATACTAACTTGTAAAATAATTGAAAACTTAAACTATGTTTAAGGGTTAACTTTTTACTTATTCACTATAAGTACACGGCATAGGAAATTTTGTAAGTCTTCCGTTTAAGGTTAAGATGTATTCAGCATTTTTATGTAAAACACCACGAGAAAAGTTTTGCTTGTATATTTTAACCCTCTTTTGTACATTTCTGAAAAAATGGGCAAAAAACTCCCCTTCAGCGGCGACTAATGAGCCAAGCTTTGCCACTACTGCTAAACTCTTACAGAGGTATCATTCGTACCGAATTTGATCAAAATCGGAAGGTTAAGCTCCAAGATGTTACAACTGTTAGTTGATCGCACATATTTACAAATTTAGAAAAACTTTTGCGTTCCCTAGATATTTGGACGCTAGACGCGGATCTGCTTTTTATCAGCTCTATTTTTCGCGATTTAGCGCTATGCCAAGAATAATGGCACTTGCACGACATATATAAGCATAACTTGAGAAGGTACGCCCTAATTAATAAAATAAAAATTACAAAACTCGACAACAAATTTATCTTTTAGACGTGCAAGCATTGTTTTTAAATCTGCACAGTCATTTGAGAGATATCGTAAAAGGTTTAGCCAAAAAATAAATATTTATAATAAAAAAAAAATCTCAACAGTTGATCCTTTTTAATTGAAAATAGTGCACAAATTTTGATTTTATTAAAAATTTAGTGAGAGAACTGAATTGGAAAAAAAATAAATTTTCAGACAACAGTTTGAAATTTTTTTGTATTTGCTACTGTGTTATTCAAATTTACATTTTTATTAATTCAGTTCTCTCACTAAATTGTAAATAAAATCAAAAAGTTGTGCACCAATTTCAATGAAAAAATTCTTAATTCCTTTGCAATATATTTTACTTCATGCTGTTGGACCAAAAATTGGGTTGTTGTTGTATTTTTATTTTGTATGGAAAACAAAGATGTTAAAATTTTTTATAGAAATTTAATTTTTTTTTTTTGGTCAAACATTTACGATACAATTGAATAGAATAGAAGAAAGATCTGTTCCAAAGACCGGCACTGCGACACCTTTTGTATATTTTGTGCCATAGATCCATAAATTAAATCAAGCTCTGCTGGCTCTACTTATCAAAGTTAGCACAGAGGGTGGAGAAGCCCGCCTAATATCATCCGAACACAGCAACTCAGAATAGAAAACACGCCTTCTACTGTTACATAAGACAATAAATACATTCACAGAGAACGTGTGCCGTTGTCTCGCCCTCTTCTAGGCATAAACGACACACAGGTGTACGAATCTTATTACTTTTCCACAGAGGATAGTTCAGGCCGAATTGACCAGAGAGAAAACCAGTAACAAGCCATAAATCATTCCTGCTGAAATTCAGGATGCCACTGTAAGAAAATGGCTACATCAATGCTATGGCTTACCTTAAACCAGAAAAAAGCCAACCACACTTCCTTTGCGGTCGATATGTCATTTCCTTTGATTAAGGATTTGACAGTAGACCAGTTTACGCCACAAAAGGTCTCTAGGCCCATAAGAGGAGCAGCAGAGGCCCTTCGGGTCACCACTGTGGCCTGGTATCCAGCACATGGAAACCTTGTTCCGTACCGCTAGCTCCTTTAGTGAGTCAACGCACTAAAAAAAAAGCTTAGAACGGAATTCCTAAAAAATGTAGGACTTAAGAGCTGCCTGACTATCGGAAAAGATAGCTTATATACACAGTTTATCCTGTAACTAGGCATTTCTAGCAGCCCTCTGCAGGGCATGTACTCAGGATTGAAGAGTGCCCGTTGCCGACACGACGGGAAGAGTTTCTGAGATCCATCCCACAAGCTGCCACTGTCGCTGACGATCTTATAAATATGTGTATGGATGTTAATCCAATCATGGCCGCAATGGCTAAGGTTGGACATGACTTCATTGCGCCTGTAGTAGAAGACACGCAAATCTCTGAACCTTGCAGAGTTTGGTTTTCGCAGCAACTTGTCGTGTCTTTTGCCACCATACAATCGCGCCGTACGTAATGATTGGCCTGACATGACCACTATTGGGTTCATGCCCTTGGTGCATCCGGCACAACTCTTCTGCGCCCAGATCGCCCTAGTGGCTTTCTGTGTTACGCATTCAACATGACGGTTCCAAGTCAACCTACTATCAAGAGTAACCCTCCAATATTTGACGTCGGTCGAATAGGGAATATTGCATGCATTCAACGAAACTACCTCAAGACCAAGTTTTCTCCTAAAAGAGAAAGGTACCAGAATAGTCTTGTCAGAGTGCACAAAGTATAACAGTGGACAAAGCATTGTTCATGCCGTCTGAGAGAAAGTTGCCGAATTTGCTAACCATTTACGATACCTCTGAAAGATATTTAGCAGATTTAGAAATTATGTTTGCTCTTCTTATAGATAATTTTGTTGTCCAATTTTGAATTGGATACGACAAAGCGACGTCGACGTCACATCAACACGACATCAAAAAATTGTCACTTGTCTACTCTTTGTCGACAACAATTGATTACTATTAACATGCTGGACTAATTTCATAAGCTTCAGAAAATAGTAAGAGACTGTCAATAGCAGTCAATTGTTGTCGACAATGAGTAGACAAGTGAAAATTGTTTACTGTCGTGTTGATGTGACGTCGACGTCGCCTTTCATAAATGGGGGGGGGGGGGGGGGGGGTATATGGCATGCAAATGCCTTCATTTTTGACATAACGGTATATCGTGAAAACTAGAGCTGATAAAAAAATTATAGTTATATATATATATATATATAAAATCTGCATAACCGACTACATAGGTAAAGCCTAAAATTTCCGGTTTTTAAGAATTTTAAAAATACCCTTTTTCGGGAAAAGCGCCCGCCAACATAAGATCCGTAAAAATTTACCTCCGAATATTGCAAAATAAAATCAAAACATATATAATTTTAAGGACCATTTGATGCCTTTTAACATGACAGCTTAATGGAATATCTTGGATAAGTAGTTTTAAATATATACATATCGTTCGTTGGTCCCAAGTAGAAAAGCCCTAACTCAAATAATTGTAACTTTAAAGGAGAAGGTAAAAACATAATAAAAACTGTAATTTTCAACATATAACTTTTTTTTAAAATGCATATTCTAATGAAAACGAAACACAAATTTTATGTTCAGATTAGTTGTTTAATTTTTATATATGTGTATGTGTGTGAAATACATTGGAATCACTGAAAAACTAAATTTCGTAAAAAAATACGAGTTAGGGCCGTTCTACTTGAGACCATGATATGTACATAATTTTGTGAAGTCAGCTTAGTAAATTATTGATGAATTTTCCCATTTTAAAGTCGCGATACCAGGAGAGATACTGAGCTAAGATTTTGCGGTGATAGTTGCTTTGCCGGAGACATCATTCGTACGCAGTTTAATCAAAATCGATATGGTTAAGGTCCAAAATTTTACTTATATTTGTTGGTTATAAATGTTCTTACCCACATGTTATATGTTTATTAAACATTTGTATCTAACAAATCTGTTTTTATGTTTAACATATAAAGTTGTAAATACTAATTAATGGCTTTAAAATTCTTTAACAAATATTGATTTTGAAAAGAAATATCGAAATTCCGTTTAAAATGTGCTATTGCTTGAAACGAAAAAACCAAAATCGAGATTAAAAATCATACCAAAATACTTTAATTTTTTTACGCTGTAATTCTTCTCATATAAATACCAAAATTAAGTTTAAAGAAAGCCACTCATTTTAATACTATTTCTTTAGCTTATATGTACTCTATACATAGTTTATTACTTTTAACTGACAATCGATCATTAAGTAGGTTTCTCTTAATGGCATTTAAATAATTAATAGCATAAGAAACTTAATTATGTTTAATTCTCTCAAACAAGCTATTTAAACATTTAACTCGTATGTATGAAAAACCAAATAGGCAATTCTTGAAAAATTGCTACCAGTTGCTTTTGTTATTTTTTTATTTTCATCTTTTAATAGCTATTAATCACATTTTATATACCTTTCCGTTGTTTTTTTATATACAAATATGTACATAGTAGTGATACAATTGATGTCATGAATTCAAAACGTTTAACTTTTACACCTTAAAGCTTTTAATCACGCACATGAAAGAATCCAATATCAGCCACACTAAAAACAAACATTTTCATTTATTTAAAAAAGAAAACAAAATTGCTCTACAGAAAAAAATATATATTTAATGCAATTTCCTGCCTTTGACGGCTGGCTTATTCATGCCTTTTAATATCTATCACATCTTCTCCCTTAATGTAAGAACTATAGCATAGAAAAGAAGGAAAAAACACTTTAAAGCTTTATTATTTTATGCAGCCGTAATTTGACCAATCACTAGTTTAATAACCCGGTCATGTCTATAACTTTGCGCGCACACATTCAGACACACACACATGAACACAAATATAATGTTATTAAAGCTGTTTTTAGACTATTATACAAGCTGCACAAAATACTACTCTGATATAATGTGTTGTTATTGTTTTTCTAAAACTTTCCATAAACTCATTAGATCAGGGTTGTATTTTCTACAGAAGTCAAACGGCTTGTGAGATAGTGTAAAATAGCTATAAATAATACCCTTGTATGCAAGAGAGTGTTTGCCTATTTTTCTTTCATACAGACAACAAAGGTAAACGAACGTTGTACGACAGGGATGGCAAAGTTGGTACAATTGTACCATTTATGGTACAATTCGGATTTTAAAAGTACAGTGGTACACCAATGACTTATCTAGTACAATTAATAATTTTTCTATTTTTTTTTAAGAAAAACTATTTATTGCAGTGCTTTTATTGTGATAAAATATTTTATCCTTTTCTATCCTTTTTATCTGAATTAAATTTTAATTTGCGAAGTATTGAAAAGAAAGTTTGACTTAAAAGTGGTCAAATAAGGTTAGTTCATAAAACGTCTCCTTACTTTCAAGCTCTTACTGAGCATGATACATATTTGTCTGGAAAAAATAAAATTTTATAAATTCATTTACATTGAGTAAAGGTAAATTTCTCGGAACGTTATTGAAACTATATATGTCGTTCTACCTTCTAATAGATAGTTTGTGACCTATTTTAGATTAGAAATTGCAATAGCTAAATCCGACTTAAGCACAGTTTCCATTTTGCCACAGATATATGTACAGAAAAGTGATGTATTTTCTGTACTGAAAAATTTTTTCTGGTTTCAAAAATCTGTTTTTGTACAATTATGCCCAAAAAAAGTAGAATTTTAGAGAACAATAGGTACAATTTTAAAATCTCATTTGCCATCCCTCTTGTACGATTTAAGCTGCTTTAACTCGTATGTATGTATGTGTGTATGTGTGTAGGCGTAGTGGACATACCTGCCCAGTTGGTTAGACTGCCTTGCACGACATTGTCATCTACGATTCTTGTATGATTAGGTTTTTTAATCCACAATTTCAGTGAATCGTCGTTCACGACAATCTGAGCGAAAAATTTTTGCATGTTGTCCTCTGTTAAATACTTTTGACGACAATATGAGCGACTATGTCTTACAGTTTGTCTTCAGTAGCATTGTGGAGGACAAGATGAACGACAATATCTTCATTGTTGTCCTCAGTCCAACTTTGTTAAGGACAATATAAGTGACAATGTCTTACATTTTTTCTTTAATCAAACAAATGAATATGTTGGCCTCTTGCTGTCGGTGTTTTACTTAGCCTTTACAAATGCAAGTATAAGTTGGAAAAACTTAATACACTGAAACTTTTCTACTAACACACTTACACTGTCGCCACTTGCATCCAACTTTCAGCTAACTTGCAAGAGAATTTCGCTTGCAAGTGCTCTGCAAGTGGTGCTGCAAGTTAATGCCGAAAACATAAGCACAGTTGCCAAGATAAATGTTTTAAACAAATTTACTGTATTGTGGTAAAATTATAATTATAGTTTTGACTTATATTATGTATATATAAAAATAATTATAGTTTATTTCTCCAAATATTTATAAAGAAAACAGTTAATGATATATTTGAACATCATTCTCATTAAAAAAACTAGTCACAATAATATAACGCCAACTTTTTTCCTGAAATGTGCGCATGTTAAAAGTTTGGCAACTCAGAGTTATTGAACTTGCAAAGGATCATTCATGCAAGTTGCAAGACAGTCCGACGTTTTGCGAAATTTTCGTTGATAATACGTACACAGAACTGGCATGCAAGTACCTGCATGTCTAAACGCAGGGTTAGGGAGTGCAGCAGCAGGGTGGTAATCACGAAAACTTTTAAACATGCAGCCTTAGTTCGAATCCCTGCCAACTCAGTCAATAATTTAAATGAAACGTTTGCAAACAGGTAAACAAGAAAACGTACACAAACAGGTAAGAAAACAGGTGAGATTTGTGTGTTAAAGATATTAACTAAAGTCCGTGTAATCGTTGACGACAATATAAGCGGCATTATATCTACATAGTAATTGACGACATAATGGTCGACATTGTCGCTTTTTTAATTATTGCCGACGAGACAAGCGACATTTTCACTAATCGTACACGATTTTCGTTACACTTGCTCGAAAACTTTATTGATGATTTCTTTCGGCTGTTCGACATTTGTCGTCGAGGATTCAACATTGTCGTGCATCCATCATTGATGATGTCTCAAAGACGGGGCCAACTGGGTGTGGTATACGTATTGATAATTTGAACAGAATTCTTCTATACTCATATGTATTGAAGCTCATAAGTGCGTGTGTTTTTTATACGAGTGCTTAGGCGAGCAAGAGATTTACCGAGTGTTTAGTTTTCAATAGTGTTGGCCAGCGATGCCAACTTAGTGCTTTTGCAACCACTGTTAATGCTTTTTGGTGTCTCAAAACGCTTTTTGGTGTCTCAAAACGCTAAATTGTTAGCTGTGGTGCCTTACTAAGTAAAAGCACTAAAATGGTGATTTTTTTACAATTTTCAACAGTACCTCTAGTGCTTTTTACAAATTTTCATATTTCCGGATATGGCATCAAATGCTGCTCATGATAAACCGTTAAAAAATAATATCGATGACTAAAACTTCTGATGAGCAAAAGCAAGTTTTATTAAGACACGAATTGGACCTCTGGTATATAATACTTTTATTCACTCACTCATGATTAACTCGGATTTATGTAACAAAACAACAAGGAATATATGAAAATAATGCTTTTGTTCCTTAACTTAACTTGTTACACACAAATGTATAGCCTATTTTTACACAACACTTAACAATTCTGTTTTTGTTTCTTTCGAACAAAATAAAAACTTTGCATAATTCTCATTGTTATAACAATCTTAACTCCTTGTCAGCTGCAAAAAATGTATCACATAAAAAGATTGTTTTATTTTTGGGCCAAAAAAAGAGAATTGTTTTATTTGACAAAATTATTATGTTTAGATAACGAAGAAAGTTTAGCATACTTTTAAAGCATATACATACACATATACACACATATACACACATATACATATATGGGTGATTCTCATTTTAAGTGTAAATATTAAGCTATTTTTTTACCAATGTAACTAATCGAAATATAAGAAGGTAGAATTCATATTACAGTTTTCGCCTCATTCAATGGATCGTCAAATAAAATTATATAATTCGATTTTTAACATTTTACCTTTCGCGGTTGTTCTGGGAATGAATTTTGGAAAAAAAATATATACACCATAAGAAATGAGAATAGGGTTTGAAAGCACTATACAGTTACTTTCTAAAAACAAAAAAAATATATTAATCGCAGGACGAAATTAAAAGTTATGACCACTTTTTTTAATTTTGACTAAACTTCACATGGAAAAAAATTATCTTTTAAAATAATTATATACAAACATTTATACATAAGCGAACAGCAGGCTATATCTTCTTTCCAATAAGACTAATTTTAATTAAAAAAAGTTATATCAATTTTAAATACCAAAATACGATCTACCTAATACATTCTTCGAAAATATAACAATCCATAGTGCGTTAGAAGCAAAGGTTTTAAAAAGCAAATCAAAGATTTCTAAACTTATATTGTTCTCTATATCGTTTCTACCCTTATGTAGCTGTTAACTATTTTTTACCGTCTTAAAATTTATAGTTAATATATATCTAAGAATTTTGTTAACGTAACGCTCAATACATTTTTTTACGAATTAAATGTTTTTCAAAACACAGACTATATATTAAATTTAAAGCAATTCAGAAGTATTATCATCGATGAGTTTTAAAATAACCTACTTATTTATTCACTAAAAAAGTTCTAATTAAATTTAAAAAATATGTGGATAGGGGTCAATACATTTAATTGGATGCAAAACGTGATTGATTGAAGAAATGTTTAGCAATATAAATGTGTTTAACAAAGTTCAAAAAATTTTAAATATACGCATTTTTTACGGGAAAGTCAACTTTTTTGTCACGTGCGACACCAAGCAATTAAGATTTGATTTTTCTTAAACTTATACTTAATATAGAGGTACTTATTGCCTGAACAAATGTATAGAGAGTTAAAAAAAACTTTCCGGTTTTTGTGAAAAAACAAGCTTGGTGTCGCACGTGACAAACAGTGTACTTTATTGTAGAAATCTCCATGCGTAGAAATACAAACCTACGCTGTTATTTTAGTGTATGTTGTTAATGCAAACGAAGTGTACTACAAAAGCGTAACGCTCAATACACAAAACTGTGGACTACAGCAATTTTTGGAAAAAAAAATTATAATATCTATTATTTTTTTAAAAGTTGTATGTGTGAAATAAGTAGAGCAAATGCAATTATTATAAATCCGCTATAAATTTTATTTCGTTTTTGGAAAAATTCATACTTTTTTAATGTGGAAAATCAACAACATGCTCAGGGGCACGTCATTTTGTATGAAGAGAGTATAAACAGTATTTTCATTCTTATTTTTAACACATAATGGACAGTTTTACACAAAAAACGTGTATACATTTATATATAATAAATGAAATTTATTTGCTATTGTTTAATTATTGTCTATATGCATTTCATTTGTGCTTTACCAAATCGTCAATAGACTTCAAATACAATTTTAAACAGTTACAAACCCTTTATCTTATGTACAGACTTTCAAAAACCATTTGAGAATTTACAAATATGTAGTGGTAGACTTTGAAAATTATACAAAACCCATCTGATAATTTGTATTCGTTATGAATTTATTTTATTTGCTGGATTTTGTATAATTTTCAAGGCCTACTATGCTTATTTTTTAAAATTATTTACATATTAGTAAACTCTCAACCGGTTTTTGAAAGTCTGTACATAAGATAAAATCAAATTACGACAATATGTCAAATAATAAATATCTAAGAGGTTTATTTATAATATTAAATCATGCTAAAACAGGTTACATTTTCAAATTTATGCATTTATTTTGTGTAACATTTTTTGCTATTCTTCCAACGGACGCGAATGTAGCATTTGAAATGAGAATCACTCATATACATATATGCATATATACATGCTTTTTATGTAATGTTGTTCAAAGAGGAGTTAAGAGTTATATCAACTATGTCTCAAAAAAATCCAATTCAAAAATTTTTAATGAGTTTTCATTGTTATTAATTTATTTATGAATATGTGAAAAGCTTGTGAACACAATAATCATATTAGCAGGAAATACATGAATTTAGAATAAAATCGTGTAAAATAAATAGTAATCAGTTATTCAAAAAAGAGTTGATATTTTATCATTATTAAGGACAGATTCAAAGTCATCAGTTAACTAATGATGATGGTTTAACCAATTATAGTTATAAGAAATATCGGGCCTATTCGGAAATGCATCACTACGCTGCATCAGAAAAGCAAACTTTTTTTAATGCCGACATAAATGTTATTATGGTTCTTTTGTTGTTTGCTTTTGTTTTTATTGAGTATTTGACAAATTTTTGGTGCAGATCTACTTCGCTGATATACACAAAAACATTCAAAAATCACTAATGCAGCGCAGTGATGCATTTCCGAATAGGCCCATTATTGCTCGAATTGTCATCATTAGTTAAATAAACAGCTTGATTTAGAGCATAGTAGTCATCAGTTTTGTTATAATGACACCAAAAATTTAAATTTTAGTTGAAGCAGAAACTATGGCCTACCTCTAGGCTTCTTTGGTAAACCTTAATTTGTAAATTAATTAATATTCATGTATGTTGTTAACCATAGTTCTTATTAACAACTTTAGAAATTTCCTCACATAATAATTTTGAATTTTATTACACTTTATTATAATTACCCTGAAATTTTAGATTTAAGTTAACGAGAAAAAACATTGCCTACTTCTAGGCCTCCCACAGGAAGTTTACTTTTATAAAACTTTATGTAAAAACTAATTAATATTTATGTCAATTTACAACTTACAAAACTTTATCTCCATTAAAATTTAGAATTTTATAATTTACATCACGTTGTATGTGTCTCTTATTTATGTATGTATGTATGTATGTATATTTAACCACAAATTTTCAATTATTAAATGCCAAAAAGCAGCAACAACAACAAAAACTAAATTTGCTACTTGTACAAAATTTAAATTGTATTTCTGGTTGTATATTGATGGTTTCTAGTCAAATTACAAATACAACTGACTTCTCTGCTAAAACATAATTTTGAACTAAAGTTAATAACTACTACATACTCGTATTATTGAAGACCTAGTAACATGTCATTAGAATTAAAGCAACTTAATGTCTATAAATAACTTAATTTCTCACATAGAGTACCCAACAAAAGTTGTGATAGCTATTGTACTATTTATTTAAAATATCACATCGAAAATTCTTTATGATCCTTCGAGGCGGGTTGTGATTGCGCGAAATATCTACGTAAATCAAATAAGTATAATCAAATAAGTATAATGTGTTTAAATATTACTATCAAATTTAATGTCTTATACTTATCTCCCAAAATACTGAACCGATTTTGAAGAAATATAGATTGTGCAGATCTGAAAATAAAAACCCATAAACTGGTACTTTCTCAAAATCGAATGTACTGGGTGAGCGTAAAAAGGATTCAAAATCATTTGAGATTTTGCATGATTTCTATGATTTAAGAAATTGATTCTTAAGGTACGTTTACACTTGGCAAATATTTGCTCAAAAAAACGTAACCACTACTTTTGCTAACTTGGTTTTTAGATCACAAAATAAAGTTAATTATGCTGCAGAAAGCTATTTGTATATTATTTTTAATAAATGCGAACCAATATTTAATAAATATTGGAAATAGAGGAAATACAATTTTAGCTTGTCTGTTGGTGACGTTTTTTTCATCAAATATTTGCCAAGTGTGACCGTACCTTTAGACATACTCGGTTACTCATATTTTAACCGACTTCTATTTTATTTTATTTTTTTATGTTTGTACACGCATATCTCAGTCATTTGTGAACCGATTCTTATTTTGCTTGAAATGGTTTGCCAGCAGTTTGGTCTCATATTTTTTTTTCGAAAATCGGAGGCGGAAATTTGCTTCCGCATGCATAACTCTGTCATTTGTCAACCGATTTTAAAATTATTTTTTGTGTTTGCCAGCAGTTTGTTCCCAGAATTTTTTTTCGAAAATCGGAGGGAGAAATTTGCTCCCCTCAAGCATAATTATGGCATTTGTCAGCCGATTTTTAAAATTCTTTTTTTGCTTGAAAGGCTTTGCCAGCAGTTTCTTTCCATAATTTTTTTTCCAAAAATCTAATGGCGAAGTTTTCTCCACCATGCATAACTCTGCCATTTGTCAACCGATTTTAAAATTTTTTTTTTGTTTGAAAAGGTGTGCCAACACTTTGTTTACAATATTTTTTTTTTTTAACCAGAGGGGGAAATTTGCTCCCCTCAAGCATAACTCAGTCATTTGTCAGCCGATTTTTAAAATTCTTTTTTGTTTGATGCGGTTTGCCAGCACTTTGTTCCCATATTTTTTTTTCGAAAATCGGAGGGCGAAATTTTCTCGACCATGCATAACTCTGACATTTGTCAACCGATTTCAAAAATTTTTTTTTGTTTGAAAGGGTTTGCCAGCACTTTGTTTACAATATTTTTTTTTTTTTTTTGAAAAGCGGAGGGGACATTTGCTCCCCTCAAGCATAACTCAATCATTTCTCAGTCGATTTTTAAAATTCTTTTTTTTTTGTTTGATACGGTTTGCCAGCACTTTGTTCCCATATTTTTTTTTTCGAAAATCGGAGGGCGAAATTTTCTCCACCATTCATAACTCTGCCATTTGTCAACCGATTTTTAAAATTTTTTTTGTTTGAAAGGGTTTGCCAGCACTTTGTTTCCATAATTTTTTTTCGAAAATCGGAGGGGGCAATTTCCTCCCCTCAAGCATAACTCTGTCATTTGTCGGCAGATTTTAAAATGTATTATTTTTTTATATGAAAGGGTTTGGCAGCAGTTTGCTTCCATAATTTTTTTTGTTCGAAAATTGGAGGGGGAAATTTGCTCCCCTCAAACATAACTCTGTCATTTGTCAGCCGATTTTTAAAATTCTTTTTTCTTATTTGAAAGGGTTTGCCAACGGTTTTTTTTTCGAAAATCGGAGAGGGAAAATTATGCCATTTATCAACCGATTCTCAAATTTTATTTTCGTTTGAAAGGGTTGTCCTGCAATTTACTCTCATAATTTTTTTTTTCGAAAATCGGATTGGGAATTTCGCTCCCCCATGCATTTGTCAGCTGATTTTAAAAATTCAATTTTCGTTTAAAAAGTTTTGCTTGCAGTTTGGTCCCACATTTTTTCGAAAATCATTGGGAAAATTTGCTGCCCAAGCAGAACTCATATGTGAACCGATGTCCAAAACTCTTTTTGTGTTTGAAACGGTTTACTTGCACTTTAGTCCCATAATTTTTGTCGAAAAACTGTGGGGCATTCCCTTCCACCACCTTTCCGGATATATTGATTATCGCATAACTCCTCCATTTATGGACCAATTTTCAAATGCCTTTTTTTGTTTGAAATGGTTTGCTTGCAGTTTGCCAACATAGAAGAGAAAATCGGGTGGACAAAGTGTTAGTGCGATATATGAATTATCGCATAACTCCGCCATTTCTTTACCGATTTTTAAAATATTTTATTTGAAACGACATGAAAGGTTTGGTACTATGAAAAATTGCGGGCGGAAAACCCATTTGTAGACAAACACACTATTTGATCTAACACAAAATCGCGACCGTTTTGTAATCTGTTCCATAATATCTTTGCATTGAAGTCGGTTTTTTATGGCAGAACTATATAAGTATACGGCATTATTTATAAAAAATATTTTATGTTTATTAAGAGCTTATTTGACAACTTTCTATACAATAGGTACCAATAAACATAATATATTTTTTATAAATAAGGCAGATAGAATTGTACATTAAATATATAAAATTATGCTGGGTTGGATTTTGACATTTTTAGGGGTGTCCCTTCAATAAACAATTTACACTTCTGTAATCATCAATAGGCAACTATAAGGAAATGACAGTAATAACTCCCATCATACACATATTTGATGACAATATATTATATTGATGACTATATATTATGCACTCTATTTCACTTTAAAGTATTGAAATCACATAAGAACTCAGGCAGTGTAATGACAGCTTAACCAATTTGGCCTAAATAAAGGAAATAATTATAAACATTGCGAATAAATATTGAACACTATACTCCTTCTCGAAGCAAATAATATTTTTCGAAGAAGTAAAATTTTCGGTTTTATCAGCCATAAGTGCGAATATTAAATACTATTTTTTGTAATGTTTTAATCATAAAAATATTTAAACCTTTAGACAAATTTATATTTTTAAATTGTCCTTTTACTTTTAAGCCTCTGTTCCCCTAATGTTATTCAAAACTGAGATTTTCAATTGTATATCTTCCCACAAGGATCTGTCTAATATATTTTTGTTTACTTAACTTTAAACATGCATACATACAAATGATTTAATTGTCATAAAGAAATTACATGCTTGCCAGGAAGTAAACAACTACAAGTGAACGTAAGATTAAGGACATGTGTCTGTTAATTATTCAAACATAGTTAAGTTATGGCAAAAAATCAAAAACAGAAATATAAGTTAATGCAATGAACTTACGTTTTATAATATAGTTTGCTTTAATTTCATTTTTTTATTAAACAAAAATAGAATACGACAAAATGAAAATAGTGAATATAAATAACAATCAAATGAAAAAAGCTGGAAAAAAACTTAAAGAGTGACTCGGCAGAATTTATTTAGATATCGCCATTGGCAGTGAGGTATAGGCGAAAAATTACTATGGTGAGGAGTCCGTGGTTGGTGTCAAAACATCATGATGTAAGTTCTACCTTCCATGCAGTCAAAAATTTTCTTCATCCTTTTTAATTTTTATGCGTTTAACATTTTCTTTCTAAATAAAAAATAATATATGAAAAATTAAATTAAAAGCGAACTTAAACCAAAATAATTAAATTCCTTTGGAGCCAAAATGGTAATATTTTTCACTAATTAGAAAAGTATATACAGCTTTTGTAACTAAATTCATGTTTTTATTTTTATAATTGTATTGCCGGTTAAAGTCAGGATACCAATCAAAAAATGCGAAGACTCATTTAGATGTCGAAGTGTGCGCTGTCATGCATTCAATATATGGCATAGCTGCAACGATATTGTCCTGTAATATTTTGCCTTCCAAATGTAACCGAGGAAGCGTGGCAACAAATAATTTCGCAAGAGCACAATCGTATTTCGAGCGATGAGCCCTCCCATATGATTTGAAATTTCAACGTGAAATATTTATGAATATTTTAAAACTTTGTCACTGCTCTTAGTTTATTATATTATTATGGAACTAGAAAGACTGAACATTGATCGGTCAACAATTAGCTTCATACGAGGACTCTTAGCAAGTAGGGTAATCTCCTCTTTGATGGGGCAAACGACTATTAAAAAAACGGTTAGGCGAGGTACTACCCAGGGAGATGTTCTATCACCTATCCTATGGAATATCGCCTTTAACTCGGTACTGGTGGAACTAGACACTATGAAGCTTAAATCAGTAGCCTACGAGGATGACGTAGCAGTATATGCAGCGTGAAGTACCTCAGTATTATACTGGACTCCAAGCTTTCACGGTACCCCAGTGTTCAAGCTAGGGCAGCCAAGGCTGATATTGCTCTATACACCTGCAAAAGGTCGATCGGCAATAAGTGGGGCGTAAGTTCCAAAAGCTTCAATTGGCTTTTTGAAATGGTGCTAAAGTCCATACTAATGTATGAGGCTGTCGTCTGGTGGACTTCCTTAAATAAAGTCACATACTCTAAAATAATTGAAGAGGTTCTTCGAACATCTGCTTTGCTGATTACGGGTGCACCTCGTACTACTCCATCCAAAGCACTGTTCACCATACTGCATTGGCTTCCTGCCGACCTCTTGATCAAACAATTGGCCATGAACTTGGCGGCTAGACTTAATGCCTCAGGTGCATGGAAGCGGGGTAACGTAGGCCATGCGACGATATTAGGACCAATCTTAGATCTTCTCGACCACACTGACTATTGCTCACCTGCTCCGCTGCCCGACAAGAGATTCATGGTGAACTTCTCGGGCACATCCTCTCAGACAGACTACATACACCAATATGAGATCTACACCGACGAGTCAAAGTCGTTCAAATTTTAGGCTACCAAATCAATGTAGCATCACTCAGGCTGAAATATCGGCAATAAAAAGGGCGGCCAACTAGTTAAGGTACTACAAGGTATTCGATCAGGACATCCGAATTTGTACCAACAGTAAGGCTGCACCACATGCTCTATCTATTGTTTACACAACATCGCAATAGGTTACGAATGCCGGGCATCTCTGAATGAGATGGCGAGACATGCAAACATAGGGCTCTTCTGGGTACCGGGCCACGCTGGAGTGCCCGGTAACACTATCGCGGACGATCTAGCCAAGGCTGGCGTCCGCCTACATGAAAATGACATCGACTGGTTAGTAGTTGTCCCACTAAAAAGCTGCAAAATACAAATTCAGCACCAACTATTTAGAGAAGCGCAAACCAGATGGACAAATGAAATCACTTGTGAGATGTCTAGATCTATCTGGCCCCAGTATAACTTCGCAAGATCTGCAACCATACTGGGGCTTAATCGTTAACAGCTGCGTATAGTCGTAGCGGTCATAACGGGGCACTGCCTCATTAGTGCCCATGCCAGAAAATTAAATCTTCCTTTAAACGATTTCTGCAGAAGTTGTCAAAACGAGGAGGAGGAAGAGACTGTCAAGCACCTCCTCTGTCCAGCACTATTTAGAAATAGGGCGTCATATTTGGGAAATCCGTCACTACCCTAAATAGCAGACCTGAGGGAATGCGACAGGGGAATAAATTCATTCATACGGTACTTGGGTTGGCTTAACACCGACCCAACCTCTGGGATAGGCGGGGCACCATCTTAAATTTCCTACTATCCATCCCAGACATCACAAAGGGGCCAAAGAACCCAAGTTGGCCGGTTTTTAGAAATCGACAGCCTGTTCAACCTAACCTAAACTATATGTCTGTATATATTTTCTTCTTTCATCAGTACAAAGAATTGTCACTTATTGACACCAAATTTGGTTCAATTTGGTACAGAAACATAGAAGTTCTCATATTGAAAAACCAGGTGTAAATATATTACTCATACGTATCGCAGCACAGTGATTCTTATTGCTAAAACATTGCTAATATATCTGTATCTTTCAACTTTGCGATCCGATTACAAAATGATATATCTATAAATCATAGACGAGAATATAATCTTTCGACAATTAAACTCTTCACCACCCTGTGGAAAGACGCTGCGTTACAGGGTGTCGAAGTTGACTACCTCGGGTATCAAAAATTTTGTTGGTCTCATAACTTTTAAAAATATTATCCGATTTTAATGAACTTTAATTTTTCAAAAGTTTATAAGACTAAGAATCACTTTAGAAGTAAAAAAACAGGAAAGAGGCCTTAGTTTTCCAATGCATTTCATATGAGGGAAGATAATGTCCTTACCTCTCTAAAGGTAGAGGTTCGAAAAAATCTCATTTTAAGTCATTTCGGTGGTGAATAAAAAGGGATAATTCCACTTGTAAAATGGGGGGAACATGTCTGAGCAGTGTTACCAACCATAACCGCAAAATCGACAAAATATGGGCAAATATCGTATTGCCTCTACTGAAAATTCTTGCTGGTAAGTTAAGGTTCTTTTTCATCCGGCTCATTATATATTATAAGTTAAATTAAGACATTATTCCATATGAGATTATAAGCAGAAAAAAGATAAACAGCAAGTAATTACGCTATAGTTTCCTGGAAAATCATACAAAATAAATGAAACTCTGTGCACAGGTACTTTTGAATATGTAAAATACAAGGATGATATCTAAAAATTAGCTCATGTCGATTTAATCATTTATGTCTTATTGCCACAAATTTCATATAAATCATTCAAATATTTAAACATATAATTTAATTTTTGCATATGCATATGTATAATCTAGTGTTTGTTTTAATTTTATAACGTCAAAAATTATTATAAACCATTTTTAAATAGCCAAATTTTCATTTGATACCAACTGCTTTACATAAAAATTATTTTATTATTTTTATGCACGTTCAAATAAATCATCACATCACAAATAATTGCATTTTAAATTATTTGAAAATTAAGCGTATTGACGAATGCTGTATCGTACTGTCATGCCAGTCTGTCTGCAACTATCCCACATTTATTGTATGGACTTGAAATTTTTAAAGATTAAAAGAAATCACTTAATTATGATTTTCAATTGAAAATTAATTCAAAAATATTTCTTTTTCTAATTTGTATCTTTTTACATGGAATTTTTATGGCAAAATAAAAATTTAAATACACTTACTAAACTGAAATAAATACAACACTACATTAACGTACGAAATAATACAACAACAATATTAATAATATTGAAAATGAAAACAACAACAACAAAAACAACAACAAAAATGCTTATGGAAAACACAAAAAAACTACATTAAAAAATTTAATGCATGTGACAACATGTGTTAAATGGCTGATATGGCTGTTGTTGATGGTGACAATGATGTCTGATGCTGTTTTGAATGTCTTTAATAAAATACGGCACGTATTATATGCCTGAAAACCCACCTTGTTTGTGGTTCATCAACAATACAAAATGGCTGATGAACAATGGAAAAAAAAAACTACGAACATTTTTTGGGGCCAAATATTTGCGTATATTCTGATGATGCTAAACGAAAAAAAAACTAACAACAACAACCAACAACTGATGTCTGTGTATTTGCCCCAAAATTAACATACGCTGTTTTACTTTTTAATTATCCTGGGGCCCTCTTTCTCTCTCTATACTGTGTTAAAATAAACATGGCAATATACAAAATAATGCATTCATAATAATAAAAAACATTATGGTTAATTTGATGCTACTGTTTGTGGTAAAATGAAAATTGCTTTGTAATGCTGCTTTGTCCTGATGCTGCCTCTATCAATGCTGCTTACTGCTAACTTCTATAACAATTGTCGACTTTACACTGTGTCTTAAAACTTTACTTTGCTCATGATTTATGATGTTCATCATTATCTACTACAACCTGTGCTGTATTTATACTGTTCTCATGGGCACACACAAACACACTTCTGTGAATAAATAAATATAAATGGAAAATGTTTGACTAATGGCGTTGCCATACATCTTACACATTTATGCAAATTTCGTTTGCTTAACTACAACTGCTGCTAAAATGTGCTTAAAACATAAAAACTACTGCAACTGCATTATCTAAAAAAAAAACGATTAAATTTTTATGTTTCGTCATCATCATCATTTTTAACAACTCCTTATGTGTGCCGCTGCTGTTTGACTGACTGTTTGGTTGTGTGTCTATGTGTCTTACTGACATGTATTTGAAATTTTATTTTATTGCTGGTACTTGCACTTTTAACTATTACTAATGTTTGCCATGGTGCCATAAATAACTGCTGCTACAAATACCGATTCAACATACCATTGATGCCACTAACTCTACTACTTGCACTAATTCTACTGCTGCCGCTAACACTGTTTTATTGGCTACTAATTAAATGCAATTCTGGCACTCTGCTTAAAAACCATTAAATTATTTTGATTTATTTTAATTTATTTCTTGCGCTTCAAACGAAATCATAATTAAAATCGTCGAAACTTTTTTAAAACCATCTTTATAAACACCAGGTGGCTTTTTGGTTTAAGGTTGGTGCTGGCTTTTTATTTTGTTCTATATTATTTTAAGTTAAAAGTAAGTTTAGTTATTTATAAAGACAATAATACGTTTTTGTTTGAGCTCGAGGTCAAGAGTAGGGTGTAAATTTTATTATGTTATGCCAATATTTCGCTACAATCTTCGCGTAGCATCATCAGGGCTTATTTTCTAAAAACAATAAATATAATTACATATATAAATATAAATACCCAGATACAAAGATAATAACAAATAAAAATATATGTATGTAAAACATCAATATTTTTATCAACAAACTAGATTAACGCACAAAACAAAGAATGTAAAAATATATAAATAAAAACCAATATTTTAAACAAAAATTGCAACAACAACCTTGCTTACATTAATTGTTTACACACAACCAAACGAGTGTACAGACATCGAGTTGTCCAAGCAATCGTCAAATATACACTAAAAGGGTAAACCTAATATTGCACTATATATTTTTGTATTTTGTTATTATTTAATTTTCTTATTCACTAGGTGTCTGTATATTTGAGCACAATTATCTGTGTCAGCTTTGTAGTTAATTCTCTCTTTTGTTGGTATGTTAATAATGTGTAACATTTCAAGCATATAGCGGCGTCTGTAATTGTTTTCAATTTGTAGAATTTTCGTTCCCTCAAAATTAGGAGAGTGATACATCTGTGCACAATGGGCCGATAAAGCTGTTTTGTGTGCACCATTGTTGCTGCGAGAACGCTGGTCAGATTTGTGGCCTGATATTCTGGTTTTTAATTTGTTTTTTGTTGTTCCGACGTACACCATTTTACATCTGCTTGTGTCATTGCCGTTGCAAGGTATTTTATACACAACGTTGGATTTTTCAAACTTTTCAATTTTATCTTTTGTTTTACTGTAAAATTGTCCGATATTATTAAAAGTTTTTTGTGCAATATTGTACTTTTCTGAATCAAACAGTTTTGAATTTCCGAATCTCTCTGATATCTCCGGTACATAAATCATTGATTTGAATATCCTAGGTTCGTTTGAAACATATTCAAATCAATGATTTATGTACCGGAGATATCAGAGAGATTCGGAAATTCAAAACTGTTTGATTCAGAAAAGTACAATATTGCACAAAAAACTTTTAATAATATCGGACAATTTTACAGTAAAACAAAAGATAAAATTGAAAAGTTTGAAAAATCCAACGTTGTGTATAAAATACCTTGCAACGGCAATGACACAAGCAGATGTAAAATGGTGTACGTCGGAACAACAAAAAACAAATTAAAAACCAGAATATCAGGCCACAAATCTGACCAGCGTTCTCGCAGCAACAATGGTTGCACACAAAACAGCTTTATCGGCCCATTGTGCACAGATGTATCACTCTCCTAATTTTGAGGGAACGAAAATTCTACAAATTGAAAACAATTACAGACGCCGCTATATGCTTGAAATGTTACACATTATTAACATACCAACAAAAGAGACAATTAACTACAAAGCTGACACAGATAATTGTGCTCAAATATACAGACACCTAGTGAATAAGAAAATTAAATAATAACAAAATACAAAAATATATAGTGCAATATTAGGTTTACCCTTTTAGTGTATATTTGACGATTGCTTGGACAACTCGATGTCTGTACACTCGTTTGGTTGTGTGTAAACAATTAATGTAAGCAAGGTTGTTGTTGCAATTTTTGTTTAAAATATTGGTTTTTATTTATATATTTTTACATTCTTTGTTTTGTGCGTTAATCTAGTTTGTTGATAAAAATATTGATGTTTTACATACATATATTTTTATTTGTTATTATCTTTGTATCTGGGTATTTATATTTATATATGTAATTATATTTATTGTTTTTAGAAAATAAGCCCTGATGATGCTACGCGAAGATTGTAGCGAAATATTGGCATAACATAATAAAATTTACACCCTACTCTTGACCTCGAGCTCAAACAAAAACGTATTATTGTCTTTATAATTAAAAAAGGTCGGAAAAATAAAAAAAATAATTTAGTTATTTATAGTTATTAATATAAAAGAAAAATTGCTAGTCAGGTTTAACTCTAAAAATTCCTTCGTATGTTTGTGGCGTAAAGATCATACTACGCCGAATCGACGACGAACAGTGGTTTCAATTTATCTTTGAAACTTGTGATCCGGTTACAAAGCAATGCATTTAAACATCATAGAAGAGGAGCTATGCTTTAATAATGCTGAAATTTAGACTACCCTGTTGAAATACACGGTGAGCTACAGGGTGTCTATGGACCTTATTTCCTCCACCTTAAAGAGAATATAATGTCCATTAAAAATGGAAATAAAGTCCATGAAAATAGTATTATTGTACAGTAAAGATTTTGTACATAGTCGGCCTTTGGCCGGGCTTAAGAGCTTTCCCCCATTGCTAAACCCTCAACAAATAAATCTTTATTTTAAATAAAGTTGAGAGAATATCTCAAATAATATATATTCAATTGTTACCCGCCCGCTCAAAAATATGGCCAGCAGAGTAGATTTTCTAAAAATAGTAAAAAATAGTAAATATATAAATAAATGAAAACTGTACTAAACAAAGGACGCTCTTGATGACAGCGTAGCAGCTGTCGAAATTAGTAGTACTAATCCATTCTGCTCGTCTCATTAGATATTCTAATATTCCACTCTTAAAAATAATTTGAATTTACATTAATTCAATTATTGAACTTAAGCCGAATAATAATAACTTCCGACTTATACACATTTTCAGTTCGAATAATAATTACGTACAAATATTAAACTTAATTTTTTAATTTATATTTCTTTACCATTTATTAAAAAAAAACATAGCAGTCCTTTTAGGATAAAAAAATATTTACGATTTATTGATCGGGTGGGTATTTTTTATGAATTTCTTTTTGTAAAAAAGGCATGTGAAGAAACTGCGAATTTCCAATTTTTTAGGGCGAAATTGTTTGATTGTTTGACAGTCAACTTTGACATCCTGTAGCTCACAGTTTGTTTTTACAGGGTGGCTTAAGTTTCAGAATTTTTAAAGCTTTGTTCCTGCCCTATGATTTTTACATAAATAGTTTGTAAGCGGATCACAAGTTTCAAAGATAAATTTTTATTACGCTTGTTTTCTAATGGGAGCCACTGTACACTGCTTTGGAATCACAGCTGCGTATGTGTTATAGTTGATTATTTATTAATCATACGACCCAGTAATAATCCCAGTACCAATCACAGGGATGCAAAATCAGATATTACAAATTGTACCAAATTTCAGGAAAAAGTGTACTTTTTTCAGTCCGATTGTACTAATTTTTTTAATATTTGTTATTCAAAATTAACTTAAATATGTACATAATTCATTTGTATATTTTTACTACAAATTTGTGTGTGCGTAAAGAGCTTAACAATTAACAGAAATGCACATTGACGTTAATTTGCACCAGGTGATGATCCTGATAAATAGAAACCTTAATTTCCGGATGTCGAAATTGATTTAGCTAGATTTCCTAAAACTAGATAAAGTTTGTCAATATTGTGGGATATTTTCCGCAATAATAAAACCACTTAACAAGTTCTAAAATAGTTCCATATTTTAGCATTTCTTATCTAGTTTTCAAATCTGCAGTACATTTTACTCTGTATTGTTCTGTTCTTTTCTACGAGTGAAAATTTTAAATAAATTATAAAATCTTCTGTAGCATTTCGGAAAAGTGATTCTAAATTCCCCAATGCAGCCCATATGAGGGAAGTTAAGGTCCCTCTATCTCTCTAAATGTAGATGATCGGAAAAATATCTTTTTAGTTCATTCCTGAGGTGCATATAGGGATAATTGCACTTGTAAGTGGGGGAACATGCCTGAGGAGTGATACCAACCATAATCTCAAAATCTACAAAATTTACTCAATATATTTTGGCTCTACTGAAAATTTTTGCTGGCAAGATTAGGTCTTCTTTCATCAGGATCACCACATATGCAGATAAACTTAACAATTACTATTAATGTTTAATTTCACAAAGTACAGAAAAGCCTAAAGTTGTTGAGATCTGAGTATAAAAGGATCCTGACATACTTCTTGCTACACACTCTAATATATTTATTTCCGTCGTTCCAATGTGGTCATATAAAGAACGTCTTAGTAATTTCTAAATTGTATCAGCAAAGCCTTTGCTTGGATTAGATTGAAGACAGCCGGTCTCTTGAATAGTCAAGAGAACACTGAAGATGGCATACAGCCAAAATCGGTCTGTTTATCAACCAAATTTGACGTGGAATGACGGAAAATCGTTCCAAATTCAAACAAATGCTGTCGGAAAAAACAGAACACTCAACTTAATAATTTCTACATCTATCAGCGCTCTCAATTGGAGGTATTTTTAATATTAATGGTACGATGCTAGAAGCTCTTCCTGAGAAAACATTTGCTGACGTAAACTTGGTAAACCGTAATAAAATTTCATTATTAAAATCAACTTTTGCTTATAAGATTTGGCAGAATTTTAAGTAAATAGGGAAATATTTGAAATGGTGCTAAATTGGTCATTGGGGTGCTATTGTAGTTTTGACTTTCAAATAGTGCTAAAAAAAAGTACAATTGTACCAACTTTTGCATCCCTAACCAATCATAATGATCAGGGCTCGCACTTTCATGCAACAAAACATTGTTGTTCAGCGCTTCACAAATGCACCTAAAAATGAAAAATATGCGCAAAATATGCATTTACCTACGAACAAAGTACCAAAACTAAAATAATATGAAAATATTTTCTAATTATTTTTAACTATTTTTTATTATTTTTTTATAATTTGAGTTTACATTGATTCAAATATTGAACTAAAAAGCCGAAATAATATTTCAGACTGAACATATTATCTTTAATTTTTAGGGTTCGCTAAGCTGTTCGTCTTTCTGTCCGTCTGTCCGTCTGTCTGTCTGTCACAGGCTGTTCTTTTGAAAACCGTAAGAGCTACGGACCTGGATATGTAGAGCTTTGGCCGCTACATATATATGACAGTTAAAAATTAAAGGGTGTTCTATAGCGAGCAACGAAAAATGTTGAAATACTAATGTAATATTTGCTCGGGAACCATAAGAGCTACGGACCTGAAATTTTCACAGAATATGTAAAACTTTGACCGCTATAAAAACAAATATATAACAGCTAAAAATTAAAGGGTGTTCTAAAGTGAGCAACGAAAAATGTTGAAATACTAACGTAATGTTTACTCGGGAACCATAATATCTACAGACCTGAAATTTTCACAGAATATGTAAAACTTTGACCGCTATAACAACAAATGTATGACAGCTAAAAACTAAAAGGTGTTCTAAAGCGAGCAACGATAAATGTTGAAATACTAATGTGATATGCAGACACTTATATGTATATAGACACTTTAAATTTTCAAAGTTCGTGTTAATTGGTGTAGTCTGTAGAATAGACTACATCAATTTACACCGATACTTAAAATAATAAAAATTAAAGGGTGTTCCATCAGTTAATGGAATTTTACTATGTAATTTAGACAATCTGCTGTACCTTGGGAACCGTAAGATGTAAAATCTTGAAATTTTAAAAATTGCTAAAACTAAAAAAATCCAAAATTAATAAAATTTCTAAACAAAAAAACGCTAAAATGCAAAAAGCGCTTGAAGGAAAAAAGCACCAAAATTTTAAAAAATCGCTAAAACACAATTTATCACCAAAACTAAAAAGACCGCCAAAAAAATTTAAAAAACGGCATAACCCAGAAAAAATTCATCAAAACGAAAAAAAGCACTACAAAATCGCTAAAATTAAATATATTATCAAAAAATGAAAAAATCGCCAAAAATGAAAAAAAAATTACAAAAAGGAAAAAAAGCGCAAAAAACAAAAAAGAAGTTCCAAAACTAAAAAAATCGCCAAAACGAAAAAAAACACAACAAACCGCTAAAAAATCCTTAAAAACGAAAAAAGCGCGAAAACTGAAAAAATATCCACAACTAAAATAAATCGCTAAAACTAAAAATATATTCAGAAAGTGAAAACGTTAAAAAAATGCCATAACCAAAAAATCGCCAAAACTAAATAAATCGGCAAAAAACAAACAAATTGCAAAAAAAAGAAAAATCGCCAGAAAAAAATGAAAAAATCACGAAAATTTAAAAAGCGCCAAAAACATAAAATCCAAAAACAACGAAAAATACTTAAAAAATAAAAAACTAAAATTAAACAAGAAAGCACAACGAAAAAACTGCCAAAATGACAAAAGGGGCAAAAACAAAAAGGTATATACCTATGTGTATTCGTACGGAACCCTTCGTGTGCGAGCCAAAGTCACACTTTACTTCATTTTTTATTGTTATTTAGAGAAAAAAATGATTTAAAAAAATAATTGGGGGAATAATTTAATGCAACTGAAAATTGATGATTGCCAGAAAGGCCCTAAATAGCAACTGAAATTGGCAGCTCTCAGTTGCCAGTTGCTATCAGTAGCATCATCTTCGTTAATTGGCAACCCGACTGAGGCTCGGTTGCCTAATAATCAACCTATTAATATTTTTTTCAAAAATTAAGTAATATGCATTAAAAAAAGTTTTATAACTCAGAAAATATGCATTAATTGTCAAAATATGAAATATATGCACTCACCACTAAAATATGCAACAAAAATGCAACTACAAATCAATGCCGAACTGCTTAAAATTTGGTGGTTTGTATAGATAATTAGTCAATACCTCTTTATATATGATAACAAAAACATGCATTTGCAAACTCTCATAACAGACAAACCAGCCAGCTGCATCTATGCGACTTTTTCACTGTACTTGGACTTGGAGGACCACAGCAACTGAGTTTTCGTTCCATAGTAAAAAACGCATTTGTCATCATTAGGGCCATAACTTTTTCACACTTTTTGCGAGTATCAAAAACGGCAAATATAGTCGTGTAGAACATTAACAGTTATAAATAAAAAATATGATAATTTTTTCGGATCGTTAAAAAAGTTCACGCAGGGATCGGGTTGAAGTTTGAAAACAACCGTTTTTATCGCACGGAAATTTTTAAAAATATACACCTGATATTTGTATATATTCCTATACGTATCACTTAAATGCTATTTTGGAATGTATCCACTGCCTTAGATCTAAAAATTTTCCTACGGTTTACAATTCATCGCGGTTCAAAATTCGTTGGAAGGTTTTATAAATTTGCTTCCCTGCGTGAGGTTTTTTTTTGCAAAACGACGCGAGACAGGTGTTTTCATTACTAAAATATTCTTGGCCACTCCGTGGTATTATGCCAAAAATTTGGTTATTAAAAAAATGTAAATTCCTACGATTATTTCGAACGTATTTTTGCTTGTGAATCCAAATTGATTATTAGGCTAATGTTCGTAACGTTTAATTCAGAAAGAATGGAGCATGACTAATATTCCAAGGAACAAGTGAAAGATTAACATCAATCAACTTAATTTTTCAACGTACACAGCAGAACAGAGTACCGCTTATTTTGCTTATCACCACTTGTCAGGTGGCCCTGCTGAATGTGATTTTACTTCTTATATGTACAACTTTTTCGTGAAAATTTAATACGAGATTTAAATCACTTTCAAGTTGATATTAAACTGCACTATCCCAGCGTTGCGATTGGTTTACTTTGTTCTTCTGTGGACGTTGTAAAATTAAGTTGATGTTAAGTTTTCCCAGGTTCCTTGGAATATTAATTATGCCCAATTCTTTGTGATTTAAACGTTACGAAGCTAATTAATTCAAATATTGAACTAGAAAGGCGAAATATTAAAATTTCAAAATAAAAATTACGTAAAAATGATTATTAAATAAAGACAAAATAACTAAAACAGAGCATGCATAAAAACTAACACACAAACAGCTTTGATTGTAGGTATTGATAAAATGCCCATCATAAACAAAACAAAAAATAATAAGAGCTTGTGAGTGTTGAATTATTAATCAGATAGGGAAATTTCGGCAAAACTAAGTTGAGTCACAATAAAAATTAATGCAAGAATTTACTTGAAAAAGTCTTGTATTCTATTTGCTGACAAAACTCAGTTAAATAGCTGATGTTTCCTTGTAAAAAGCATCCACCTTCATAAGTGGTAAAACGCTGATAAGACGGTGTAGCGGCCTGTCGAAATCAGTAGTACTGATCCGTTCTGCTAATCTGATTTGAATATTCCAACACTCCACTCTTAATAAAAATAATTTGAATTTACATTAATTCAAATTATAAACTAAAAAGCCGAAATAATAAAATTTCAGCCTTATAACTATTCACCTACGTAAAAATAATTACTAAGAGCATATATTAAAGAAAAGTTAACTTTAGAACTCTTAAAGTATACTTCCTTTATGACTATGATTATGGGCCATTGTGTATGTACATAAAAAATAATGTTGAAACGGCCTTAAAGGTAATTTTAATTCATGTTTTTAATTGGTTTTGTAATAAAACTGAGCAACCCTTTTTCAAGTTATTTTGGGCCCAATTATGATTCACAACTCAACTAGGTTGAGTTGTCAATGTTACGACCCAACTCAACCATTTTTGTTAATGATTCACAACTAATTTTAGTTGCCTTCGAAATAATGTTCGGAAAAATGGTTCTTATCGTTACTCTCTATTTTTTGAAACCATAGTAGCCATCACAAAATATTTTAAATATTTTTATTTTTGGCCTTACTATTTTTTCTTGAGATTTTATGTTTTATGGATATGGCAACAATATTGGTTGACAAATGAAATAGATTGGCGCCTAAAATCAGCATTTTAAAAGTAAGCAAAAGTAACACAATAGTCAAAATAAAACACAACTGATAAAAATAGTTGTCTCACTTTGATGAAAGTTTTAATCCATAATAAGAATTTGACAACTACGACTCTACTATCAATTTAGTTGTAAACCATAATAGGGTCCTATAAAATCAGTGGACCAGAGGAGCCTCTTAAAAAATCCCAAATTGAAAAAATAATAAAAAAAATATTCATAGAACTTAAAATTTTGACTGTTTTTGTAGTTAGGGAGGATAATACACCAAAAATATATATAGTGGGACTCCTTGCCATTTTTCTTGTTGCATAGTGTAATTCAGCCAGAAGGTTTGTTTTATCAACCTGCCCCCTTATTCTGTAGTTCGCTCAAACTAAAACTAAATCTCGACAGATTAAATGCTGAACAAATACAAAGTTAAACATTTTTGGTGATGACATTACATTAAACACTAAAATTTCGGCGGATTAAAATTTTAAAACATTGCCTAATTTAGCAATACACGTTGTAAAATTGCATTCTCACACAGAAAAAACTAAATTTAATTTTCTGTCAATGAAATAGTAAATATTTTCTCTAGGAATGGACCTGCAAGCAAATTTGTAAATGTAGACAAAAATATCTCAACAATTTCATTGAAAAAAACGTGTTTTTTTCAGTATACAAATTGTTTGAATACATAAAACAATTTGTCTAAAAATATTTACAATTCGTAAAAAAAGCAATTTACTAAATCAAACAAAAAGATTTACTGGATTTTCTGAAAAAAAAATCGAACAATATTTTTGTCTCAGTTTATAAAACAATTAGTCTAAAAATACTAAAAAAAATTAAACAAAATAGTTTACTATATCAAACAAAATTTTAGTCTGGGTCATTTATCATCATCCATTAAGCAGGTTTGAAATTGAACTTTGTTAAACGTGTTCAAGTCTGAATGTTTATCTAAAGACTCTAAAAAATGAATGAGAATTAACGCAACAACATTAACGAATTCATTCACTAAAAAACTTCAATAAACAAATTTGGTAAAATCGCGCTCCATTTGCTATAATTGTTGTTGTTGTTATTTGTGTGAATGTCGTCATCGGGGTTGGTTTTTTACGATACAGTTTTTCTTGTTGTTTTTTGTGTTTACGTCCTAAATAAGAGTCAAACAAACAATTCATAGATTATGTACTGAAAACTAAACTTATTTTTAGACAAACGTTTGTTTGAAAATTTTTTGGTGATCATTTTTTCTGTGAATCCAAAAAACGATAAACCGACTTTCTGGATTTTTAGCGATAGAGGTTTAGCCTTAGCCAGTTACAGAATATGCGGGCTGGTCGTCATTCTTTAAAAGAGTCTGAATTGAGAAACTATCCTTTTGTTCCAAGCAAACGCATATTATTAAAATAAAATTTATTCGGATAACAAGTCAAATTCCATGTGGTTTATTGTGGCTGTCCTTTTCGTCTGTATCAAAAAACTCAAACAATATAAGATCTAATATTCGAATTTTAACTCAAGGTATTATCAAATTGAAATGAAATTCGGTAAAATCATAACCAGAAAATTATTTTATAACATCTCAAAAGCACTTTTACTTAAAACAATTGCTACACGTATTCCCGTTTTATTTGCCAAAACGTTAAACAACAAATTTTTAAAATTGCACGCGTGCTTTTGTAACTTGAAAGGAAAACAAGTTGTTGCCATTTAAGCTCATTTACTCGTAAATAAACAGTACATTAGGGTCACATGCACTGGTGCACAACGCCCTGGAATTATTTACATAAAACTCTTTAAGTAAATTAAAATGCTGCTAAAACAATTCCTTTAAATGTTTAAAAATTCTTCATATGAAAAAGAATATTGCAACTCAATATTTTTTTAATGTTTTGGAAACCCTAATATTAACTTGTAAAATAAACATTTAAAATTTAATTGGTGTCATCAAGTGATTGTTTTAAACAAAAGTCCCACAAAACTAGAAAAATAGCAAAATCCGCTAAAAATGTAAATGGTTTGTTTAAAGTCAACATTGTGTTTGCATTAGAAAAACAAACTATTTATTTATTCACCTGGTAGCAATTGTTACTGAAACATCATCGGCAAATTATTGTCTCACTTTGTAGTTGATGTTTTTTTTAGAAGTAATCGCTGAAGTCGAAAATTACTGCAATTATGTGCAATTTGCAAATAAAAAAAATGGTTATATAAAAAAATCTGTCTGTCTAACTAAATTGTCTGTCTTTTTGTTCTTCTACTGTCTGTTTGGCTGTCAGTGTTGGGTATTGTTTGTATATAAATATGGGAGTGGTGTTGACGTTGTTGTCTATTTTGTTTTTTGTGCTAGTGACTTCTATTTGATTTTTTTTTTATAAATTACAGTTTTTATATTGTTTAGTTTAAATTTGTTTATTTAAATAAGACTGTGTTCATAAAAAATTCAATCAATTCAATGCCAAGGTTGTTTGTAAATAAATTGAAATTAAATTCTGTTTTATACGAGAGAATAACGTCATTGGAAGATCACTAAACAGGAATAAGTTCAGCTATGAACTGGAACAGCTGAAAATATTTAAAATTTAAATGAGGTTGTTTTAGTTTCGTTAAAACAAATAAGTATACATCTGATTCTCATTTACAATACTTTTTACGTTTCCGCTGAAATGTATAGTAAAATATTGTCCACAGAAAAAATTATCGCCAAAAAAATTGTAAAACAAAAGTTTGTCTAAAAATAAATTTCATTTTCAGTAAATGTTCTTTACATAATCAATGAATTGTTTGTTTAACACTGATTTAGGACGCAAACACCAAAAAACAACAAGAAAAACTGTGTCGTAAAAAACAACTCCGATGACGACATACACACAAATAACAACAACAACAACAATGATAGCAAAAGGAATGCGAATGTATCAAGTTTGTTTAGATACTGAAGATTTTTTTGTGAATTAATTCTTTAATGTCATTGCATTAATTCTCATTCATTTCCTTAGCGTCTTTAGATAAACATTCAGACTTGAACACATTTAACAAAGTGAAATTTCATAAATACTTAGTGGATTATAACGATGATGATGACCCAGACAAAAAATTTTTTTTTGATATATTACAAGAAATCCAGTAAATATTTTGGTTTGATTAAGTAAACTATTTTGTTTAATATTTGTTAGTATTTTTAGACTAATTGTTTTATAAATTCAGAAAAAAATATTGTTTGATATTTTTCAGAAAATTTAGCTAATCTCTTTGTTTGATTTAATAAATTGTTTTGTCTACAATTTGTAAATATTTTTAGACAAATTGTTTTATAGATTTAAACAATTTGTTCACTGCAAAAAAAAACACGTTTTTTTCAATGAAATTGTTGAGATATTTTTGTCTATATTTACAAATTTGTTTTTAGGTCAGTTCCTAGACAAAATATTTACTATATCATTGAACTCCTTTACAGAAAATGAAATTTAGTTTTTTTTCTATGTATCAGAAGGTGGGAGGTAAATTAATCCAAGTCAAGTTCTTTCAGAATTCATTTTTTATACTGTTGGAATCAGCATTGTTTTCCTCTTTCGATGGCTAAATTCCGGTAAGTGCTATGATTCAAGGGACGTAGTAATTTTCAAGACTATCATGGGAGGTAAAGAACACCAAGTTCTTTTTAATAATTAACGGTAATATTATTTGACGAAATTTTATTAATTAAATCATGGATATAAAAAATAATATTAGAGTTATGTAAAATATTCGGGGTAAGGGAAATTGTGATAGAAATGCTAATTTGCAACATGTTCTTGCGGACTCCTTGTGAAATTTTCAAAATATGAGACGGTGCAGTTTACTTCCCACTAACAAATATCGTTCCATCCAGGTCTAGCTATCGATTGTGATTTAAATGCATTTCTAAAGGCGTCAGTTTCTACATTTTTCTTATTTTTTCATATTTTTCTATGAGAAATTTGTCATTTTGCAACGAAGGTAACGAATCTAAAAAGAGGATTTTGCAGATGCTATAGATGGACAAGGTGTCGACAATATCTTGGGTTAAATTTCCTCAAAAAATTTTGTATTTCATGTTACCCAGAAAAAACGAAATTTCATCTTCAGTAAAGAAATTCAATGAATTAGTAAATATTTTGTCTACAAACACATTTGTAAATACAGCCAAAAATTTCGCAACAATTTCATTAACCGTTAATCGAGTTTTGTATCAAATATGATACATTTTGTTTTTTGTGTCAACACAACTTCGCCTAAAAATACGTAAGACGCTACAGGCTTTGAGACTTTGTTAACATTGTAATTGCCGTTATTTTAAGCAACATTAAAAAACGAGGGCCACGAGCAATACGAAAACTTCATAATCCTGGTCATCTATCATTTTTGATACATACCAAAAACACGTGCATAAATTGCGTAAATAAGAGAAAAACATGTTAAAATTCTTCAATACGTGAATGTAAAATACATCAATATAAAAAAATATATGTAATAAAAGAATTAAGTTATGAGCCTTAGTCGAACTGTATGGTTTTATATCCAAAGAAATTTAATTATTTTGGCTTGGAATCGGTTTAATTTAATTTTTCAATTATATTATATTATTATTTAGAGATAAATGTGAAGCATGTAGACAAAGAAAAATTTGACTACACGGAACCACCGAGTTTGGTCGAGTCGTCTAAGCGGAAAAAAAACTGAAGACACTAGCGGGAGCTATTGAAACATGTCAGTTCAACCCTCCGTGCTGTCAAATTTTTCTTTTTCTACATGCTTTACAGTTATCTCTAAACAAAAATATAATTTAATTGAAAAATTAAATTAAAACAAAACTCAAGCCAAAATAATTAAATTTCTTTGGGTATGTACTAAAATTTTGAACAAAATGTATTAATTAGTCAATTGTTCCTTCTATGTACTATAGCATGTGTCAAAAATGATACAAACCTAAGTTTATAAAGTTTTTTTAAAGATCGATCTATGGTTAAAGAGACATTTTTTGTCAGTAAAGAAATTGTAGAAATCCATTAAGAAATTTGTCTAAAAATACTTACAACTTCTAAACAAAATAGTTAACTTAATCAAACTAAAATATTTACTTGACCCTTTGTAATATATCAAGCAATATTTTTTTTAATTTATAAAACAGTTTTTCTAAAAATATTTACAAATTCTACACAAAATAATTTAGTGAATCAAACAAAAATATTTACTGAATTTTTTGTAATATATCAAATAAACTTTTTGTCTGAGTCAGTAAAAGATTTTTTTGAAAATATCATTAAGTTTTAACAAATAACAAAAATGTTTGCGGAAATTTCTGGGTTATATCAGAAAAACTTTTCTTTCTAAAGTATCCATTAAGCATTTATGAAACTTTACTTTATTAAATGTGTCATTTGTGTAATCGGTAGTACTCTTTAATGGGCTACAAAGTAATGAGCGGTACTTATTTATCATATCGTACTATGCTCCAAATTAAAACTACTAGTTAGGAATTAATGAAATTAGTACATATTTATCTCATTATCTGAAAGTAGTTATAATTTGTAGTTATCTATATACATAAAATCTTTTGGGTGTTTGTTAGAAACGCTTTCGAGGTGAAAATTTTAACACAATTCGGGTCAATCCCCGTTAGGCTTTTGTTTTGTTTTTGACCAGATAGGTGGTCATGGGGGGAGTTATTTTGAAAAAAAAACCTATTTGTAGTTAAAAAAAACAATACATTTGGGGGGTGAGACAACGTTTTTCGGGTCTCAGCTAGTGTATTAATAAAATAAGCAGACAAAACACTTTTTAAGTTAACATGTGTTTGTAAACTTATAAGTAAACAATAGCTGAGTAAGTAACGTATTTGTCTGGAAATCTGAAGCAGCCCAATTTCGTATACCAGCTGGTTCAAAAAAAAAGGTTGGGGAAAATATAAATAAATTTGTGTCTTTAAAATTTATTTTTATCTTATTTTGTTTATTTGACTACTTATTTTTTAGCTTCAAGTAAGTCAAATAATAACTAGTTAATTGCTGTGACAATTTAAGTAGATTTGTAAGAAGTAACCCTTATATTTTGAACTTCTCAAACAAACATAAGTAGTTATCGAGTCAAATTATAAGTAGTTTTGACTTAAATCCTCATATACTTTCTTGCCTAACAGTAGGCAAACTTTTTAGGCTATTTTCTGATCGCGAATTCTACATTTTCGTCACTTCTTCGGAATGTCTTTTGTTACTGGGAAATTAAATAAAAGTTTTTTCAAATAAGAGCTCTGACTTAGAAATTTTATAAATATTAAGAACCTTCTCATCTGTTACGAAGACTATGAAACTTAAAAAGTAAAAATAAATTGTGTATTAAATGTTTATAATAAAGTAAAATCTCTAACAAATTGCAATAAAATAAACAATCTTGAAATTATTTTAATACAATTACTTTTAAACTTTGCATTTAAGTAATATATTTATTTTACTAGTTTAAAATCTCTCCCTTTACAAAAACTAATTTAACTCTCATGTCCTTTTATTATTTTATTACAATCTCGTCTGCCTCAATGTCTGAAGTAAAAGCAGCAAACATTTGATTTCCTTAAAATAATATTATAATTTACATACACAAACATGCATACAAACACATTCATAGTTTACTTCAAAAGTAACTTAATGTTTATTTACCATAAATTTTTACTTTAGAAACTTTAATAAAAAGCACACAAAAACTTATTAAATAAAGAAATCAAAGAAGAATAAGACCAAAAAAAAATAGTTTGGTTACTTTGACATCATCACGAAGCTACAACAATGCGTAATAAAATATTTGTCTATTTTACTACTACCAACATTATGACCAAACAAAGAATACATACACAAATTTTCTTCTATTTAATGAAATCCTTAAAAATAAAATTATCAAAAGCACAAGAAAAATACCATTTTTTATGCAAATTTATTTACGTAATCAATCGTAAGTTTTTATGGGATTTTTCTTTCATAAAATATCAAATTACTTGTGTAATGTGGGTGATAATAACAATAATGCAATAAACAAGATTACATATAATGTTCTATTGAGCCTGAAAAATGTTTAGTAATTGTGTTTAGAAAAAAACTGAAGATTTCCTAAAAAAAGCCAATAATTTTTTTAAGGTTGAACTAAAAAAACATTAATTTTAATTGTTTAGCAAATTAATTTTTTACTTTTTAAGTAAAATATTAGTTTTATTAATATACATAGAAATTGATTATGGAGGGGTATTAGCTCGTTCCTATGGACATTTCATTGGGGCTAAAGCAAATCGTCAGGGAAACTTTAACCAAAAATCTCATAGAAAAACTAAAGATATCTGTTAAACTTCTAATCATACGAATAAGCAGTTCATAGTATCAAAGTAAAAACATGAGCTCCATAATAAATCATGCTTTTTTTTTATTTTCTTACTACATTCTTACTTTTTAACTAAAAAAAATATTAGAAAACCTCAAAAAATGCAATGCTCAAAATTTATATGTAATAAAAAACGCTCCTGCCAAATTTGGTTTTCAATCAGCGAAAATTTATTACCATATCGTTTGATATTTCATAAAATGGTTCCAGATTTTTCACCACACATAACGAAAACTCTCATTAGTTTTTTTCTTTTTTTTTTTGCATTCCACGGTATAAAATTTCTGAATTTAAAAATATGTTTCTCCTTATTTTATTTGTATACAAGTTTATCAGTTTGTTACTTTATTTATTTGCTGATTTTTGCGAATATGTAAATTTCTTATGGGCGTTCATTTTGTTGCTGTTGTTTATGTTCTAATTGAATTATTTATTTCATGTTTTGACACAACATTTTTTGAAGTTTCCCACCCAAAAAGTTCACAACAAAATCGCTCAACATATTCATCACATACTGACATTATTAACAGCAACAAAAACAAATTATACAACGTATCAGATCTAATTACCCAGTAAACATATTTTGTCAACATATCTGACATCAGAAAAAAAAACAAAAAAGATGTTTAACATTACCTTAAACGCTTAGCAGGATAGTTGATCATTTTTGGGTAAGCCGCGATAGAATATCTCAAAAATAATAGTAACAATTCTTTTCTCTTTTAAACTTCTAGTCCGATTACAAAACGATGTATGAGAAATTCAGAAAATCCAATTCCCTATCACCCTGATTAAATACGCAATGAATGTTACAGATGAGCACTTTGGACTTTAAAAACCTTGTAGGTGTACTAACTTGAATAAATATAGATACATTTTAGTGAATTTTAAGTTTTTGCAAAGCTAATGAGCAGGTAAAGACAGAACAGTTTAAACCTTGTAATTATTATTTGTTGTTTAAAATATATTTAGCTTAGAATTCCAAAACGTACTCTCTAAAACATTACTTCAAGTTGAGGATCATATATTGTCTAAATTTGTGGTGAAAATTTCTTCTTGTCTAAAATTACATCGATTTTGTAGTTATTTTATTAAAGAAATAACCTTTTAAATTAAACATATTAGTCTAAGTGGAAAAAATGTAACATAAAGTGTAATGCGACTATGGCTGAATGGTAGATACGTCAGACTATCAGTTAGGAGGTCGCAGTTCAAACCTGCTCGCAGCCAATCGCTTTTTTTTAGTAAAAACATTTTGTTCAAAAATAATGCGTGTGTAATTTTAGGTCGATAATAATGTGTAAAGTGTTGCCGACTATTATCGACCTAATTTTTAACAAAAGTGTTTTAGAGTGTATCTTCAGCAAAATCAGCTGCAATCAAGTAGTTGAATATCCTATAATTATAATTAATTCAGATGAGACACCTTGTAAGTTTATTCGGCTTTCATTTGATGTTTTGGAAATTCATTGTTTTTCTTGTTTGCTTCATTTGAGATTCACTTGCATAACATTGCAACCGAACAACATAATAAACATAGTATATTTCCAGATCATCCAATTAAAGCTGAAAAAACTTACAAGGCGCTTCAGCCGAACTGAGAGCTGAGAAAACTTACAAGTTACTTTTAGCCGAATTGATTGTAGCTGTAATGATTGGAAGCGAGTTCTCAACGGACAAGAATACTGGTGATGAGATCGTAGTTGGTCTCGAAATATCGTGATACCAGTTCAACCTTCCGTGCGGTCTAAATTTTCAATAGTCTTTTCAATTTTAGCGGGCTTTAGAATTTCTTTCCAATAAAAATCATTACATTTAATAAATACAGAATTAAATTAAAAATTTATTAAAAAATTAAAAAAAAGTGATAACTTCATAACGGCTGGACCAAGATCAAGTCACCTTTCATACAAAGAAAAGCTAAATTACAACAGATCCTACCGTTTGCGATTTACGATGCCACAGACACACATATTCAATATGTCACATTGAGAAAACAGATGATAACTTCTAAACGCCTGGACTAATTTTCTTTAAACATAGCAAAGAACACTTTCGATCAAGTCACTATTTAAACAAAAAAAAAAAGACGAAATCAAAATTGGTCCAGTGCACTATAGAAAAGTTTACCCTTTTTGTGGCAAAAATTAATTACAGCCAAACGGCAAGATCGATTTAAATAAGTTTTTGTATACGACCTTTGCACTCATCCGTCTTAAGGCCGTTAAAATTTTTTATCACTTATTTTCACGTAGAAAAAATTGTTTGTCACTCACGCTCACGCCTTCTCACGCGTGACAATTTTTTCGCAGTCTTTTCTTAGATTTGATTTAATTTGTTCAAGCGTGCATGAAAGAAGTTTTTTTTTAAGCCGGACTTTTTAAAAACATTTTGATTTTTGATATCTTCCCCATACAGTAAATATTTCTGATTTTAGTGCATTCAAATGCGTTTTAAAACAAATGCGCTTTTTAGCAAATTTGCAAATATTTGCAGCTATAATACTTCAAATTCTTTAGATAATTGATTGTCCTAGAGAATTGCTAGCAATAATTTTTTTCGGAAGTTCAAATGAAAATGGTCTTTATAGTTATACTAGTTTTTTTCGACCCGGCGATGCATGGACCTTAAACATTTTGAGGAAAAGTCCTTAATGCGTTATATATCGGCTGTCTGTCTGGTCTTGCAATATGAACGAATTAACTCTGCCAAAAAACCGATTTCAATACAAAGATCCAATTGAACAGATTACAACACGAACGCAATTATGCATTAGGTCAAATAGTGTGTCCGTGTACTAATTATGTGTTCGTCCGCAATTTTATATAGTATCAAACCTTTCATGTCCTTTTAAATAAAAAAAGTTTAAATTGGTCAAGAAATGGCATAGTTATGCGATAATCAATAAATCGAGCTACCAATTTTTCCGCCCCATTTCCACTTCCATGCGACCAAATTTCAAGCAAATCAAAAAATTATTTTGAAATTCGGTTCAAATATGGCAGAGTTAATCATGAGGGGAGCAAACTTCCCTACTGATTTTCTAAAAAAGATTATGGGACTAAACTTCAGGCAAATTCTTTCAAAAAAAATTTTTTTTGATAATCGGTTCACAAATGGATGGAGCAAATTTCTCCATCGATTTTGAAAAAAAATATTACAGAAAAAAGCTGCGTACAAACTCTTAAAAAAAAATTTTTTTTGAAAATCAGTACACATATGACAGCGTTAATCATGGGGGGGGGGGGGGGTGAGCAAATTCCACCCCCGATTTTCGACAACAAATTATTGGACTAAGCTACAGGCAAACTATTTTAAATTTCCCCACCGACTTTCGAAAAAAAATTATGGGACTAAGCAAACCTTTTCAACAAAAAAAAAAAATTTTAAAAATTGGTTGACAAGTGGCAGAGCGAATGGGGCGGCTTGGGGAGGGGCACAGTCCCTACCGATTTTGGAAAAAATATTATGGAACCTAACTGCAAGCAAACCCTTTCAAACCAAAATAGAATTTTAAAAATCGGTTGACAAATGGCAGTGTTATGCCTGGGGAACCGAATATGCACAGGGGGAGGTTTTTACCCATTTTATACTCTCCCGGTCTAAAATCCGGGAAACAAACCTATTATTTGCTCCAACTTTGGTGGTCTGATTGACATTTTTTTAGGATAGTTTTTTATAAATATGAGGCGTGAAGAAATCAAAATTTGATTTATTTAGTCTGCGCATTATATGACTATAGTTTACGTATAGCTCCGATTTTTTTGCGTGGTTCAAGAAGAGCTTTAGAGGTTTGACAACTTCTTGATTATATATATGTGCAAAAATACGACATTTCTGATAAATTGCTAATGCTATGTAGGAATTTTCTCCGACAATAGTATGAGAGATCGAACAAATTATTGGAAAAGTTGGAACATTTTTTATTCAGACATGTCGAAAACTTCTTTTGAATTATTCAAGAAAATTTCTACAGAACTCGTACAGATTTCTTTCAGGCATATCGGGAAAGCGCTCAGATTTTTTGCAGACATAGATGTCTTCTTGGCAATTAATTGTATAATTTGCTGTAAATTTTCTTTCTGACTGTATTCGCTAAAAAAAATAATGTTCGATGGGTGAGTACACTATAGAACACAACACAGCACTTTACATTAATTGAACAACACTGCACAAAGTTTTACATACACTTATTAAATTTATCTGTGTGTGTATGTGAGTGTATGAATTTGCATTACATACTTGAATTTATTTAATTGTTTAAAATTGCATCTAAACTAAACTACTTGTACTTCTATCGTTTATTTATTTTGATATAATTTTTTCCATTTCTTTATTGTTGTATTTATTTACTAAACTTTTGAATGTTTCGACATGCTGTATTGTTTTTCGCTATTGTGTTTGTTTAACTTTTTTGCGCTGCCAAAATTTATTAAAGTGTACAACGTAACGTGACACATGTCAAAATGGCAACACGTACATTAACAAGCAACTTAATACTTGTGAGGGAAAAATAAACAACAAATTAAATGGGAATATAAATTATAACACAAAAATTACAAACAAATTTTGCATCTACTAAATATGTATGCAGGGGTGGTCAAATCTTTTGGAATTAGTTGAACAAAATTTAAAGCAGAGTTCTAAAAAGAACTTTTTACATACATATGTATGTAGATATGTATCTGAAATACTTTTTAGGTTTTAGGTAGAAAAATTCTCAGTCCTCAAATAACGAAGTATTTTATTCTTTGTTTCCATTTATGTAGATTTAAATATTTTTATGTAGATTTAAATATTTTTACTAGTGTCGTGCTTCCACGACACTAGTAAGTTTATTACTAGACATACTGGCTCTGGCAACAACAACAACAAGTGGCAGAGTTCTGCTCGAAGGACCATATGTAAATATTTAATCGTAGAATGAACTAGTTGTCTCTGTAATCAAAGAAAAGTTTTTGTCACTTTTTAACCGACTTCAAAAAGGAGGAGGTCATCAATTCGTTAGCATACATTTTTAAAATTTTTTTTATGTTTGTACACGCATAACTCCACCATTTGTGAACCGAGTTATATTTCTTATTTTTTGGAAAGGTTTGCTTGTAGCTTAGTCCCATAATTTTTTTCTAAAATCAGATAGGCAAAATGCCCTCTCGAAATATGGATTTTTGTTTAACTCTTCCAGTTAGGGATGGATTTTCTAAAAAATTTTCTTTTGTTTGAAAAGGTTTGCTTGCAGTTTGGTCGCATAATTTTTCAAAACAGTCGGACGGGCAATTTGCCCGCCCGAAATATTTATTATCGCATAACTCTTCCATTTATAGACCGATCTTTAAAATTCGTTTCTTGTTTGATAAGGTTCGCCCGCAGTTTGATACCATATTTTTGTTTTCAAAAATGAGACAGGCAAATTGTCCCAAAAATTTATTATCGCATCAGTCCTCCATTAATGGACCGATTTGCAATATTATTTTTTGTTTTGAAATTCTGGCTTGGAGTTTTCTCCCATCAGTCGGACAAGCAATTTGCCTGCCCGAAATAGTGATTGTCACATAACTCCGTCATTTATGGACTAATTTTTAAAAATACTTCTCTGAAATATATTTATTTAATGTGGGCTAGCTAATCTATATACCTGCTAAGCAGAATCTTAAATACAAAAGCATAATAGTTTTAAAAACTTATACAAACAACACAACAGTTTTTATTCGATATGAATCCATTTATTGTTGAAGTCAATTGATGATTTTGTATAAGAACTAATGAAATGCAGGCATATAGACAAGCTTAACCCAAAACAAATGAAAACATTTTTAGAAATAACTTAGGAGAATATCTCAAATAATAAATTTTGTTAAATGCTAAAATAGTTTAAAATTTAACATAGACTAAAACATTAATGTTTCTGCTTAATATTCACAATAATGATATATTTAACTTTTTTTATTGCAGGTAAGAAATAATGCATTTGTATGAAGAGCTGTATTAGTAAGTAATAACTTCAATTGAAAATAATTATAAAAATGTGTCTTAAAACTTTTTTACTTTGTAATTGTATTTTTAAAGATTAAAATTGGGGAAGTGTGATTAATCGATTAATCAAATTTTGGAATTAATCAAAATTATGATTAATCAATTAAACGATTACGATTACAGTTCTGATTAATCTAAATAATTATCTATCAAATAATTAGAGTTTTTATTATTCAAATTTGTATAATTTAATTCAAAATTATAAAATTATGAAATCAAATTAGGTTTTTAAGAAAATATTTATGTATTACATTCTTCTTTTAGATAAGGTGATTCTATAGCGTTAATAATCCTACATTTATAGAGTTACAGGCTTATAATGTTTCATAAAGAGTTCCTCGTAGTGTTTTACTTCAAATATAAGGACTATAACTTCAAGATGTTTAAAAGTGTACATTATTGCATTATTTTTCAAGCGCGAGTATTGATTGTAGTTGAATTAAGTGTATAGCAAATATAGAGAACAAAGACACAACAATGCATAAGCTCATTGTACACAAGTTGAATAGACACGTGTGTCAATTGTACAATAAAAATCATGGACACTTCATAGTGTACATCGATTCACACGCACTTTAAACAAAGACACATACTGTTTAAGCCTTTTTTGGCAGTTCTGCATAAAAATACATACATATATACATATGATATATTTTAGAATGAGTAGAAAAACATAACAAGGGGCGATTGTAATATTGACAAAAATAAAAATTAAAGAGTGTCTGGCTTTATTTGTTTCTTCTTTCACACATTCACACACATTGTGTCACTATAAATACTATGTCATTCCTGTTAACACTATTGTCAATTAAAATGCAATACTGAAATCAGCTTCGACACTACAATAAACAATGCCGTTGCTCGGCATTTTTGTTTGCCGATTGTTGGTGTATGTTTTTAATAAAAGGGAATAACAATTTTAATGTTCTCAGAAAATTAAATGTAATAAAAAAAAGAGAATAATTCAATAATGTACATTATGAAAACTAATATTTTGTTCTCACGTTTAATGTATCCATATATTTGTTGCAGCCTCTAGCGTAGCCAGTCGTTAGAACCTTGAATTTTGAAAAAAATATTGATTTTGTTGTACAGGGGAACTAGGTTCCTTTATCAATTGTACATTAAATTGTCATAAAACTCTATCTTTATATACAGTATTTTTCGGTTAATTGACCCTACGGTTAATTGGTTTCCACGCTTAATTGAACCACATGATCGGGCAAAAAAATATTGCATACGAAAACACATGTAAATTTCCTCGGATAATTGAACCCGGTTAATTGATTTTCCCGCTTAATTGGTTCAAAATTCATGTCATCAAAAATAAATTTCCTCTTACTTTTACCCGGTTAATTGCATTATTATTGAAAAATAATCTGGCATTTGTGCACATACATATTTGACATCATTTCTGAAAAACACTGGGTGGCATCTCTACTAATTTTATTTTACTAAATTTTATTTTTTTGTAAAACTAATGTGCACATAAATAGTGCATTTAATAGTACATATGTACCTACAATAATAAATACCTGCGTATACACATATATGTACATTTTTTCCTGTTACTTGAATTTTTTTCGTTTAAGGTAAAAAAAAACATTTTGAAAAACTTATGTGCGATTTCTTTTAATTTATTAGTAGTTCCAATTATGCGTGATTTCTGTAATTGAACAAACTGTTCAATTAAACGGGATTCTTGTAATTGAACGAATTGTTCAATTAAGCGGGTATCGGCTAATTGGTTCCACGGTTAATTAAACAAAAAGTTGTGCAAATTTTGATGTGCAATTAACCGAAAAATACTGTATCATGTTTGTCTTCAAAGAAAATGTAAAAACTTTCCACCTGTTGAAAAATAAAATCCAACTAATTGTTCAAATTTTTATAAATCTTTTAAAAGACAAATAAATTTTAGTAATAAAAAATCAATGCTCATGTTAAAAATTAAATGAACTTGAGCTGAAAAACAAGAGTCAATAAATGTTCAGACACCCTCTTATGAACAAAAAACGTTTACACCAACATTAGGTTATTTAAGAAAATCTTAAAAGTTCTTTGAATTCTCTTGGCTTGTAAGACAATATTGGCTGTAGTTTTTGAAAGCAATCTGCTCTGCTATAGAATGTTCAGCTTTTGGTAACAGCATTTCACATCATGATCGCAGAAAATCCATGTGACCAATTTGTGGTCTGATCTCAGTCTTATTTGGTTTACTACCAGTGTACTCATTAGCTTAAAAGCTGGCATTACACAGAAAAAAATAGACAAGAATTATGTTCAATAAAGCATGTTATTGAAAAAAATATGAATTTAAATAACGTTTGTTATTAACTTAATAATATATTTCGTTGTATGTATTTCTTTAACATGCCGGTTATTTCCTTTCTTTTCATACACAAGTACTTAAAACAAGTTTTATCTCATACAAAATTAACTGGTGTATAGCTCAGCTGTAGAGAGTGTGCTTTACGTTCGGGAAGCCCGGGTTCGTATCCCAGCCATGTCAACATTTTTTTTATATTTTTTTTTCTTTTGAAATAATTTTGTTATCAATATAGCGGAATTCTTTATCACAGGAAATTTGGAAAAAAAATTATTGAATACCGGGACTTTTGTTATCAAAAAGGAAACTTTTTTTCTGTGTAGCCTTCCTAAATTATATGGCATAAGGATCAGTGAAATTAAGCAAAAAATAGCTCTTTTTTTTAAGAGAAGTAACACAATCAATACCCAATCAATACACAATTAATACTTTCCGGTTAATTAATTAATGTGTTACCTTCTTTTGGAAGCGGATAGTGTAGAGTGAACAGGTGGTGAAGTGGGAGAGAGATAGAAAGCTTAATTCATTTACAACTCTGCTATTGCGTGTTTTTGTAGAGCAGTATTGCAGCCCCTCTGGTGTCAAGTAGAGGCATGAATTTGTTTAAGCTGTGTAGCCATTTTATTAGTTCTTTTACTTCGACGATGGTTCTGCTACAATACTGGCGAAGGAGGGAACTGTGAAGTGCATTAGGATAAGTTAGTGTTCATCGCTGCCGGTACTGCCAAAGTGATCAGTGCTATGCCTTCATCACTTAAGCAATCGAACAACAACCAACACAATAACACACTAATGCACATCAGCAAAATGTATGATGTTGTTGGCCTGCCTGAAACTAGTCTCTAACACAAGTCCTCAGGGTTTATAGTCAAACGCGCTAACTATTCAGGCAACAACACGGAATCATCGCCGCTCTCATTGAATATTAGAATTCAATATACATCTTTAGAAATACTTTTAAATGTAACTAATACATTTAAAAGTATCTCGTGAACCCTAATAGGTAGACACTTGCTGCTATAATAATACCCCCTTATTCCGTAACTATTTGTCGACTTCGCGTCAAGACAATACCAAAAATTTGGCACTTGTCTACTCGCTGTCGACAAAAATTTACTACTATTAACAGCCTCTTCCCATTTTCTATGCCTTAGAGAATAGTAAGTGGCTGTCAGTAATAGTAGATTGTTGTCGATGACGAGTAGAAATGTGTCCATTTTTTGGAATTGTCTTGACGTGACGTCGAAAATATGCAGTTACGGAATAAGGGTGATAATATAGGGTGACCAGATAAAGCCAATATGAAAGAAACTTTATGAGATATCACATTAAATCAAGCTTAATTTCAAAGCCCCGGTAATGAAATTATGTATGTAGTAGCACACCATTCAAATAACCGCCGCGGCTTCTCCTGCAATGACTCGAAAATAATTTTTTGTCCAAAATCCGTTTCTCTGTCCATCATTTCCAGAGGCAAATTAGGGAAGTCATGTCGTCATCACAATCTTATATGGAAGGAGGCCCACCTACAACCGATAAATAAGCCGATGATGCCAAATTTCGGCGCCGAACCGGCATTTCTAAGTGCGCTACTGCAATTATGTTTTCTTCACTTCGCATCAACTAAAAATAAAATTTGAAAAACAAAATTTCTGTACTACCTTGTCACCCTTAATTTGTTAGCTGTTTATAAATTATTATGAGTAAAAGTTCAGTTAGCCGACCGTAACGTTGATGTAGTTGCATGTGCTGATCGTTTCTGTCTCATAGCTTTTCAATGTGAAAGAAACGATCAGCACACGCAACTACATCAACGTTACGGTCGGCTAACTGAGCCTTAAGGGTAGTTAACATTTTCAAAGGCAATGTGAAAACATAATGTATAAAACTGAAAAATAAATTAATGGTAATTCAAAAAACTCATTTCGTACCAATAAGCTTCTAAAATAGTACTTTCTCGGCTCAAATAGTACTAAAATCTTCCAATAATAAAAAAGGGCATAAAGAAAAATGCACACAGCCCAGTATTAGTAGAAACCAATGGTTTTTTAAGCTAATTACAATAGTATTAAAAAGCTTCAGTTAAACGAGATAAAGAGATTAGTGAAGTTCCTAAACATTAATTAAAGCTGTGGGGGGGAATTCCACCTCATGGCCTTCTCAGCCGAGATTAGTTAAAGTTGAAAGAATTTTGAACTACTTAGCTGTAGCTGCCGTGGCAGTTCTGACCCTGTGGTCTAAGCGGTAAACAAATCTGATGGAAAGACCGGATGATCTCGAAACGTGTAAGTTCAACCTTCCGTTCAGCCAAAATTTTTCTTGGTCTCTTCCAAAAATAAAAATAATTTAACTGAAAGATTAAAATAAAAACGAACTTAAGTCAAACTAATTAAATAACTTTGGATACAATCATACAGTTCGACTAAAATTCATAACTTAGTTGGTAAATAAAGGTTGCCTCAAAGCAACTACGTAGCGCTTGACCTGTGAGTCGAACACGCACTTTATTGAATTTATAATTTTTTTGTTTTGTTTTAATGTTCTTACTCTGCACTCTGTTCTTTATTTCTCTCTTCTCTCTTAGCCAAACAGGAAATCGTTTTTTTAGAATCAAAAGCCTTACATAAAAATAGTAGTATATGTACCCGTAAATTAATTTTTTTAAAGTAGCTTTTTCGACTGTCCCCACGTACATATATGCGTACATAAATAACTACATACATATGTACATTAGGGCGGAGCGTTGGTGTATGAAGGAAAAAAAGTCATCCAATCGATTTCGAATACCTTCAGAATGCTGTATTTAGCTAAATTGTATACAAAAAAATTTAGCTTTTGCCGACATATCTTTAAGCCTGCCCTCTACCACGGCTGGAAGCTAGAGAAATTATATGAAGCTGATTAAATTATTTATTGGTTGCTTTTTCCCAAAAGATGGTTTTTGACTAACTAATTTGTCAATTCAACAATGCTCTTGGTCAAATAATTTTTAATTTGTGATAAAAACCTTGTACACAATTTTAAATCTCTCGTTTTTCAGTGTGACAAAAATGTATTGCTATTTTAACTAATTTGAACTGATTAAAGGTTAATCAAACTCTGTGAATCTAAATTGATTATTAGGCTAAGGTTCGTAACGTTATATTCAGAAAGAATTGGGTATGATTAATATTCCAAGGAACAATGGAAAAATTAACATCAACTTAATTTTGCAACGTGCACAGCAGAACAGAGTAGCGCCACTTTCGGAAGCCGCTACACTTCCATCGTCAGTGCTCACGTGTATTTGCTATCACCACTTGTCAGGTGGCTCTGTTGAATGTGATTTTAATTCTTATATATACAACTTTTTCGCGAAAATTGAATACGAGAATTAAATCACTCTCAAGCTGATATTAAAGTGCACTTTCCCAGCGTTGCCATCGGTTTATTTTTCTTCATTCCCATTTTTCTGATTTTTGTTCTACTCAAGACAAACTTTTTTGGTTTGATTTTATACTTAAGTATATATGAACATGTAAACATGTGAAAAGCTCAAGCCAGTAGCTAATTGTTTTATTAATATGATTATTTCGAACGTATTTGCTTTGTGAATCTAAATTGATTATTAGGCTAAGGTTCGTAACGTTATATTCAGAAAGAATTGGGTATGATTAATATTCCAAGGAACAATGGAAAAATTAACATCAACTTAATTTTTCAACGTGCACAGCAGAACAGAGTAGCGCCACTTTCGGAAGCCGCTACACTTCCATCGTCAGTGCTCACGTGTATTTGCTATCACCACTTGTCAGGTGGCTCTGTTGAATGTGATTTTAATTCTTATATATACAACATTTTCGCGAAAATTGAATACGAGAATTAAATCACTCTCAAGCTGATATTAAAGTGCACTTTCCCAGCGTTGCCATCGGTTTATTTTTCTTCATTCCCATTTTTCTGATTTTTGTTCTACTCAAGACAAACTTTTTTGGTTTGATTTTATACTTAAGTATATATGAACATGTAAACATGTGAAAAGCTCAAGCCAGTAGCTAATTGTTTTATTAATATGATTATTTCGAACGTATTTGCTTTGTGAATCTAAATTGATTATTAGGCTAAGGTTCGTAACGTTATATTCAGAAAGAATTGGGTATGATTAATATTCCAAGGAACAATGGAAAAATTAACATCAACTTAATTTTTCAACGTGCACAGCAGAACAGAGTAGCGCCACTTTCGGAAGCCGCTACACTTCCATCGTCAGTGCTCACGTGTATTTGCTATCACCACTTGTCAGGTGGCTCTGTTGAATGTGATTTTAATTCTTATATATACAACTTTTTCGCGAAAATTGAATACGAGAATTAAATCACTCTCAAGCTGATATTAAAGTGCACTTTCCCAGCGTTGCCATCGGTTTATTTTTCTTCATTCCCATTTTTCTGTGGTGATAGCAAATACACGTGAGCACTGACGATGGAAGTGTAGCGGCTTCCGAAAGTGGCGCTACTCTGTTCTGCTGTGCACGTTGAAAAATTAAGTTGATGTTAATTTTTCCATTGTTCCTTGGAATATTAATCATACCCAATTCTTTCTGAATATAACGTTACGAACCTTAGCCTAATAATCAATTTAGATTCACAAAGCAAATACGTTCGAAATAATCATATTAATAAATTAATCAAACTCATTTGTTAGTTGCTTTTTAAAAAAAGGATGTTTGAATAACTTATTATCACTTCAACAATGTTTTAATTAGGGATGTAACGATACGCCGTTTGCCGATCCGATACCGATATTTAAAAATAAATATCGCTGATACCGATACGAATATTGAAATTGAGTTCAAGTTTAGATCAACAAAACTCAAGTGCAATTTTTTTATTTACAAAATTACATTGTAAGAGAGAATATTTAAAATTGATTTTAACCCAGTATAAAAAAATTGGAAGTAATTTTTAAGGAGCTACATTTTCTTTGCTTCCAAAAAATCTATATTAAAAGTATGCAGATAATTAGTAGAAAAGCAAGAAAAAATTTTTAATTCCTTTGTAATTTTAAAAAATACTCGCCATGCTTTTTAAAAAATCGATTTTTCAAAGAACATTTATCAACTAATATTCTTTTAAATAACTTAATAGCTTAATTATTAAAAGTCTTCTAAAAGTTTATATTTATTCACTTAAATTTACATGAAAATAAAGTTTTGAGTTTAAATTCGCATAAAAAAAATTGTGAAATGGGTAATTTTTTATCCTTTTTCCTTGAAGAAAAACCATTATAGAACACCGAAAAAGAAATTTGTGCTAGCATCGCTTCCAATTCGGTGATTGGTAATCGAAAAACTGAACTTCTTGCAATGGCAAGGATATGTAAAACTAATTAGAAATTATCCAAATTTGCAATACTTCCGAATCGCGAATTCTACATTTTTATGACTTCTTTGGATTGTCTTTTTTTGCTGGAATAAGATTTAAAAAACAACGACTTGAATTTGAATTCATGGTAAAATTAACAAAAAAGTAAATAATTTTTTTACAAAATAACAGTATAAAATATTATTAATTTTTAAAATTGATATTAATAAGATTTAAAAAATAACGAAGTGAATTTAATTCATGGTAAAATTGAACAAAAATAAATTATTTGTTAAAAAAAACTCTGAAAAAAATTTTAAAAGTATCGTCGTATCGATAGTAAAATATCGCCGATACCGATGTATCGGAAAAAGTATCGCCGATATATCGGTATCGGTATCGGTATTCGTTACATCCCTAGTTTTAATCAAATAATTTTTGTATATGTGATAAAAAAGTTTTTTTTAGTAATTTTGGCTCCCCAGTTTTTTCTGTGTTAGGGTTGGTCGATTTTTTTACAAAAACTCGTATTGGCCCTAGAAGCCATGGGTGTAAAATTAATTTTTAAATTGCGGAAATGCCAAATTATGTTGTTAGTGATGAGTTTTTGGGTCCGACCACCTCCAAATCGAATAACAAACAATTGCCATGGCAGTTCAGTATTGTAAAACTAGCATTTGAGAAAAAAATTAGGTGACTAGCCCCACGATTTTTTATTTTTGCATCCATACAAATCAGCCCACCCTAATGTACATAAATATGCGACTGTGTAAAAATGTACACGCCAACACACATATTCCATACTTTGTTACAACAAATTATATATTTTTATTCAAGTAAAAAAAATATATAAAATAATAGACCAAAAAAGAAATCGTAGAAATAAACATGATCAAGCTTGCATTGACATGTTGTACAATTCAGCTACAAATGTTAAAGACTTGTACATATATTTTAAAAGCCATTTTTCTTTTTGTCCCAATCGAAGTAATAAAAGAAATTCTTACACAATATAAAACGATGTACATAAAAATACCAACATCCCAAACGAACATTTTATATTTTTTGCACTATTTCTTCTTCTGCTTCATCTCAATTTTATTGTAATCCTGTTCGTTTGTGTTGTTACTGTTGTTTTGTTTTTCTTTTTGTAATTTTGTGTTCTTTCTGTTTTAGAACATTGTACCTAATCAAATTTATTATCATATTTTTATATGTACGTATTAGATGCTGTTACATAAAGTTAAAAAAGTAAAATAAAATTTAGACGTAAAAAATGTAGCCACTGGCTATGAACAAAATCTAGCCCAAGAGCTTAAATTTTTTAGTTGAACTCTAATTTAAAATATCGCAAAAATATTTTGCTAATAAATAATATACATACATACATAAATAAGTATGTATGTATGTACATATAACTGTTGGATTAAAACCACTTTTTAAATACCGTAAATGAGATTTTTCTCTCTTTACTAATGCCCGTAATTTTATGAATTAGGTATCTCTCCGTGCCTAGTTACCTATAGTGTAAAAAGTTTTGACACTTTTAGCTAATAGGTAGGGTTGGTAAACAAATGTTAATTTACCGCCTAGGTTAAAATATCTGTTAAAAAATCTGTTAAAATTACTGGCATAAGTAGGTAATATTGTTTGCGAAACTGGTTTAGATTTTTATATATGTAAGTACATATAAAAACTAATTAATACTAAAAGTTGCTACGACTTCATCCGAATAAAATTCAGCTCATGACTATAAATATCTGTTTAAAAGATATTGATGCTTGTACCGATTTTGGACTCTGATGCATAAAGTTTCCGCACATATCCAGCTAAGAAAATCTTTTTGATTATACTTCACTGGGGCTTCTTGTGCATATCACGATTTTTGCTACAAATAGTTGACTGCTGCCACGTAAGCAACACAAATTAGCTGCAGTTGTTCCTTTCCCAGTGCAATTTCTGATTCTAGCCTATATAGATTTTTTACTTGCGACTTTGTACGCATCTTCCTTTCACTTTTCCCCAGCCTCTTTCAAATTTGAGCTATCAAATCAGCCGCCATCAAACCCTTATACTGAGTTTTGAACTTCCAGGGTCGTGCCTTGCTCGTCAGGATGTTGAGCGTCATACGGAAAGCCTTACGGTTCTCCTTCAATCCACGGTTCTTCTTCAATCCTTCTTCACGCTTCCACGTGATCCACATCAAATACGACTCGTTGTTGCTAGACATTCCAAACTAGAGCTAAGTCATAGACTATATTATGTTCCCTATTACAAGCTGTTGTTAGCCATTTCTTTTCCTTCCTTTAAGTCGAATATGATGTATATGCCAGTTCTTCTTTACCTTCTTCTTTAGGCGTGATTCTTATCAGCTTCAAGACGTCTTCATAGGACCTGTTTCCAACTAGTTTTGTCTTGAGCAATCAATTGTGAAGTTCGTCCTTCAAGCTGTACGGCTTCCGTACAAGAACTGATTATCTTTCGCACCTAGTCGATAACCTTCTTTCACTTCAGATCCTCCATGTAATCCACATTAAATTTGAGTCGTCGCAGGACTCATTCTATACTAAAGTCAACTCAGACACTTCGTGGTGCCCAAATGCTTGTGAAGATCATCCATCTAGCTGTACGTCTTCCGAACAGATAATCACTGCCTTTAGTAGTTCATCTGGCTCAGAGGTTCTAGGCCTGCCACCCTTAAATATATTTTTTGGTCGAGCATGACTCCTAAATGCTCGACCATCTTCTTTCATCTCAGTTCTTCACGCTGACGTAAAATCCTTATCAAATTCGAATCGCCGGTACAGGCTCACTCGAAACTAAAGCTAACTAGGAGACTACTAAGCCAACCCATTGCAACGTGTCGGTCGCTAGCCATCTCTTTCTGTTAGTTTTGGAATATTATGCTTATACCAATTCCTCTTTGGTCTCAAATCGTGACGTTTACGCATGCTTCTTATCAACTACGTATCGTTGTCATGGAAGCTATTTTCAACCGGTTTCGTATTGCCTAGGCACCTGTAAAGATCGTCCACCAAACACCGAACAAGGGCTCACTACATTTCTGAGTTGAGCTGGTTTGAAGCTTTCAGACCTGTCACGCTTAAACTTTTAACCTTCCTATTTCGGAGGCATTTCTTGCTCGACAAACTTCTTTCGTCTTAACTCCTAACATTTTCGTCTGATACATATATTAACTTTGATTCGTCTACTCAGGACTCTTTCCAGAAAGCTAAACGGCTTCTGAAAAAATGCTTCACCTTTGGGAACGAACTTGTTTCACACCTACCAAAACTGTCGCCTTTACACGTTTTTCCTTCAACTTTCGGAATCATGTCCAAACCTGTCGCCCTTAAACCTTTTTTCCATTAACTTTCGAAGACATGACCGCCGTCGTCAATGCGCCAATCTCATTTAGCATCTACTTGGCAACATTACATTATGATCCTGACGTTGGTTCTCTACCGCTACAAAGAGCTTCGACAGCTATCGGGTGTCGTTCCATCTATCGTAAATCTGTCAAGCTGATTTGACATCACCTGGACCATCGTACGATCCTTATGACAGTTTATCTTTCGTCAGTTTTCAAACCTACATTGAGAAAATTTCTAGCAACAACTATTGAGTTTGGGATGTGGACTGCCTAACCCTCGTACCTAGTTCTAAGATATTGTAACTGATCCACAATACTTAGTGACTGCTTCCTAATCTTTATGAAAATGCAATTATTTGTTAATAGATAAAAAAAATTCTGGCTAAGTCTGTTGGAGCACAGAAAATTCGTTACAACCGATATATGTGAGATTACGATCGACAGAACGGGTTTTTCTACAAAACGGAGGCGGCAGATTTATTTTATGGTTGTATCCTTCGAATCCCATATCGGTTGCGCCTGTTCACGACATTAAAAGCTAAACAATAAGTTGGCAAAGCCAACGATTTATATGAACCTTTAAGCTTAAAACAATTATAAAACTTTGGGAAAATATAATAAACGAAACAAATTTGTTCTTAACGCGTTGACCAAACTAAAAATACCCACATTCCGATATATAGTTACAATATTTAATGGAACTAACAAAAAAATTTGTTCAGCAGTAAATTCACAATTTCCTGTAAAATAAAAAAAAACTATTTACCATTTTTGTAATGAAATTTAAAATGTAACATAGACAATTTCAAATGCCAGAGGGTGTTTTATTAAACAGAAATGTACTGCACAACAACAACTAAAAATAAATAAAAATAAAACTTATAGAATTTTGTTTCTAACCGAAATTCCTGTTCTTGGCTTAAGCAACATTTACAAAATGTTTTATCTTTTACCACTTTTCTTTAAAAGATGTTCTTTCAATTTTAACAATTGCGGGAACAGAACGTCAGCTCTGTTATGCTGTTACTTGAACATTTATTTCTACACAACAAATTTATCTCTTAAGAAGTGTTCCTGATTTGATATACCTATTTTATGTTTAGCTTGTTTTTTGTTTTTTTCATTTAAAATTTCCTAGAAAATATTTTTTGTGCCAGTGTTGGTGGCAGATATAAAATCAAAAATTATCTATGGTTTCAACATCATCGCCGTTTCTGTTACCATCAGCCACCATCACACAGCCGTCACTTATTCAAGCGCATATATACGTGCATGGAGTTTTTTTATATACATATATTTTTTATTTGAAGTTTTTCTTTACTCCTTTTTTTATTGTTTCTTTGCTTTTGAAGATGTATACTTTGCTTTAAACAATAACTGTCTGTTTTTAAGTGCTCTTCTAAAGTGTTTGCATTCTCGTATTTGTTGGAATACGATATACTTTGCTGCTGATATTCTTCACTTAGTTAAAACCTTTCTTAAAATGCTTTAGAAACAGTGGGCGTTCATATATCTTCATTTCAATACATACTTTGAACTATATATATTCAACCTTCTAATGTGAATGTACTTAAGATTTTCAAAATAGATTACATATTGAAATGTGAAAAATTGTTTAATCATGCGCATAAATTACTCTGTTAGTCGGAATTTATTCTACTTAACACTCAATTTTCAAGCCTTATGTAAGCTTTTTAGCATTTATGGTCCTGTATTTTATCAGCCATTTCACAGAATACCATGCCGATCGAAAGTGGTTTCATTTTCGTAAGTTGCTTCTTCAGAAAACGAAAAACGACAATTTTCTTCGTAATCAAACCGCTTTTAAATTTCAAAGTGGAATTGATAAACACTTTTCTACTGACTTCATTTGCAGTAAATACTGAAAAAACGTGCATACTTTTGAGAGTGTCAAATAAATATTTGGTCATGAGCTTTCCATGTTAATAAAAAAACTCAATGTGAGCTTTGCATCTAAAAACAAGAGTAAACAAACGCCTCAAGTTATAAAAACTTTATTATTGTAAAAACGAAATACAAAATAAACGGAATCTAAAGCACCAAAAATTTACTTTTTCGGAATGATAACAACGGAATCAAAACAAATCGGAACGGAATCTGTGACACGGCTGTATATTTGTCCATATGAATCCGTGGTTAACATATGAACATTATCTTATTCCAAACATAGATGCATTGTCTAAGCTTCAAAACAAAGCAAAATTTAAGTTGACTAGGATGCCGCCCATTGGTATAATTCGACCACTTTATCTGTAAGCGGGTTTGTTTGTAACCGGTGTTGGAACCGGTTTTGTATCCGGTTTTTAGGGAAAAAATATATTGTGCATATCTAGAGAAAAATACCTTTTAAACTATGCATGTTTTATCAATATTGGTGGACAATAAGACACTTAATAGTGTATGACAAAATATTGTGTGGCCTATTTATATATAAGATAAGATATGCCAAGCTTTCTGTTTTATTCAAAATTAAAATTCTATTATTCTTAGTGAAAGACCCATTATAAAACAAAGAAATACTTCTAAGCTTTCGTTGACTGATCGGCGCGAGCTGGAACTGTTGGGACCAGCAAGAATGCTACACTCGTTTTTTGCGTGAAATATTCCGCCGGAACGTGGATGTATTCCCTGTAATTGATACTGTTTGAATGATTTCATTGTCCGGCTCTGCAAGGACGAGTCTTTAGGGAAGCATTTCTTTATGTATTCTCTGAATTCTGCAAATACTGTCACATACTTGAAGGTAGTTACACACGGCTGTTACATCTGGGTACCAGACTATATGAATCTGCATATATCAATCAGGCAAAGAGAGACTGACTAAGTTTACTTGACTGATGTTCCAAACAGGAAAATTGTTACACTGAAACAGGTATCCTTCGCCCTAATTTTCAAAATTGATGCCCCCATGGGCAAATAACCAACAATCTTTCAGTTAGAAGTTTATGCCATCCTTATTTATGCTAGGAAAAGATTGAGGAAAAGTACAAGAGACATAAAAATAAATCGGATGCACTAAAAGCCTTCTTAATATCGCTTGAGATGCGGGCAGGGTTGGCCACGAACAGAGTGTGTTCAAGTTTAACATTAGTACCTGCCTTGCGGCTTAACCTGACGGTGCTCTTAACACCGAGTAGAGCTGAGTGCGCAACACCACCCCCGGGCTTTTTACGGAGATATACCTGTGTTACTTCCAGGGAACGTACAGGTAGCAAATGCATGTGCATGGCCGGCCCAACATGCATAAAGATCTTGTTAGAGTGTTTGAGTTATCTAAACTCAACCGAGGAACAACCAGCAAGTGAGAAGCTTACCACAAAGGCTGTCTAGCTGTTTATACTGGCTTTTCCCAGCATCCGACCAACTTTTTTTTGTTGGTTTAGCAACAGCCAGCTTGAGCTTTTATTTTGAAGGGGGGGAAGTGAACTTTTGACCAAAACATACTATTTTGCAAAACTTCTTTTAGAAACTCAATAGAAATTGGGTATATGTTACTCGTCTTGGGGGATATAACGCATCCACTCCCCTTGTATCCGCTCCTGGCAACAGCACAAGGAGCTTATATAGGTTGTGCGAAGTCCAACCAGCCACTAGCACCGGTAAAATATCATTCATTAAACCAATACCTCTCCCAACGATTTTTATAGTATGGTATAGTAAGGTTAAGACGAGGTCCTCCAAAATATTCATCCCCACAGGAACAGAGTACGATTTTCATGAACATTATGACTGCATCATCTCTTTAACCCAGCTACTACGGCAACTACAAATAACATAAGCATTTTGTTTTTGGAATACCATTGTACGATGTCAAAGCAAAGGGACTCACAAACCTAACAAAGAAATTTTGACAGCCAAATATGAAAAATATAAAAAATAAAAAAGAAAGTTAACTTCATCTGCTATGGATGCGCCTTGCATTCAATGATATAAATTTATATTCTTGCTGTCGTTTTCCAACAGTGTTTTTGGTAGAGTGGCTGGAGCGTTGGATTTCAAAACAGAAGGTGCTTAGTTCGATACTAGTTTGAAGTTAAAATAACAAACAGTGAGTAAGAATAAAACAAACTCAAAAGTGTATAATCGATAAATAATAAATAAATTCAAAACAAAACAAAATAGCCTAAAATTTCCTAACAAAATTTGTATTTTTTTCATTTCAAGTAAATTTATTGTTTAATATCCTATTATATTCAAATATTTTTATTAATAATTAAAAAATTTATACTTTTACGATTTTTGTTATTAACTAGCGAATTTCTTTATCACAGGAATTTTTAAATAAAAATATTTGAATACCGGGATTTTTGTTATCAAATATGAAACTTATTTTTTTTCTGTGTAGACGCAAGTATGAGAATGAATGCGTAAAAGTATGCACAAGCATAAAAAATGCTCAATATATGCTAGAGCACTCACATTTTTTTTTGTATTGATTGGCTTTCTCTGAGTACATACCCATCAAAAATAAATTTGGTACAAGGAAGCAGTAAGATTAATTAGAAGGGCTTCGGAGTTGCGCAAAAGCACACAGTACACCCCCTCTGCCTTACGATGATGCAATAACGTAAGCTAGTGAAGAAATTTATATTTTTGCATGCTTTTTAAACCCGAAGTTTTTTCTTCAACTCACACTTTTTATAGCGCATCTTCACTCGCTTACGTGGACACAAATATGAATGCGAGAGTTATTTTTGATTATTTGATTATTTTATTTGATTTTTTATTTTTCCATTAAAATGAAAATAAATATACCTCGGTAGCTTAGTAGTTAGTGTTCTAGCCTAGCATCCGGAGATCTTGGGATGGATCCCTGATTCAATACGCGAACAAAAAGTATTTAATAAAAGTAAATTATAGTGTAATATAATTTCCAATTGTATTTGTACCATTTAATGCATAAATAAATAAATATAAAAACAACTAAAAGAAGCTCATACCTTGGCAAGGGAGAGTACCGATCTCTCTCCCTTACAAACTTGCTTCCGGTAGACGGATATTTTTGCTGGGTAGTGTGAACATCTCTCAAAGGTGGTTTATAGTCTGTATACCCATGCTACAGCACAAACTTTAGGGAAATTGATGCAAGCTTGAGTTTCTGGTACTGAAAAGAGTTTAAAATAATATTATGTTTATTTACGCGCTTCAATTGCATTTCGATTGCAATTGAATTTATATTTTCTATGCGTTTTATTTCCTTTTACTCGCAAAGTTTCCAGCATTTTCTGTTTGATAATAATAAAAATAATAATAAAAGTTTTTTCCTCCAGCACATGAAGTATTTATTTTAAAACATTATTTTATTTTTGCTTTTGCTATAAAATACAAAAATATTATTTAATTATAAATATTTTATTAAATTTGTTGTGGAATAATTTGCATTGCTAAATTAAATTATTTCAGCAACCAGACACTTCTGCGGAAGCTTTTTTATATAATATCTTTTTATATTCAATTACAAAGTTCAATGTTCAGCTGACAAAGGTTTTCTTAAGTTGTGTTGAAATTTGTAAAGAACTACTTTGTATTTATGTTAATAAATGTAAGTAGTTATTCGTTAATTAGTGGAGACTGGTTAACTAGACAGACACTCTTGAGCCAGGCTGAGTTTACAACACTCCTTCATAAATAATTATTTATTTTGTATCAAAGATTTTAAAATATTCTTGTGAAAAGTCTAAAACAGAAGTTTTCTCATTTTCTTGATGTTATTTATCTGTTTAATTAGTGGGTGGTTTACTTCCCACTTGAAAACCACCCAAATTTAAACTACGTTGAAGTGATAAGGTCACATATTTTTTGTTTTGCTCTATAAGTACAAGGACCAATGGTATCGCTAACTTGATTTTTATTATAAGCTTTTGTTTTTTTATATAGACATCATATCCTACGATGTATTAAAAGAGTAATATCAGTGTGTTAATAATATAATATGTTGTTAATACGACGACCATCAAATGTTTCTCGTTTAAAATTCGAGCTTACGACCAGCGTTGCGAAAATAAAAATCATATTTTGATATAAAAAATCATCATGAATATTTTATTCCAAAATATTATACAAAGCAAAGACAAACAATGAATCTTTTATATAAAACAAAAACGCATTCCTAAAAGTTTATATGATTTCCTTACATTTACATTTCCTTCTAAATAGGAGAGTTAATAATTTTCTTGTACATTTTAAAATTGTATGTAATTTTTTTTTCAATTATACATTTTAAGTAATAGTGAAAATTTGTGAAAAAGAATTAATATCAGGAGCATTCCCCAAAATATATTAAAAATTTCCATGAAGGTAAGAATGTATAAGAACGTGGCAAAACCACTTCCACCGCGAAAATGGTCAAATTCACGCACAAAATTATAAAGAATATCGGAAAACATAACTCGAGCAAATATCAAACACATGATAATATCAGCAAAAAAAGCTTTAAATTAATCAATATCACTAAAATTCATATGTTTAAAGTATGTAACGGTTTTTTATGTCAAATAAATGTTTTTGTTGCTCTGGCTTACTAAAACTGCATCAAACTAAATAAATCAATGAAACATATATTTTTATACAGTGGTGGAAGAAATAATAGGGAGACACAAAATTTTCAGCATTTGTTTAAATATTTATATGCTTTTGCATAAATAAAATTAAATATACAAATTAGATTCATGTCCATGTAAAAAATACAAAAAAAAAATCCAATCCTGTTGCATTCGGAAATTTATGTAATTCTAAAATATATATGTACCTGGGGAAATATAATAGGGACATTTTATATATATTACAAAACAAAATTAGTTTTTACTATTTAATCCTATTATTTCAATATTTAGTAGAAGCTCCTCTTTGAATACTTGGTGACACCGTCGCATCATTGAACTCACAAGATTGGCGCAGATATCCGGAGAATTGGAGTACAAAGGTTACTGAATTGCACCCCACATAATCTGTTTATTTTTAAGTTTTTACGTTCCAACTTTTTATTTTTTAGAGCTCCACAGAGGTGCTCTATGGGATTCGAGTATGATGATTGGGACTGTCAATCCATAAAATTTTAGCTCAAAAATGTTTAATAGACGTTATTGTGAAAAAAAATTCCCCCTATTATTTCTTCCACCACTTTATATCTTTCTAAAAAATTGCGAAGTATAGCTAAGCAGGGTACATACTATCGAACACGAATGACAGTTTTGCTCAAAATTTTGCTTGCTAGATAGTGTGAGTACCTACTAATTTCGCCATTCAACAGTCAATTACAAAAAATATAATAATGATTGAGTCAGCGGCCATATTGTATTTTGACTAATAGTGTGTACAAAAAAGTGTCAGTAGAGTCTTATTGGTAGCAAAAAAATTACAAATTGCTATAAAAAATGATTTGTTAAAAGAATTTCTCTGGTGCTATGATATGACACGTTGTCTTGGGATATAACAGGATTAGGGTGTAATGCGTGATGTTAAAACAAAGGCATCTCAGGAGTTGCTAAATATATATAAAAAATAAAATTATTTTCAACGAAGTGCATCCATTTTACTCAAGTTCGATAATAAAAGTCGCTAAATTGGAAAAGTGATTTTATTTTAGACGAACTAACTAAATTCGCAGAACAGAGAAATATTATTATCCAAAATTCAAAATTCTTTAGTCGGAGAAAGTTCACGCACTGCATAATGAACCACCATCAACTTTTATAATAAAAACTATGGAAAATTATAAATTAATTGATCTAAACAATTAAAATAACCATTTAAAATATTTCCAAGTAAGTATGAAAAGTCATCATTTGGGAGAAAGAAAAATCATAAGTTGGGAGAAAGAAAAATCATCATTTGGGAAAGAAAATCATGAAATCATATATTGTTTTAGATGATTTTCATCTAAAATATGATAAAATCATCATTCTGGCAACGCTGCTTACGACAACGTTGAACATCGTGGTAGAAGATATAAATTAAAAATTTTTTTATTAGCATAGTGACCAACCTTAGCAAATATTAAAACCTTTAATTGACTTAATATTATTTCTTCATTAATTTTATGTTCAATTAATCTTTACTCACTTATTTCCATTATTTTAATCACTGCACTTAATCTAAAAAATTATAAATTATTTAAAGCAAATACAAATAGAATTTCCATTAAAATAAGCAACTACGAAATAAAATAAATGTGCAATTAATTGTCTTAAAATTTTAAATATGAACATGATCTGTAAGTGGCATGGCCTGGCCTCAAATCAAACTAAATTGTAAAGAATTGTTTTAATAAAAGACAACATAAAAATAACAAATAATTTACAATTAAATACAAGGAAAATATTATTTTATTTTTATTTGATTGGCATTTTAAGAAATATGTTAACAAGTGGTCTAGACTGCTACTGACACCCAGGCCGATACATGGGTGTGTCTTACGCAGCCACAAAAATGTATCACCAAACATTGCAATATTAAAAAACAATAAAAACGTTATTGACTTATTAATAACCTTATTAACATCATAATGAACAATGCGATTGTAGAAAATATTTGAGATATGGTTAATGATAATAAAAAACTAAAGTGAGGGAATACATTATTGAATAAAAAGTTTTAATTTTTGCAAGTGGAAGAGTTCTTTAAAAAGTTTTACTCAATATATACGTACTTCGCTAGATATTTTACCTTGCGTAAAATTGAGACTTTAATAATGGGCTTATGTCATCAAGTAAGCTTCGATCATCCGAAACGTTTACCACCCTGAGTACTATGTCCTAGTAGCCCAATTATAATTGCAACTGATTGGCCCCACAACCAATGTCGACAATAAGCCTGAAATCATAATGCATGTAACTAAAAATATCACCAGACTGCAACTGATCGCAGTGTCGTCAGAAAAAATTTTTTGTTTTTCCTGCGCTGTCCGGATATCCTCTAATTTCTATGCGGAGGTATCTATAGAACGATTAAAGCTTCTGGAGGAGGCTCCTAGTGCACTCATTAGAAAAATCAGATTTTCTCTTTGCTGAAATACCCAACTGAAATACCATTTTTGACTCTATGGAGTTACGGGGAGGCTATATAAACTCTTGGAACTCATTTTAAAAGCTCTACTTCTTTTGTTTGCAAAGCTACAGGCTATCTAAACTTCCGCAACAGGTTCTTATTTGAAAAAATAAATTCAGTAAAGTACGAATTTTACTCGCATAAGAGGACTTTGAGAACTTTTTAGTTTTGTCGTATTTTTCATTTAAATTTTTTTGTTTTTTTTTTTGTTTTTGCAACTTCTTTAGTTTTTTTTTAATATTAATTTTTTTAGTTTTGCGGCGTTTAATTTTTTTGTTTTTGCGATTTTTTACGTTTTGGATTTTTCTGGTTTTTTGCGATTTTTTTTGGCGATTTTTTCGCTTTAGTGCTTTTTTCGTTTCAGCGTTTTTTTCACTTTATTGACTTTTTAGTTTTGGCTATTTTTTGATTTTCGGTTTGTTCTATTTTTGGCGCTTGTTTTCGTTTTGGCGATATTTTTCGCTTTTGCAATTTGCTCTTCGGCTTGTCCATTGCATTACTTGAAGGGCTAACCGCTAATCTTTAATTTGCCCTTTAGTTATAAATTTTGTTTATTTCAAGTGTCTAGTTATTACGGTTCATAAGATACACCTTAATTTTAAATTTACATTATCCGATTTTAGCATTCATTACTTTGCCTTTAAAATGCTGCTTTATCTGAGAAAATTTCAATAGTTTAGCTTTCACGGTTTCTAAGATAATTGTCAAAATTGATCATGGTCAAAATTACATAGTCGACGCTGCATTAACTTATAGAATACCCTTTAATTTTTATTTTGTTTAAATTTCAGTATTTATTGGTGTAGTCTGTATAATAATACACTAACTTTGAAAATTTCGAGTATCTATATATAAGTGTCTGTATATTACATTAGGATTTCAACAATGTTTTGTTGATCGCTTCAGAACACCCTTTTATTTTTATTTTTCATAAATTTTTAGCATTTGTTGTTGTAGACGCCATAGTTATATTCTGGGAAAATTTCACATCCGTACCTCTTACGGCTCTCGAGATAGAAGACTGTGACCGACGGATGGACAGACAGAGGGTCAGAGTTCCTTTTCCCCGAGTGCGCAACGCAAAGAAGGATGTTGTGTTTATCAGCCTATGTATGTTTGTGTGTTCCTTTGCGGCCGATTTTGATGATTCGTACGTCAATCGATTTGTCTTAATCCTGCGAGTGTCACTAAAGATATGACAGTAGTCAAAATTCAATATGGCGCCCAACAGAAGCTATTTCGTGAAAGCAAAATATATATAAAGTCGGCGAACTATACTGGGTATCATTGAACAGGTATTTTAAAATCTAGGTTTCTCTTATAATTTTTCATTTCGAATGATCATTTACTTAGCCTTTACACATGCAAGTGCAAGTTCGAAAAACTCAATACACTCAAACTTTTCTACTAACACACTTTTGATTGAGCTGTGAGAAAGACAGAGAAATGAATACTATTTTCTCTTTCGTTGATAATACGTACACAGAACTTGCATGCAAGTACTTGCAGGTCTAAACGCAGGGTTAGGATCTTTAACAGTTTAAAGTTGTTTAACAACAAAAAACACAATTGCGTAAAAAGTGAACTTTAAATAAAAAATCTAACTCCAAACTTTGTACGAATACTAAAAAGAAACCAAATGAAAAATAAATTTTAAGAAATCAAAAAACCGACGGCGTAAAAAACTAAAAGAAAAAAACAGGTCCAGTGTGCGGAACTCAGCGACTTTTACAGTCGGGAAGCATTAAAAATCGAATCTTAACAATAATGGTTCCCAGATGTAAAGTCTCTATGTTCCGCAAACTGAACTTTGTTCTTTAATTTTCTTACGCCGTCGGGTTTTTTGATTTTTTAAACTTTTTTTTTTTTGGTGTATATTTTTATTTAACTCTATAACATTGTTTTACAACTTTGTATAACTTTTCTAATCCATTTTTTTTTTTGTAATTAGGTTGTGTCAAACACGAGAAAAGTAAAAAAATATGATTTCGGTACACTTGTGTTTTTCGATGTATACTTTTACAAATTCAACGGCTGCTTTGATTAATTTTAATTATATCTTGTTTGAAAGGCTAAATTACGCGTCGAATACTGGCTAATTGGCTTTAATCCGATAAAAAAATTTCTCAATAATTGTGGATTGAAGTTAAGATTATATGAAAATTTTTAAAGTTTTAACTAGGGTTTGGGATTTCCCGGACTTTTGCACTTCCCGGGAAGATGGAATAGAAAAATCGCGTTCCCGGGACACCCCGGGAAAAGCCGATTTTCAAAATTAAGTAGATATATTATATGATTTATTAATGTAAACATTTTTTTTAAATAAAATTAATATAATAACGATTCTAAAACAAATTTTTAAGTGAATTCGGGGAAATAAGAGTTTATGGTTATTACTCAGCAAGTTATCGTAAAAAGACTTATTGACCACTATTACCGTCATTATTTAGTTAAAAATTTAATTTTAAGGTCCTCAAATGATTTTATAAATAACTTGCCGTAATGTTCCTTATTTTGCTTGCCAAATTTCCGGGAGGATTCTTATCGTCCAGCTGCGCCGAGTGCTACATACTCTGAGCCACAGTATGTCTAAATAATTTTTCCTTTTATTTCTCTTAAAACATCTTTCAGGGTTTCAATAATAGCGTCGACTTATAAGAATGTTCAGTCGTCACAAAGTTTTTACAGCTTCTACGAGCTTAAAATTTCTACAAAATTTCTAGGAAACCAGTAGAGCAATGCAATATTGATACTTAAACAAAGTATTCCACCTTGTTCTGATATGCTGATTAAACAACACTCTCTACTAAATTCATCTCGCATGTAGTTTTCGAATTAAACAATAATTTTTCTCGTAGACGGGCTAGGAATAATGGCATGATTTTAATTTCATGGCATTTTTATTAAATTTTCTTCACATTTTTATTTTGTACAAATTAAAAAAAAAAATACATGAAAATTTTTGTATTTAAACAGACGATGAAACACATAGCAACTTCAAAAAAGAATTAAAACAATTTCATCGTATAAATTTAGTCCTACAATCAATCAAACGAACTTTTGTAATAATTTAAATAAACATTGAACATTTTATTGATATTAAAAAAAACTAGGATTATAATAAAATTTTCTTATATGACTAAAAAAAAATTCGCTGTCACTTGCTACATTTTATAAATATGTCAAATAATGTCCATATATTTATGAAATAATGTGTACTTTTAATTTCCCGTTCTCCCGTTCTCATGTGATTCCCCGGGAATTCCCATGTGATTCCCACACCCTAGTTTTAACTGATACGTTCTGCTAGTATGATAAGATATTCTAAATGTTATACTCTTAATAATAATTTGAATTTACATATATTGAATTATTGAACTTAAGCCGAAATAATAACTTTCAACTTAAACCTATTTTAGTTCAAAAATTACGCAAAAATATTAATAAATATAAATTTTATTTAATTAGGACTAATAGTGATTACTGACTAATACCCAGTGAACATTTTGCCGTATTCATTCAAAAGTCGGATCAGAAAACATTACAAAAATGATATGATTGTTTGCAAAAAAAATGGACCTCTGTTTATGTTGGAATTATGAAAACTTTTATTTTTTATTAAAATCGGATAATGTTTGTAAAACTTATGAGAGCAAAAAATTTTTTGATGGCCGAGAGAGTCAACTTTGACACCCTGTAGCCCACCGTGTCTTCCAACAGCGTGTCCAAGTGTTTAATTTTCTTAAAGCTTACGTCCTCTCCTATTATTTTTACATAAAGTTTCAAAGATACTGATTTATTACCAATTTTTTTGCAATAGAAACCATTGTGCGCTGTCTGTAATGCATTATTTTCTCAGGTAAAAAATAAACGGTTTATTATCATAATGTACATTTATAATACAACTTGCTATATTGCTGCAACCAGGAAACGTATTTTTATTTTTAAACTTGGACACAGCATCTCTGTTCAAATATAAAAGAGGAATTTTTGCTTAAACATTTATATTTATTAATTTTAGCCCGACAACAACTTCACAAACATACAATTGCTGTAAATAATTATCACAACTGCCTTGAAAAATATTTGTGATTTTTTTCCTAAAATTTTATATTCAAAATATTTTTCTTGTAAAATGTTTTATGAAAATAAAGTTGGTGCACACGTGTGCCTTAAAACGAAATATACTTACATACTTGCATAGTTATTTAAAAATAATTTACTTTTGCAAAAGGATATAATTGCATTTATTTTATTAAGAGAAAAAAAAACTAGTTTTTTTATTGAAAGATTTTCATAAAAAGATTATTCGTACGAAACGAACACATGCTTATATAAAATGTTTATTATTTTCTTGCTACAGATTTCTTTTGCAATGATTAAAAAAAACTTATAATTAAAGCTTAAGAACATTGAAGTAAACAAAATATAATTGGAAAATTCTAAGAAAATGTTTAAGAAATAAAAAATTTGTAACAAAATACCACAAATAAATTGCCAAATATTTCATGACATGAGTTATTTGAGACTGTTTCAAACATTTATTTGCTTAAAAATAACATCTGGCTAGTAAGTACAGTTTATATGAATGCAGCTGTAAGTGCAAACTGAGTTTATAATTTAGTTAGACTTAAACAAACACGAATATGTAATAAGTATATAGACATCTACTAAGACATTTAAAAATGTTAATAAATCCAATTTTTCCTTCGTTCATAAGGGGCTGTTCACATATTATATAACGACACTTCGGCGAATACAAATGGAACTACCAGACCACGGTAACGTTTTCGAAGAAAACATCCAGCCCTTTAAAATAGCTGTGGATTGGTCTTACTGTTACATCAACTACCGTACAGTGGTTCCAATTGGAAAAAAAGTGTAATAAATCTGTATCTTTGAAACTTCCCAGCCAAAAATATCATGTTTCTGGAAGCAGTAAAAAAAACTTTCATGCCTACCACATGCGATCTTTTGAAGTGCTTCCGAGGATGCTCAAAAAGAAGGCAGAGATCTATCTCTCAGTGTTCATAATGTTTAAATTACGAAGTTAGTCAGTATTTTAAATTTCTTCAACACGAACTCCAAAATGAACAAAATCATATTCAGTAGCATTGTAGCTTTCAACAATATAGGTTCTAAAGAATTGTAGCATGCATTGTTTCAAATAAACACTAACACATTTGAAAATTCAAAGCTTCTTTAAAGTATGCTCTCTTTCTACATTTTCCACCTATTACATGAAAGAGAGAAATTTATAATAAAACATGATTTGTTTTGTCTGTAGTTAAACGATGATAAAATGAGACATGATTTTAGAGCATTTGCGATGCTTCGAAAGAAGCACTGGTTTATATCAAAAACAATAGCTCCAAAGTGGGACATCACGAACAAAAATCATGCATGTTCGAAGCGCTTTTCAACGCAGTAGAAAAAACAGAACTAGCTTCTCTCGCTTATAACCCTGCTTCGCCCGAAGCAGTAGTTTTTGCTGTATGTATGTAAAAATCTGACATTGAGTTAAAAGGTGTACAAATTGACTACCTCTGACATGAAAAATCTTGTCGACCTCATAGCTTTTACAAACATTATCCGATTTCAATAAATATAAACTTGGTGTAAAGTTTATAAATAGATAAAGAGCGCAACAGGGTGATCCCAATTTCAACTTTCTTAACGCTTAGGTCCTCGTCTATGATTTTTACATACATTGTTTTGTAGTCTGATCGCAAGTTTTAAAGATACAGACTTATTACCTTTTTTCCAATTGGAATCACTGTATACCGTTATAGATATCTACTCTGATCTGATATATATATACATATATAAAAATATCCAAAAAACATTAATAAAATTGTTTAAATTGCTTAAGTTGCTTAAATGAACGGTTTCATTTACCACTTCTTAGAGTGACTTGACCACACCAGTGCAGCGTCTGACTCATATTAAGCGGCAGCAAACAGCGTCTGTACTCCAGAAGAAGCGTCTGATAATAACTAAGGAAAACTCTTAACCCTTCAGAAGGCAACGGGAAACCACTGAAGTAGTATCAATAGAAAACCATACAATTATGAATACAGACCAAACCACATGGTCTTTAGTCTCCGGCAACACAAGGGTGCAAAGAACCCTGTAGGTAAAACAAAAGAAAAGCTTAACATCGATACATGGAACGTATGAAGTCCTTACGAAGCTCGAAAACTGGCTAATATTCTAATCCTACGTCTATACCTGATATATTTTTATCATGATAAATGTCAAATTCCATGTGGGAAAAACATAGAACAGATAATTTTTTAACACAAAGTTTGACATTTGTCATGATAAAAATTTATCAGTTATAGACATAGAGTAACGGAAATTAACAGACTCAAGACTGACATACTTGGTATCAGAGATGCCATTAGGATACGAAAGATAAATTTTTCGTATGTTTTGATGACTTTACGTACCATGTATAATCCTGACATTTTTCGTATCTTTTGAATCTGTACGCACAATGTACAGAAATAAAATATTAAGCTTTCCGTCTCTGACAAATTTTTTTAAAGTTATCATTTCGTTATGAATACTAAAAAAGCCTTTACTCGTATATTAATTTTTACAAAAATTAATTTGTTTTGACAACATCAAAAGATAGTTACATATCGACCCCTTAGCGCCAAATGATCGTAAGCGGCATTTTGTAAGAAACTAATTTTTTTAATGAAATCAAAATTTTGTGAAATAGAGAAATTTTTTACAGAATTGTAAACAGAATAGAATAATAATTCAAAATCAAAGATATGAAATGACAAATTATTAATATGTAATTTAGATATTGTATGGTCGCTAACATTCGAATTTCGAATAGGCAAATAAAGAAGAAGAAGGTGACTTTTGTCGTTTATTAAATTCTTTCAGTCGTTATGTTTATTCAAATTAACTTTCTTTGGAAATTAATTATTTACTTTTCTTACATACTTTTATACAACTTTTACAATTCCTTATTTTCTTTACTAAGTTGGCAGTTTAGGTAGGTGTGTCAGAAGTTCAATTATTTATTTAAAAAAAGTAACTAGTGGTATTTTGAACTCCTGGCTAATTTTAAACAACTTTTACTTTGATTCTTTTTTTCTATCATTCATTTTAATTTAGTTACTTGTAAAACATCTTAATAGGCAACGGGCGCCAAGAAATAAAAAATACATTTATGCCATTAAAGCCCCATAATAGCCACCATATTTTAGCCAAAATCTAATGCACTCTTTGTATTCATTCAATTTATAATGTTGCATGTTGCAAGTATGTATGTAAAGTGGTCGTAAACAAATTTGTATGCATTTAAAGAGAATCATAAAGCTTGATGATGAATGTTATAAATTTATAAAGTGGTTTGAATAAAACAACATAGAACAACAAAAGTAAAATAGTTAAGAGGGAGTTTCAAATTCAAGCACAATTTCAAAATTAAAGAAAGGTTAGTTGAATTATGATTGTTTTATTTGAATCATAATATGATTATTTTTGTGCGGAGGACCTCTTTTGGACATTCTCTTGGAGGAGCTCTTAAAAATAAAGTTCAGACGCACAGTGGGGCCAAAAGCCATTTTTTCGCGGATTAATTCATATCTCCACAACTACAATACTGAGGCTCACTTAATTTTATGTGAGTTGCTCTTAAAACATACGGAAAGCTCCAACGAAATCTTGGTGGTATAGCAGGAGGGGTACCCCCATACAAAGTAATTATTATTTTTCCTATATCTGCATAACTACAATAGGGAGGCACACTAAATGTTATGTGCAAACTGCATGTTCGAAAAAATTCTTGGGGGTATAGGAGATGGGGTACGGGTACCCCCATGCAAAGTAATTATTATTTTTCCTATATCTACATAACTACAATAGGGAGGCACAGTAAATTTGATATGGTTAAATCTTAGAACAAACTGCATGTTCCAACAAAATCTTGGAGGTATAAGAGGGGAGAAACGGGTACCCCCCATCAAAGTAATTATTAATTAATTAATAAACACGCACGCTCCTGCTGAATTGCCTGCCATTGAAAGACTTCGCGTGCGGATTATTTAAAAATCGATTTTGCATCAGTTCGTTTTTAATATTTTTAGAATTAAACAAAAGAAGTAGTTTTCAAGTAAAAATAGATGCAGTTTTATTAAAATAATTCTTGCAAAAAAAACCAACTACAAAATAGGCGTGGCACCACCCCCATATTTTATCATCATAAAAATCGGATAAATAGAAGTTGTTAAAATTATTATTTACTTTCAATGTGCGTGGCACTGCCCACTTTTCTAACCACAGTGATGTATTGTAACGATAACTAAGTGAGTATGCAAAGTTTCACAAGAATCGGCTAAGTAGAAGTAGTTAATATGCTATTTACTTTTCATGGGCGTGGCACTGCCCACTTTTCTAAACATAATGTATTGTAACGATAACTAAGAGTGTATGCGAAGTTTCATAAGAATCGGTTTAGTAGAAGTTGTTGACAAAGAATATTTACTTTGGATGGGCGTGGCAAATCCCACTTTTTTTATCCTGATGTAGTATTTAAATAGATGCTTAATGTAAGTGTACAGTTTCATAAGAATCAGTTAAGTAGAAGTAGTTGAAGACGTATGTGTATTTACTTTGTATGGGCGTGACCCCGCCCACTTTTCAAAGGGACCAATCTGAAAGTACTCTTTTTGAATAGAAAAAAAAATTCGAAATCGGTTCATAAATGGCGGAGTTTTGAGGGAACATACATAAAAAAATATATGACGAATTGATAACCTTTCTCCTTTTTTTTAATTCGGTTAAAAATAACCATTTTTAGTTCAAAAACACGTAAATAAAAATATTATAAGGCGCTTTCTAGTGCTTAACTTTAATTTCCAAAAGGCTTATCTAACATAAAAAAAATTTTTAAGTTTGGAACAAAAAACTTACTAAAAAAATATAAAAAAGCATATGTATAGTTTTAGTACTACAGTAATCCCTCGACTTACGTCGCGAATGGTTCCGGGAAATGGCGACGTAATTCGAAACGACGTAAATCGAATTCGTAATTGCACATAGTAAAAATTGCCAATTTCCATGTATTTTTCTTTTTTATAATTGAGGCGACTTAAATCGAAGTGACGACGCAAATCGAAATGAGAGTGAAAAAATTTTTCGCCGACGTAAATATTACCTCTATTATATTTCAATCAATTGCGTTTAATAATCGAAATAAATAGCTTGCATGTCTAAATGGAAATATATAGCTACCACCGCACAAAAACTCCGAAAAAACAAAGATTTTTACTAAACTCAGGGATTCCTGGGTTTTGCTAACAACTTGTAAGCATTTGAGGCGACGTAAATCGAATGGCGACGCAAATCGAATTTCGAAGGAACAAAAAATGTAACGACGCAAATCGAATGGAGACGCAAATCAAATTTGAAAGGTACACAAAATTTGACGACGTAAACAACATAAATCGATGCGACGTAAATCAAGGGATTACTGTATAATAAATGTAGGAAAGGATTCAGCCTACATATTTCATAGCTCTTAAAATATATATAATACTGTTTTGTAGTTCTTTTATTCAGTTTTATGTTTCAAACTAAAATTTTTTTATGTAAATTAAAGTAACGATATTCATCATCAACATCGGTGTCATCTTCATCGAAGCCATCATTTATATAATGAAATCTATAGCCTGCTCTGGCAAGGCATAAACTTCCTTTTTGATTATTATTTTAAACTGAGGCTCAGTAGTCATCGCTAATTTGCCTATTAATACTTTTTTCAAAAATTGAGAAATATGCATTAAATTTTTATTATTTCAAAATATGATTTTATTGCCAAAATATGCAAAAATATTCACTTACCACCAAAATATGCAAAAACGTGCAACTAAAAATCGATGCCAAACTTGTTAAAATTTAATGATTCGCATAGATAATAAGTAGAGCTTTTCTTTTCTCGGGCTTTTTCATTTCCCGGGAAAGCGGGACTGATTTTTCAATTTACCGGGAATTCCCGGGAACTCCCGCCCAATAAAAAACGATACAATACATCATTTAACTGAATTTATTTGAACAAAAAAAAATAGAAGCTAATGAGATCTATTAAATAAATTTATTATTCCATTAAAATTAAGCTAAAAAATATAATTTCAGTTCTTTACAGAGTAATTCCAACAAGTATGTATGAAGGTGTGCCGTGTCGCATGCTTTTTAATTTTAATAAGAAAATTAAATTTTTTTTATTGTATAACGTCTGACTAGTAGCCATCTAAAGAAAAAAATTTACCAATTTGAGACTTTTTTATAATTGCTCTAGCTTTATAACCAGAAAAGATTTATGCGAAATATGATTTATGCTTTATTTTATAGGCCAATAATGAGCAATTCATATTGCTAAGCAAAATTTAACTGAAATAATGAATTGGTCCAAAAATTTAATTAGTTTTATTGAGCAATGATTTTTCAAAGCATATAATAATTGAAAAAGACAAAGAAAAATTCTTGACTTTGTATAAGGGTCGAACTTAACACCATCATATTTTCGGGATCCACCACGATCCCATCATCAGAGTTCTTCTTATACTCTAAGACCTCAAACTCAAGCAGATAAATATCCAGCTTTAGACCAATTTGCATAAAGCTCTTTACAAGTGAGGAGATTTTTTCCAAACTTAGATAAGCTTTTTTTTTTTTGGTATCTTTAAAATTTCACCATATTTGTCTTAGCCAAACACTATTTGTGCTTTTTCTTTTTCTCATACCTAGTTTAAAAGCCTTTTGCTTTCGAAGTCTATGGTTAATACGTGTTTATTTTTCCTGATATATTGAAAATAATCAAACATATTTTAATGCTTCGTGCTGTAGTGTTAAGAACTGCAATTATGTATTTAGTCGAACTGTATGTGTGCTTACAAAGTAAAGTTGACATAACAATATTAGAAAAAATCCCGGGAATTCCCGCACAAATTTCCCGGGATTTTTTCCCGGAAAATGTGCGGGATCCCGGGAACTTTTTTCCGGGAAATCCCGAATGAAAAACACTAATAATAAGTCAATACCTCTTTATCTATCACCACAAAAAAACATGAATTTGCATGAAAGTCCGAGCCCTGTTTATAACGTAGGAAACTGGCGTAACAAATAGTACTAGTCTAAACTTGACACATTCATATCAATTTTTCTATATTATTAATAGAGATAAAACCTTTAACTAACATTAAACAAAACTTTATAAAATGTTCTACATTTTAACTGTATAAATATTTAACTGCATACATACGTAAACGATTTAGCGCATATGTATGTTCATGTCCGGTTTAAACATTTCGAACTAACTTACATATCCATACATACCTATATTCGCATTTCCTCGTTTTAACTAAGTGAATCCGAAAAAATTACGGTGAAATGTACATATAGTGTACACAATATATTTTTCAATTTAAATTTAAATGATGGCTAATAAAATACTACAAATGCGGGGCTTAAAAGCAAAGAGGTACAATTCAAAAAAGAAAATTCTGTGTAATTAAGCTTCACAATTTTTTTGTTCCCATGCATTTTCATACATAATATTTTCGGTTTCTAATACATACCGCCTCTTGGAGTCATCGTACAGGTCTGAATTTTTGTGGAGATATAGATATTGGTATTAAGTATTGATCCCTGCATATAGCTAAATTTTTTTTAGTTTTGGCACTTGTACCTATTTGCTTTTCATCCCCTTAAATATAAAACGTGAAACGTGAAAAAATTGTTAACATACATAAATAATTGACAAGTTAAAGACCCCTTGCAATTGTCATGGGGTGTTAAAACATGTATGAGAAAAAAATAATCACAACGTAAAATAAACCTCCCCTTTTAGGTGATGATCAGCAATAACAACAGCAGCAGCAAATACCCCAAAACACTACAAACTGCTGCAAAAAAAATAGAAAAATTGTACCATTCATTAAAAATAAACACCAGAAAAACAGAAAAGCAAGTAAATTTGTTTAAAACACACAACAAATCACAACAATAACAAAAAATCTGCCACGTACAAAACTGGTGGCGAGCAAATATTTATGGAGTCAAATGAAAATGGCAACTAAAACAAAAAATGTTAGTTGAAATTTTTGTTACACTCCAACTTAAGATACGCATCAAAATGATAAGGTTTCTTTATGTTTTGTTTATGCAAAAGTTCAAAAAATTTTCTGTTGGCTGAATGGTTAGCGCGTTTGACTACAAACCCTGAGGTCTTGAGTTCAAGACTAGTTTCAGGCATGAATTTTTCTGCCGGCAGCGATTAATACTGAAATATCCTTACGCACTTCACAGCACCCTCCTTCGTCGGTATTGTAGCAGAACCGTTGGCGAAGTAAAAGAACTAATAAATGGCTACACACCTTAAACAAATTAATGGCCCTACTTGACACCAGACGGGCTGCAACACTGCTCTACAAAAAACGCGCAATAGCAGAGTTGTAAATGGATTAAGATTTCTACCTCTCTCCTACCACACTACCTATTCACTTTCCCAAAGAAGGTATTAATTAATTAGCTGGTATGCATTAATTGCCTGATTGTGTTACTTCTTAAAAAAAACACTTCTGGCGGTATATTCAGAAAAGTATTCACATTCCAGCCTTGAAATTGGATTAACTATTCTAAGGTAAATTTATTTAGAATAACCTGGGCACACGAGCACTCCACTAATATTCTCAACAAAATTGAGATCTGTAGCAAATACATTTTTTACTTCAGGTGTTACTCATTATTTCATAAAGTAAAATTTCGTCACTTTCTATAATTCGAATAAATAGCAAATGCAATGTGAAACTGAAAACGTATATAAGGCACATTCCACGCATAATCAGATGGTTTGAAATAACAATTTTTTTGATAATCCTAATTATTCGATATTCACCCTTATCGGGAATAAAAGTTCACGTAAAATTTGTTCCCTTTCCCTAAAATTGTGATCGCCAATGTTGTGTTGTTGTTGTGTTACTGTACAATTTTGCTCGTTTTGCTCACCATTTTTTGTTCATGGGAAATAATTCACGTGAACAAAATATTTGCCTCTTATTCCCGATAAGGGTGATATAAGACATATATGAATATGTTTATATATGTGTCTATATGATCTGTCGAATACTTTCTTAGATTCCGAGCTTTAAAGAAAAAGTGACGAAGCTGCTCCAGTCTCCCCTACTATTTTTTAAAAATTTTTGAAAATCTTGAAAAAAAATTTTTCTATTAAGCATAAAAATCTTGTAAGTCTTGTGTTTAAGGCATACCATATGTTCAGCATTTTTATGTAGAACACCACAACCAACTCTAACTCTTTCTTAAAAAATGGCAAGAAACTCCCCTTCAGAGGCGATATAGCGTACAAAATCATTCTACAAAAATTTTCCCGGATGTGATTTACATTAAGCTGCTGAACACCTCTTATATCTTAAACGTATGGCTTACGAGATTTCCTAGATGTAAATAAGTGCCAAATTAATCATTAAACATATTTTAAGTTTTGACAGATTTCTAGCGTTACAGTTAAGTTTGGAACTTGAGTGTCTTTAACAACCTGTAGTAGAATTTAATGGCAAATATTTTTGTTGAACTTTTTGGCCAGTTACATCGCCCTTTTTTGCAGAAAGGGGAGATAAATATTAATTTAGCTGTGTAATTCTCGTATGTAAATTTATCAAAAGAGTTTGTATAAATAAGAATTGCAATCATTCAACTGAGCCACCTAACATATAGTGACAAGCGGAGATATACTTGGGCACTGACGATAGATGTGTGGCGACTTCCGAAAACAATATTTTTCTTTCCGTTCTGCTGTGTACGTTGAAAATTAGGTTGATGTGAATTTTTCCCTCATACTTTGGAATATTGATCATATCTAGTTCTTTCTGAATATAACGTTACGAAGCTATATAATCAGGTAGAATTAAAAATTAATTTATATTAAAAATCGCCTTTAAATAAAAATGTGTGGAATATATCACGTACAGTCTTTTTAATTGGCATGACTACTATTTCCACTTGGTACATCAGTATATTTCAGCATAACTGGAGAACGCTTTGTCCGGTTTGAACAAATAAAGCTTTATTCACTTAAATCGAGCAAACCGTTCTCGAGTTACATATAATGCAATATATTAGCGTGACCGCCCTATTTCGGGTTCCATATTACTCATGCCCATAAAAATAATCTGTGCCTGATAGAAAAAAACTAAAAACGAATTTGAGTTTAGCGCATTAAAGTTTATATACTGCATTTATTATTATTTAAAGTTTGTATTAAAAAAAAAAAATTTTGCAGACCAGTGCTTGTATTTATTTTAGGCTACAGTACTGTTTGTACTTTGAACAAACAAAACCAGAAGTAAGCAAATAACCTTATCATATTGATTCGTATCTAAATTGTAAACAAACACACTCTCAAGTGTGTCAAACTCCATAAGCTTGTTTTGTTTAGTTATTGTTTTTCTTGTTTCTCCTTGGCTTTTTGCGTTGTTGTTGTTGTTTTTGCTCTAAGAAAATTGGATGTCATATTTTTGGATTTTTGTTTATATCCACTGCCTTAGTTTTCCTACTCTACATATTTTAATAAAATCGTACATTTTTATCCAATCTACTTCGAGAGTAGTTAATATTTTTAGTTGTTTTCTGTAACTTCACAACCGTTTGACATTTCCCAGCGAACATCTAATATCATAGTCGCTTAAAGGTGATATATATCAATATATGTTTACAAACCAAATTTGGCGTGGGATGACGGAAAATCGTTCCAAATTAAAAATGATATCAATATGATTAAACTAGGAGCGGATGATAATTTCTGTTTCAAAGTATGAGCAGTTCTCTGGCGGGAAAACTTTTTCCCGTGTTAGTGGTATCAATACAAGAACTAACATCTTACGATTGAAAAGTAGCAAAAACACTAAACATTATACATACAATTATGCACCAAACTTAAGCAGTAGTGAAGCCTTTGGTAGTTACCTCTGTATTGAGAAAACTAACTAGTATTCCAAGGACCACTGCAAAAACTATTTAATTGACATCTTTGTGCGATTTTGTAATATGTCACTAATTTCTTCCAGATGATATCAATGCGATAGTTAAACATTTTGTATTCATGAATGGCAAACTTTGTAAATAATTTCATTCAAAAGAGACCAAAACTCTATACTTTCTTAGGATTCCTCGAAATGTGTAGGGGGCAATATTTATTCCAAATGTATTATCCAGTATAGTTACAGTATTTTTCATAAGTTTTAAAATTTCCGTACTATGAAAAATATCCCACGTCAAATTTGGTTTGTAAACAGACCGGTTTCGGCTATGTGCCATCTTCAGTGTTCTATTGAATACTAAATCGTTTTTCTGTTGTACGTTGTTTCCCTACATAGGGATAAAACAGCTGATAACTAATAGAGCAGATTATAAACCAAATATTAAAAAAACACAATCATAATAGTAAGAAAAACAGGTAGCAGGTAGAGACACGCAAAAGCATATATAGGCGAGAGAGAAAGAGCGGGAGAGAGAGAAATAATGAGCAGAATACAAAAGGGATCAAGGAAGGAAGTTAGGTAAACAAACGAATTATAAAAGAAACAACGTACAACAGAAAAACGATTTAGTATTCAATAGAACACTGAAGATGGCACATAGCCGACACCGGTTTGTTTACAAACCAAATTTGACGTGGGATGACGGAAAATCGTTCCAAATTAGAAAAAATGTTAATAAATTGCCAGTTTTTGACTAAAGCAGAGATCCAGTCGAGTTTAAATAACACGGCATCAAAATATTTATTACCATTTATTCCGAACTCCGATGGTTGGAAATAATACTAATAACTTCCTTGCATAGGAGAGGAACACAATAAGTATTTTTAATAACACACAGAAAACACCATTTTGGAGACACTCATCCTAGAGATCTCAAAGTTTTATGAGCGCTCTGCGATATAAAATTAAGAATATATTTTGTTGCAAAGATAAACTCCTTTTTCGATAAAAATTTTTTCGAGCACGCCATTTCTTTGATTTTTAGGATAAGAAAGTAATTCATAGGCGATCTTAATTTAGAGCATGAAGTGGCTGAGGCAACAACTCAAACCTCAACTCGATATAATGATGAATACTGTTTTCCATTTATTGTTTTTTTTTCTCCAAGTAAGGAATGTCGATGGTTTCTCGCAGATCTAAACAAAAAACGTGATCAATGAATAAATTAAAATACATTTTTTTTCTCAGGCTTGTATTATCGCATATTTTTCACAACTTGAAGAGCATCTGGCGTGTACACAGCAAGAAATAATACATATATTAATAGCTTATGACTAAAAATAATTTTGAGTATCACAGAAACGTTAAAATAGTAAAAGTATGTATGCACAGAGACAATGTTAATTTTACATATTTCGGTAGTAGTTTTACTTCATAGGTGTTTCATGTTAATTCAACATGATTTTACAATAACCTTTAAAGAAAATATTTCCTTTTGAAATAAATATATTTCATGTTGATTTAATATTCCAGTACAGGTAGAGAAAAACGACGTTGATACTGAAATAATACGAAGAATCGTCTCAATCGACTCAAAGTTATTTCAAGTTGAAACAACGTAAGTTTTCGATACACAGAAAAAATAAATATCATTTTCTGTAAAGGAATTCATTGAAATAGTAAATATATTGTCTACGAACGGACCTAAACACAAATTTGTAAATATAGACAAAAATATCTCAACAATTTCATTGAAAAAAATTGTGTTTTTTTTTCAGTGAACAAATTGTTTAAATCTATAAAACAATTTGTCTAAAAACATTTACAAATTATAAACAAAACAATTACTAAATCATACAAAAAGATTAATGGCTTTTCTGAAAAATATCAAACAATGTTTTTGTCTGAATTTATAATATAATTAGTCTAAAAATATTAACAAATATTAAGCAAAATAGTTTACTTAAACAAAAATATTTACTGGATTTCTTGTAATATATCAAACAAACTTTTTGTCTGATGACCATCATCCATTATGCATTTATGAAATTTTACATTGTTAAATGTGTTCAAGTCTGAATGTTTATCTAAAGACTCTAAAAAAATGAATGAGAATTAATGCATCGACATTAACGAATTGGTTCACTCAAAAATCTTCAGTAAACAAACTTGGTACAATCGAAGTCTTTTTGCTATTATCGTTGTTGTTGTTATTTGTGTGTATGTCGTCATCGGAGCTGTTTTTCACGACACAGCTTTTCTTGTTATTGTTGGTATTTGCGTCTTAAATAAGAGTCTAACAAACAATTCATTGATTATGTAAAAAACATTTACTGAAAATAAAATTTAGTTTTAGACAAACTTTTGTTTGAAAATTGTTTGATAATTTTTTCTGTGTACTGAAATAACTCGAATAACTCAAGTCCAAACAACATGAATTGAATGAAGAGATTTTATTAATTATTTTACTTACGTGATGTGTATTTGCATAGGCATCAGATAAATGTGTGTTGTAGTTGGCTTCCCCAGCCAAAATTTGAACTCGGACTCATCATCATTCGCTTGGAAGTCAAAACGCTAATTGATCTGAGTGAATCAATTCGTTAATGTTGTTGCTTTAATTTTCATTAATTTTGTTTCAGTCTTAACAAAGTGAAATTTAATAAATGCTTAATGCATGATGATGTTATGACAAACAACTTAAAAATATTAAAAAAAAACTAATTTTTACTGACTCAGACAAAAAGTTTGTTTGATATTACAAAAATTCCCTAATATATTTTGTTTGAATCAGTAAACTATTTTGTTTAGAACTTGTAAGTATTTTTAGACAAATTGTTTTATAAAATCAGGCAAAAAAATTTTGTTTAATATATGACACAAAATCCAGTAAATATTTTTGTTCGATTCATTAAATTATTTGTTTTAGAATTTGTGAATATTTTTAGACCAATTGTTTGATAGATTTGGATAATTTGTTTACTCAAAAAATGCGACTTTTATCAATGAAATTGTTGAGACAAACTGATGAAATTATTAAAAGAAACTTATGAAATTAAAACCTCTTTCAGCAGAAATGATACTCTGTGATATGCCTGACTATTTTGTATGGTAATGAAGTTAGATATGTGTCTTTAACAGCTATGTATGCAGAGAATAAATTACAAATTATCAGGATCGTTTAGAAAAGCGTTACTTATGCAGCTTCAATTTGTAGTTACACTTTTTCCATTCACTGTATACATTCATGTGTGGATTAAAAAACCATTTAAAAATAAAACAACAATATTTACAAAAATAATAATATATTGCTAAAAGAAATAACTAAAAAAAATATTGTGTAAGTGTGCAATTTTCACACCTGAAACCCTAAATTGAATTTTGGTTTAATACACGAGATTAAAAGTTGAAATATTTTCTTTGTCATTTTGCTTTTAATAGTTTTTATACAATCAGCTCTCAAAACAATTTTAATTGAATTCAAATTAATGGTTTTCTAACGTATTACATGGATGTTATGGAAAATACTGACAACCAGTAACAGTTTAAATATTCAATTATTTAAATGGAAAATTGAAAATAGATACTAAATTTATTTAGACAAACGGAAAAAAGTTATATTTCCGAACAATATGTTTGATTTTACGAGGAATTAAATAGTTAATTTATTAAATTAAATTTCATGGTAGATATTTATGACAGGTTGACTATGAATAGGACTGGTATATAATTTCATATTAGTGATATTAGTTACGTTTAGAGAATTTTTTCCTTCCACAAATAAAAACATAACAAAATTAAAAGCTATAATTTTATTTTATAGGGCAAAAAATTGTCTGTGTATTCATTGAGAAAATTTTCTCTACTTTTTGAAATTTATTTATCTGTATTTACATCTTTTATTGATTTTAACGCTTGTCCGCTTCATTCTTATGTAAGAATGAAGCGGACACGCACAGTGGTTCAAATTGGAAGAAGGGTAATAAGTCTGTATCTTTGAAACTTGCGATACAATTACAAAATGACGTATGTAGAAATCTTAGAGGATGATCTAACATTTAAGAATGTTGAAATTTCGACCAGCCGTTGAAACACACACTAAACTACAGAGAGTCAAAGTTGACTTCCTCGGGCGTGAAAAATCTTGCCGGCCTCATAACTTTTACAAATACTATCCGATTTTATTGGATTCAAACTTGTTGTAGGGCTTATAAATAGACGAAGAAAATATAATTTATTTCATTAATATTTCTGAAATATTTTCAGAAATATTTGGCTTTGAATTTTAAAATTTTGGTTTTTGGCCTCGACTTTCCCGATTTCCCGATTTTGTAAATATCTCCGGAACTAGCATAGCCAGAATTTACAAAAGAATATTTAATGATTTTTGGCAAAATCCTAGATAACATGCAGAAGAATCAAAGAATCAAAATCAAGACTTTGAAATGAGAATGAAAAATTTCTAAATTTTGACCAAAATAGAGGTTAATTGTTTGACGTTTTTCTCAACATTTTCAAAACAAATATTTTTAATATATAATATTTCAAAAGAATGGACTCGCACAGGACGAATATAGTAATTTTTCTATGAATTCCAAATAAAATATGTGAAGCTAATACGGATACCAATTATTTTTAGGCCACAGTTGTCATACGTATGAGTAATATAATAATACCATCATATTACTCATAAGTACTACAATTTGTCAACTTTGACACCCTGTAGCTCAATGTTTGTTTCAACAGGGTGGTCAAAATTTCAATATTCTTAAAGGTGACATTATCTTCTATGACTTTTTTATTTACATCGCTTTATAATCGGATTGCTAGTTTCAAAGATACAGATTTTGTTACCCTTTTTCCAATTGAAACCACTGTGTGACGGGTGTAGAAAACTAAGATTTTTTAACTTAATTGGTTCGACTATAAACAGTTTGACTCTGTAGAGAAAGATAAAAATAAAATAAAGAACCAGAATACTCTTTGTATCACGAAAGAACACATTTATTTTAACGAGAAAACTTTTTTAATATTTTGGGGAAATAAGTCTGAAACAAATAGAAAATTTTGATAATGTAATAATATAAGTATAAGTATAAGTATACCTAAGTTTGAAAAAAAACCTACCTAGCAAGAGCTTTTTAATACAAAGAAGTTATTTAGTTTAACTATTGTACATATTCCTTACTAGCATACTTTGAGGTATAAGGAAATCTAGAAAACCTACAGCATACTCTTGCAAATGCAACTTTTATATAAATATTTTAAAATTTTTTTGCATACTTTTCTCTTTCCTTCCTTTCTTCCATTCTTTATTTTGTAAGTTTCGTTGCTTACAAAATTATTGAGTAAATAACTTTTTAAAAAGTGTGTAATTCATGTTCCTTAAAGACCCTGGAGTTTACTTTAATGATAGCAGCTATAAAATAGGTAATTGCATAATCAACCAGAGGCTAAAACGTAACAACATTTAAGAAGTTGGTGGTGGTATTCTTATAGAGATAAAATGAAAAAAAACTTATAAAACATTTTTAAGCATATCGTAAAACGTTTTATTAAAGTATTTGAAATATTAGTAAAGTTATACATACATTACGAAAATAGCTTGTATTAGAGATAATAAAAGTATATTTTTAGGGTCTTAAGCATATGAAACAGCAACATTAAATACTTGAAAATATGAGTAATATAATTTGTTTTATTAATTGTAATTGAGCTATTCAAGAGATGATATTTTCTTTGTCTACAAACGTCTAAGAGTTTCTCTTAAAAATTGTTTAGCCTTTAAAATTGTTAAGAATAGATAGCCGAAAAGTTTCTCACAGTTTGAGAATTTTTCTGAAAAATGAACATTTCTCAGAATCTAAAACTTTTTCGAGAGAAGGAATATATCAAGTCTTTGCCACAAAAAACATCTTGGAGGTTTCACAAAACTCTCTTAAAGTCTAGGACTTTTTCTAAAGCAAAAATTTCTCAGAATATGCGACATAATAAAAATGAATTTGAATTTTTTTCTATACCAAAGACAAACCGCGTAGTGATTAGCTTGTCTGCGGAAAACACCCAGGGTCTACGGCGGGAATCGAACCCACGACCTCTGGACTGACAGGCTATCATCGATACCAGTCAGCCACAGAGGCACCCAATAGGAGGATTTTTCTTAAGGAAAAAATCTCTCAGAATCAGAGAATTTTTCCTTAAGAAAAATATCTCTCAGAATCTGAGAATTTTTTTTAAGGAAAATATCTCTCAGAATATGAGAATTTTTCTTAAGGAAAAAATCTGTCAGAATCTGAGAATTATTAACACAGCATCTTCACGAGACATTAACTTTGAGATAACATGAGAGAAATCGTCGACAGAATACTAAAAACAAAATGTTGAATTTTCTCTTAATCTCATAGTAGAAGAAGACGTAATTTTACTTTTCCGATAAGATTTCATTTTATGCAAATGCTCATCGAGCTAACATGTACTACTTTTGCATAATTAGTTACTTTCTTTTTAATTTTTCACACAAATTTAAATTTATAAATCAATTAAACACATTTATTCATTTATTTAACACAGCAATTTTATAAAAAACATCGCTTTTCATTTATTCTAATAAACACTCACACATGCACACTATTTTATTTTCATATACATGTGTTTTTTGACAGTTCATCTCATAAGATTGTTGTTACAAGAATTGTTATAACAACGCTCTCATAAAAATTCTTATAACATTGAGATAACACTAATTTGAAGTCTACACGTAACATAATTCTCTCTGCGATTGAATTTGACAATCTCATCTTACATATTATGTAACGTGTAGACCTCAAGTAAGGAGGAACTCTTTCTTAAGGAAATTATCTCTCAGAATCTGAAAATTTTTCATAATTTGTGGTCTACACCTAACATAAAACGACTAACTTTAGCATTAACTTAAAGTTAATGTTAAGTGTAGACTACTCAAGTTAATGCTTTTTTGAAGTTATAACATAATTGTTTGTGCAATTGTTGTAACATCGCAGTCATAACTTCGAGTTACAACAGAATATCAAGTTAGGTGGAAAGTAAGGTTGAGTAAGAAAAAATCTCTCAGAATTTTAATATTTTTCGTAAAGAAAAATCTCTCAGAATCTGAATTTTTTACAATAGGATATTAACAACAACAAAAATATTTCTTAGATCTCAGAATTTTTCTTGAGGAAAACTCTTTCACAAACTGAGAATTTTTTTAAAGAAAAATCTCTTAGAATCTGAGAACTTTTCTAAAAGAAAAATGTTTCATAATCTGATAATTTTTCTTAAAGAAAAATTTCTCAGGATCTGAGAATTCGCGAATTTTTCTTAAGAAAAAATCTCTTAGAATCTAAGAACATTTCGAAAGCAAACCCCTTTCAGAATCTGAGAATTTTCTTATGAAAAAATCTCTCAAAATCTGAGAATTGTTTTTAAGAGAATATCTCTCAGAGTTTGAGAATTTTTTTAAGGAAAAATCTCTCACGATCTGAGACCATTGAAAATGTCTCTCAGAATCATAAACCATTACAATATTTCTTTTGTAGCACATTTGAATAATTTTCAATATTTATTTTAAAATCACGTCGGCACTCGCTCGACATGCACAAGACAAAATAATCATAAATAACGTTCATCATTATTTGCTATGAAAAGGAAAATCAAAGTCATGAACAAATTGACTAAGAAGCAACTATGCTGAACAAACAGCAAAATGAATAAGAACTGACATACATAAAATAAACAAATAAAGGCTGGCAGTAAAACTGACATAAGCAATCATCATGTATTTGAATTAACACACAAAATGAAAAAATCACGAAATAAATCTGTGCAACAAAGTAAAACTACAACAATTGAATTTTATACATTTTCGCAAAAAAAAAATCAACAAACAAATCGATTGTAATCATGACCACAAAAATGAATGACCAGCGTTGTTAAATAGTAAACTCTACAAATCGACATCATCAATTTGCAAATAAAAATATCATCCAAATAAATTTTCGTGTATAAATCTACTCAACTGAAAACTAAAATCAAACTTAAAGAAAGTATTTACACTAGCAACGATATATCAGTAACTGAAATTAAACCACTTAAATATTTTTGTTTCTAGTCTAACTGCTTTTTGGCACAAGAAAACAATAAACTTGATTGTGTTTTTTTATTGTTTGTGAAAATTATGGCCCAGGAAGATTGGAAACAGAGTTAACATTTCTTATTTTAGGTGAATGTCGGTCGTACTCTTTTCTATTTAATTCTAATTCGTGATATTCTTTTGTTGTATTATTGGTCATTCTCTTTATTTGTTATTTCAATACAACGTGATGATTGTCATCTGCAGCAGATATTTAACCCATGAAAAATTAGTAAATTCTAAATCACGAAATATGTACTAAGTATTTCGCTTTTTTTAGTATGCAGAGTGGTAATAGGATTCTAAAATGTAATGTCGTGACAAAGCGACACTCTTACCGTTATAATTTTTTTGTAAAAATTTGAAAGCATACTTCAGGGATGCTTCTTTAATTTTTTTATTTTATTTTTGTTTTTTGTTTTATACATCATTCTCAGCAATATAAAGAGGGTAGTCAGATTTTAAAATAACATAGAGCTAAATGAGCAATCTGACCAAAGTGACTACCCTTTATTTGTGTACAGTTAAAGCACATAGCTCTATCCGGATGCCCCCAAGACACCTTTTCTTTTAATATCTAATTTATTTCAAATTAAATATTTTCAAACAAATATTTTTCATTTTGTATTCAAAGCACCACGAACTCAAAACTGACTTAAAATCACTAAATTATACTGAAAGAATCTTGTTCATAAATTCTGTAAATTTCGACATTAATCCAATGAAAAACTTCATTAAAACTGAACCAACACCACGCTTCGTTGGATTAATGAAACAAGTTTCGTTCAAGTTATTCTAATGAATATTTCATTAAATATGTTAAATAATTGATTGCATTGATGCAATGTAATAATTTCGCTAAGCTAATGAACATATTTCATTATTTTAGTAAACTTTCTTCTTCGTTTTAATGAAATAATTTCGTTATTTTATAAAAATTCTGTCATTATTTTAATGACATTCTGTCATTGTTGTAATGAAATTATTTAATTGTTTTAATGAAACTATTACATTACTTAGCAGCCTCATTAGTTTATCTCTTTTATTGACTATTTTGATCTATTGACAAGTCTGTGCTGCAAATACGTGCGATTAGCTACTTCAACCAACTGCACTGTCAAAACAAAACTCATGGGAGTGTATAATAATAATAAAAAGAACGAAAACAATAAACATGTAAAACTATTTTTGTTTTTAGCTTTGGCTGCCAACTGTTGAAATAAATAAGTGTATGTATGCAAATAAGGGTATGTTCAAACAAAACTCATGGGAGTGTATAATAATAATAAAAAGTACGAAAACAATAAACATGTAAAACTATTTTTGTTTTTCGCTTTTGGCTCCCAACTGTTGCAATAAATAAGGGTATGTTGGCATATATGTATGTGACTTATTTGATCGGTCTTTCATAAATTCAATGAATTTTTCATCAAAACTGTGAAACACATTTCAATAAAACTCTGACATTCAAGCCCATAAAATTTTAATTGAATTCAAGCCCATACAATTTTAATTTTTTTATAGTATATTTTTTTAGTATATTTCACCAATTTTAAGTATCTATTAAAACATTTTGTAAAAACTTGATAAGGTTTCCATAAAATGACAAAATGATGCTGTCATAAATTCAATGAAATTTTCTAACGAAACTATGAAAGCTAATGAAAAAAGCTTAATGAAATTATTGCACAATATTTGTAAAATTTCATTAGAATTGTGAAAAAAAAATTAAACGAAATTATTTCACTAGATTTATGAAACGAAAATCATTCATTAATAAAATATTTATGTATTTCTAATTGTTACTTTTTTCTATTTCTATTTCAGGTAAGAAAATATGCCATTAAAACTGTAAGTAGAAAAATGTATTCCCTCATAACAAATCGTGCAGTGGCATGATCATCGAAATCATGTTTTGTTCTCATGATCATGATTGTGAAATAAAAGCTATAGTTATTAATAGTATTTCAAACTTTGCTTAAGTATGGTAATAGAGTGCTTATGATCATAAATAAAATCAATAAAAACTCTAATATGTTTTGATTCAAATATATATCGCACCTTAAATCAAAAATAGTCACAACCCAAAATTTATACAAAAAAATATCAAAAATCACTTCGCATATCGAATCTCTAAGGACAGTAAAATTTTATTTTGCATTAAATCTCTTTAGCTGGAAAAATAACGTTTACATCAACAAAAAATGTTGCCTCTTCTGAACATTTTGGATTGTTTGAGTTGTGACTATTTATGATTAAGTATGTGATATATAGAATAAAATCATTGACTCTGCTCATGGCAAACTATTTCATTTTGGTGTATTTGGCCCAAATAATTATATGAAATAACATTACTAAAAATATTGTCAGTAGTTAAATAAAAACTCTTTGGGCCTCAGAGTGTTAATAAAAGAAACTAAGTTTAATGTTACAAAAACAAAGCAAACATAAACCAAAATCCTGAGCTCCTATCACTTTATGGCAAAAATTGAGAGCAAGCACAAGTTTAATCCAATTCATGTTTCACCCATAAAGACGCCTATTTTTTGTTTGTTATTCTTCCATTTGTCAGAAAGCAACGGGTTTTAAAGTTTTTTGCTTTAACTAAACATTGCATTCAAAGGAGTATTGAGAGCTATATTTACACCCTGCATTAAATTGCAATAGAAACTGTCTTCCTTTGGTGTTTGTAACATATCGCACTAGTTCCTTTAGAGAGCGTCAACTCAAAATTTTACAATTTTCACTTTTTGCAAGAAAACGCTTTACAGTAAACGGTATACTGTAAAAACACTCAATTCATATCAGTTTTGTTTCAAGTAAAGAGAAATATTTTAAATTGTACCTCTGTTTATGTCGTAGCGGTTTACTTTAAATCAGGGGTGCTCAAAAGTTTCTTATAGAAGAGCAAACACCAATACATTGAAAGAAAAACTAATTTTTATTCAATATTTTTTGTTATAAAAACCAATACATACAAAAAAAAATATTTCATATATTTATTTGTTGTTGCTTTGCACTTGCGTGTATACAGTAAAGAACGACAAAAAAAACTAACAAGACAAAGTTGTTTGTGTATTTCATATTGCTACCCAGTAGCTAAAGTTACAACTAGTAACACTTTGGGACAGTCTCATTACTAGTTGTAATGACAGTAGTCAAAAAACGACAGTCATATTACTAGTTGCAACAAGACTAGTAACGTTATTGGTCAAAAAAGAACAATCATGCTACTAGTTGTATCGAGACTAGTAACGATACTAGTCAAAAAAGGACAATCATATTACTAGTTGTATCGAGACTAGTAACGATACTAGTCAAAAAGGGACAACATTTTCAGGTATACGATTATATATAAAACATATTTTTAGCTATTAAAAAAATAAGTAGAATGTGGCTCAGTGGGTATGAGGAATGTGTGTTCGTACCCCGGTTGAGCCAAAGTTTTTTTAAGAGTTACAAAACTCTTAATAAAAAAACTAGTAAGCGTACTAGTTTACAACAACTAGGATTCCAACTGGGATATAACTGTATACAAATGAACTAGTTGGTCTCCTATGACAACTTAATGTTAAAATCGATAGTTCGATATATGAAAAAAGGATAGATAGGCAACTAGTCTGAAGCAAAAAGCAACTAGTATAGTTCCAACTACATACCAGTTACTTTATCTGCAGGGTAGTGCTGAGTGCTGTATGTGTGTATTAAAACACATAGCCCATAGATAAGTGCTTTTACACATACAAATGAGCATCCCAAGCGCATATGGCTTGGGCAACGCTGCTTTAAATAATGAAGAAATTTCATATAAAGAGTAACAACTCAAAAAACTTGTTATTTTTCGATAATCACTTAAAGAATTGCAACAAAAACTATCGTTATATATTTCTTATTCGTATTTGTTATTCTATAACATAATTATTTGATTAAGTAAATTATTTTGTTTAATAATTTTTAGCATTTTTAGACTAAGTTTTTATTAAATTCAGACAGAAATATTGGTTGATATGTTTCAGAAAATCCAGTAAATATATTTTTTGATTTAGTAAATTGTTTTGTCTACAATTTGTAAATTTTTTTAGACAAATTGTTCTATAGATTCAAACAATATATGAAATTGTTGTGGTATTTTTGTCTATATTTACAAATTTGTTTGTAGGTCCGTTCATAGACAAAATATTTACTATTTCATTGTATTTATTTACAGAAAATAAACTTTAGTTTTTTCTGTGTTGTGGAATGTGATGGATATCGTTTGATTTGAAATCGGCGCCGATTTAAAAAACAAATTTATTACCCATTTTAAATTATTTACACCTTTTTCAAGGCTTAGAATATTTTTTTCGATACAAAACAATAAAAACGTAAATAAGTCATATTTCAATAGAGTTTTTGAAATCGGCACAGTTTTAAATCGATCGATTTCCATCAGATACCAGATTAATATTATTTAACACTAAACGTAAGAAATTAAAGTGAAACGAAACTCTGAACTGATAGAAATATTTTTTAGTACAAATATTATCGGTTGTGCTCTGTATTCCATGCGGAATTAAAATGTGCGGAATTAGCAAAGCATTGTTGTTGCAAATTATTATTTATAGCAAGAAAGCTTTGTTAATTCCGTACATTTTAATAACGCATGGAATACAGAACATACCCGTGTCGGAATATGATTCTTTCTTAGTTACAAACATAGTTAGGTAGTGAATTTCATTTCAAAGTGCAGATTGTTTAAAAAATTACTTTAGACTAAACTGTTTAGAACTCGCTAAGTTAATTCAATTAACTATTTTAATTAACTCAATTAACTATTTTAATTACTTCAACTAATTTTGTGATTGATGCAATCAATCCATTTATTAATTCAATTATTTTTTTAATTGACTTTAATATATTAAATCAGAGTAAGTAAAACAGATTTTTTATTTGTGTTATTATAATAATGTCCACAAACATAATATCCTCTTCAAACTGGAAGTTATGTTCACCGAAAATGAGAAATAACATCTGTGGACAATATTTCCATTACTCGTTTACGTAAGCAATCTTTAGTCTACAAAGTCAAGACTACAAATATAGTAAAAGTATGGGATCGAATTATTTTTTTAAATAAAATGAAAGGTTTTTGTAATTGGATCTTGTTTCAACTTTTTTTCTGTGCAACGTTTGTGTCTTCTTGTTGGTTCCAAGGCAAAGTTTGTAAAGCATTAGTAGACATCTAGCCAAATGAAATGCACTTTGTGTAATGCGTTGTCGATTGTTTTGAATCCTAAAAAATAGAAATTTTTAACGTTTATTTGTTGTTAGTTTTGTCTTAGTCTCTCCACAGATGTTAAATATGCCAAATTTGTACCATTTTGGCGTTATATTGCGATTTCACTGTGAAATTGTCAATATCAGAAGAAGAAAAAATTAAAAAAAAACTTAAAAAGTTGCAAAAAAACCCCAAACTTTTGAAATAAAATCTAGCGCACTAGAATCTGTAGAGCATTTTTCATGCCTACCATTACACTCTAAATTCTCCATGTTTTCCTTTTTCGTTAGTATATCTGCACTTATTATCGTCAATTTATTTAGTAACATCTATTGTTCCATTTGTTGCTGCCTTTGGCTGTTGCATTTTATTGTTATTTATACTCTTTAATATTCTTAAGTAGAAACCACAGATGGACGTTAGGCACGCAGCTTATGGACACTTCTAGCCAAGAGTGATTGGTGTTGAGACTACATTGAATGAAAACAATTTCTACCACCTTTACAATTGACAGTTAGAATTGCCTTGTTCTTGTTTTTTTCTGTTATTTTTTGTGTTAACAAAGTGACATACAAAAACATGACACAAATCGTAATATATATGTATGTACATAAAGTTAGCGTTGGCTAGGAGCAAGAATTTTTCTTATATCCGCATTTTTTGCTGTTGTACGAGTGATTCTCATTTACAATGCTTTTTCCGTGTCCGTCGAAAGAATGGTAAAATATTTCATGCAATAAAGGCATAATTATTAAAATTAAATTTACTTTAGCATGTTTTAGTATGTAGTAAATAAATGTACATAAGATTTTTTTTAGTGTAAAATTGACGATTATATGTTAAAAACAAAGAATAAAAGTAATGTTTATAATCTCTTCGTACAAAATGACCTGTCCGAATTGCATGGTGTTGATATTCCACATTTAGAAATTATTAATTTTTCCAAAAGCAAATTTATAACGGTCTTAGAATATGTATTTGCATTTGCTTTTCTTATTTTATACATAAAATATCTGAAAAATGTGTAATAGAAATTTTTGTTTCTTTTTAATAAATTGTTGTTGTCCGCTTACAGAAAAAACTAAATTTAATTTTCTGTAAAGGAATTCAATGAAATAGTAAACATTTTAGGGACAGACCTACAAACAATTTTGTAAATATAGACAAAAAATATCTCAACAGTTATATTGAAAAAAACGTGTTTTTTCTGTGAACAAATTGTTTAAATCTATAACACGATTTGTCTAAAAATATTTGCAAATTTTAAACAAAACCATTTACTAAATCAAACAAAAAGATTTATTGGATTTTCTGAAAAATATCGAACAATATTTTTGTCTGAATTTATAAAACAATTAGTCTAAAAATACTTACAAATATTAAATTAATTTTTAATTTAATCTCTCAATCAACTTATTTTTATTTAAGAAAGAAATTCTAAAACATGTGAATATTGAACATTCAAAGAAAAATTTGGATGTACGGAGGGTTGAACTGACAGCTGTTTCGTGACTACCAAGTCTACTTGTCAGAATCCTTTACCTACGCTACCACTAACAGTGGCAACAACACTGTAGCGAAAATCCTACTAATTTTAGTAAGCTCAATTAACAGACTGTCGCCATCTTGTGGCGAGTCGCATCTATTAATTAACTTTTTCTACATGTTCGGAACTTCACTAACTGTCTTTTCTTAGTATGTTCAACTATTCTAAGCTTTTTCATTTCAGGCTTACCAGCTTACCAGGAATATAAGACTGAAATGAAAAAGCTTAGAATAGTTGATACCAAAATAACAGCGTTGGTTTGTACTTTTAAATATTTAAAAATTTTGTAAACTTTGTTAAACTCGGTTACATTGCAAAAGATTTCATCAATCAATCATGGTTTGTATCCAAAAAAAATGTATTGAATGTTATCCATAGTTGTTCAATTTAATTGCAATTTTTATTGGATAATTAAGGAGTTCATGTTAAAACTCATCGAAAATTATACATCTGAATTGTTTTAATTCAAAATATAGTTTGTGTTCTGAAAAAAAATTTAATTCGTAAGAAAATGTATTGAGCGTTATGTTAACAAAACTTCTGAATATAATTTATCTATAAGTTTTAGGACGGGAGAAAAAAGTTAACAGCAGCGAAAGGACAGAAACGATATAGAGAGTATTATCCGTTAGAAAATTTTTGATTTGCTTTAAAAAATGTTTGATTCTATAGCACTGTGTGTAGTTTTTTTTTTTAATGTCTAAGGTGGTTTGTATTTTGCTACGAATAATTATTTGATATTGACATAACTTTTAAAATTGTAGATCGGTTTTATTAAAATTGGTCTTATTTGAAAGAAGAGTTAGCCTACTTTCTGTTCATGTATAAATCTTTGTAAAGAATTATTTTAAGAGATAGTAATTATTTATTTTCCAAGTGAACCCAAGGCCAAGTCAATAAAATAATTATAACTGTTAATTTCGTCCTGCGATTTTCAAAAAAAAAATTTAAAGATTAGATATATAGGGCATTCAAACCCTATAATCACTTTTTGTTGTTTTTTTTTATTCGCAAAAAATCATTCCTACAACAACTGTGAAGGCAAATGCTCAATATACAAAAATTTTTAAAAATCGAAAAATATTAATTTATTTAAGGATTCATTAAATTAGGCAAAAAGTATAACTTGAATAATACCTTTTCATATTTCTATTAATAAAATTGATAAAGTTAAAAAAAATCAAAATGTGCACTTAAAATGAGAGCCAGTAATGGACATACATACACTCTAAAACACTTTTGTTGAAAATTAGGTCGATAATAGTTGGTAACACTTTACCGATTATTATCGACCTAAAATTAGACATGCATTATATTTGAACAAAATGTTTTTAATAAAAAAAAGCGATTGGCTGCGTGAAGGTTTGAACCGCGACCTCCTAACTGATAGTCTGACGTATTACACTTTATGTTACATTTTTTCTACTTGGACTAAATATGTTTAATTTGAAAGGTTATTTTTTAATAAAATAACTACAAAATCGATGTAATTTTAGACAAGGAGACATTTCCAACACAAATTTAGACAATATATGATCCTAAATTTGAAGTATTGTTTTTTTTCTACATAAGCACAATATATTTTTTTGCCTAAGAAACCGGGTACAAACCCGATTAAAAACAAACCCGGTTACAAACAAACCCGGTTACGGAAAATGTGGTCGAATTTCTACCACCGGGCGGGATCCTAGTATTTATAGATTTACTTATTGTCTGATTCATAATACTTATAGTAGATTTATAAGAGGTTTATGAAACAAATTTTGTATATAAATCTGCTTCATAAACCTCTTAAACATTTGCTTATTTATATTAGGTCTGTTCAATAACTGAAAGTTGTTACTAATTGCTACTAGCTGTTACTGGTAAGTGTTCACGTACTCGAAAAACTAGCACCGAGAGAGTGAAAAAAGAGCGCAAAAAGTTGAGAGAAAAAAAACTTGTTGCAAGTTCTTGCTAGTAAAATTTTTACTAGCAGGAATTAGCCAAACTGCTGTTTAGATCTTCTGTTTACAAAATAAATATTTGAAAAATTCATTAAAAAATTAACTTTTTCTAATTTTAATGAATTATTAAGAAATTAATACTTTTTAAGAAGTCAAAAATATTAAATACGGTAAGATTCGATATTTTTCTTTAATTTGACTGCAGTAGTGGCCGTTAAAAGAGTTTAAAACGCTTGAATTGGGTGGCAGAAAATCCACCTTAAGGTTAAATCATAAAGGTTACACTCGAAATATTATGTGAGTCAAATATAGGAAAAAAACCTGGCAAGTTCCTGCAAAGAAAAAATTTAACTAAATTATTTAAAAAAAAATTCCACAATTACATTGAAATTAACTTTATTTCTACTGTTTACAGATATTTTAACTAAAAAATCCTTATGTATAAGCAGTTGTATTTTTATTTCTGCTATTTAAATACTTTACACACAAAGCTTTTCTTACGGACGGTTAAAAAAAAGGAAATTCTTTTTATAGTAAGTTGTGTTCATCTACCTTAAATGATAAAATTTTCATATATTTTTTACGATATGTCTAACTTTTCATACAAAGTACTAACAGCTAATGTAAAGTTTTTTGGGTGTACAAACTGTTTATTGTGTTAATTGCAAATTTTTGCTAGTAAAGCGTTCATTTACTTTTTCATATCTGGGAGAGTAATTTTACAAATGCTTTACTCTCTCGTTGCTAGTTTCTGCTAGGAAAGTAAATGAACAAACCTATTATGAATAAGGCCCTCATTATACTATAATTCAAATTAAAAAATTTGGGTCTTTTTCAGATTTAAAGAGAATAAAAATTAGAACTTCAGTAAAAAGAAAATCTGTTATTTTATAAAAAATATATGTTGCTTCCCTGCGGAAAATTTGGTGACAAATGATCCAAAAGTACTCGTCCCATGACTTGAGAAAGTGAGACTGGTACCAAAAATAAGGAGTAGTGAATGGTGAAAAAAGACATATTGTGTAAATGGTCACATATTAACCATTTTCAGTCAATTTAGTTGGTACTCCGGCTAGCATATTAGTAAACGGCACTGAACTAATTCGATCCAGCTGGATCAAAGGCCTATTACATAGTATCTATATAATATTAATTGTCTCCCTTCAATGAGACTGCCATTCCACTCAGGAACCTGTTCCGTAACTATATTCAGATATCAATTCCAGCTTAACTGGTATTTACAACATTGAAATATAAGTTCCCCTGTGGTCGAGCGGGTAGTGTACTAGCCTGTCATGCCGGAGGTTGTCGGTTCGAATCCTATCAAAGACACCGCTTAAAAATAAAATACAATTTCTACTTGGATTTGTAACAATAAAAAAATAAATTAGTCGATAATTACAGCTGAATTTGGGAATAATATTTATATATAATCTATATTATTCTACACCGATTAGGACTCCATAAGATAGTTCAGAGACAAGTTACAAGGTGCATATAAAGTATCAATTAACCCTACTGGTCCCTACCACCTGGGGACCGGTCACGTGACTTGTTTTGTGCCAGTTCCATTTACCGCAGGGTTAATTTATGTTTGCAAATTTGTCGTTGCTTTCCGAAATCGGCAAAACCTCATTTTTTTCTTTCATTTGTGAAACCAATAAAACTAATTTTTATAAACTGTAATGTCATGAAACTTCTAGCGTGCTCATATGTAAATTCGAACATATTTTGGAAAAAAGAAAAAAATATTATCTTAGATGCTTTCATTTTCCAAAATATGTCAACAACCTTTTTTTATCATATTGTTATTATTGAATTATAATATAATCGAAAGTAATTATAATAAAAAAAAATTTCTGAGACATATAAAAAATAAATTCTGAAACGTTTCAATAGTTTCAGAATTTATTTTTTAATTGTTTTTCAAACAAAAGAACTTGGAAAAAAGATAGGACTTGCACGAATATTTTTTAGTTTGGCTTTTTTTTAGAGTTTATGGACGAAAGGGTAAAGAAAAGCATTCAGCTGGGTAGTAACTTCAAAAGAGACTTGAAAAAAATTCAAGTGAAAAAAGTCTTCGAAATTACTTTCTTTCTTAACCAATATTATTTCTAATTTCATTTAAGCCATCCACATTAATATTTTTAATAGATTGTCCCCAACAATTGACGTTTTTTCAAGCACATTGCACTTTTTTCTAATTGTGATTGTTGTTGGCCAACATCATGTTAATATTGCTAACAATATTCTTAATGTTGCAAACAAGTATTATTGTTGCATGATTAAGAAAAAAAGAAAATAAATAGGAAATGCATTTCACTAAAAAAACACATTCTAATATTATTATAGCAATTATAGTGAAATGATAATAATGATCATGATTAATAATGATTCAAAAATTAAAATATTATTGTAGAAATTCCTCGTATATACTTTGTTGTGTTTTCTGATAAAAGAAAATAGAATGAAATAGTAAATACTCGTGCTTTCTACATTTCAAACTAAATATGTGGCAAGTATCTTTGTATAGTTTTATACATATAAGGCAGCATCATCATGAAGTTGCTGTTCTTGGTGCCAAAATTGCAGTTAAATCTTTTTTTATATTATAGTCATTGCCTTAAATAAAATATCTGTCTCTTGGTGAATTTAATAATTGTGGCCAAGAAAATGGTTTTTGTTATCAACCAAGCATAGGCGTAGGTAGACCTTTTTGGGATGGCATTACCACCTTTTAAACAATTTTTATTATTTCACTGTATATTTTTTCTATGGGTTGCGAAATGAATTTTTCCCATCCTTAAAAAACATGTGTTGATACGCCAATCCAGCTTTAGGCAAAATTGTTTAAATTTGCTTAAAATGGTTTAATATATTAGTTGTAACTTCGGACTTTATAACGCTTCTTTCAAACATATGGTTTTGTGCGGTGGAAAGAATTTAAAAAATGAACAATATCTATCATTTTTGTCATTGTGATAATTATGATAATGTTTGCTTTAATACTAATTCCAAATATTTAAGTACGTTTTGTTTAGTTTTAAAGAAAATTAAATGTAGATTTTCGTTGTTTTTATTAATAAACATCTAGCTGGACAGAATCAACGAAATACTCGCGATGTGTCTTGATAGGGAGAGTAATTATTACTTTTTCTATATCTGCACAACAACAATATTGATACTCTTTAAATTATCATAGTAACTTATATGAGAAAATTAATAATTACTTCATATGGTGGGGATCTTGTAAGAAAACGCTTTTTAATTGCCAGAGGAACCCACGTCCAATTTAAAAACTATATGTGGTGGTTCTGCAGATATATAAAAATTGATAACTGCTTTGTATGGTAGGGAAAGCCGTCCCCCTACTTATACTCCAAGAATTTGCTTGAGAATGCAAGTCATGTCAAATTTAAAAAGCTTCACTACTGTAGTTGTGCAGATATAGGAAATTTAATAATTACTTTGTATGTGGAGTACCGGGGGACTGGTACTCCACATACGATTTTACGAAGCAAACTACAATTATCAACTACCGAACATTTATCGTATCTGGGGGGGTGCTTGGCCCTCCGGATCGTTCTGGCAACTTTCAAAAGGGGTTTGGAATAGTGCACAGAAAAAACTAATAGCTTAATTCAGTATCTCGATAAAACGTTACGTCTATAGACAGAAAGCAGTCACTAAAGCAATTCAGTAAATCGTTATTATTTTTTCGTTTGAGTTTCGAGGTTCTTGTCTTGCCTACAAGAAATTGGAAATAAAGTACTGCCAAGTCTAACACCATAATAGTTTAAAAAACTATTCGGCCTGTATTTTTTGTTCAACTTATAATTATTCTAATATGACAATTCAAACAATTATTTTATTGGACGCAATAATTTTTCATTTTCAAAGACAACGACCTAAATATGTTCTAAGCTATTTACCGAAAACAAAACAAAGAAATCATTCAGAAATTAGTCGGAGAACATGTAAAACCGACATAGTGAATTGAACTATAAATTTAATTTTCAGTAAAGAAATTCAATGAATAAGTAAATATTTTGTCTAGAAACGGACCTACAAACAAATTTGTAAATAGAGACGAAAATGTCTCAAAAGTTTCACTGTCCAAATCTATAAAATAATTTGTCTAAAAATACTTCCGAGTTCTAAACAAAATAGTTTATTGAATCAAACAAATACATTTACTGTATTTTTTGTAATATATCAAACAAACCTTTTGTCTGAGTCAGTAAAATCGTTTTTGTTAATATTTTTAAATTTTAAATAATAACTTTAACTGAAGCTAACAATAACGTTTGGAGATTTCTTTACAATATATCAGAAAAACTTTTCGTTTTAATCTATAAAAATTTTTAAAAGTATCCATTAAGCATTTCTGAAATTTCACTTTGTTAAATGTATTCAACTCTGTACGTTGAAACAATCTTGTTACAATTAACGTTTGATACTGATTTTATGAATTTTAACATCACACTCCTTTTGCTATAATTGTTGTTTTTGTTATTGGTTCTTGTTGTTGTTTTAGTGCCTGCGTCCTAAATAAAAATTAAACAAAAATTCAGTAAAGAACATTTACTAAAAATTAAATTTTATTTTAGACAAAATTTTGTTTGAAATTTTGTTCGTGATAATATTTTCTGTGTACCGTAAGCAATATATGTAGAAATTAGCTTTGGTAGTATGACATAGTTTACCTAATTTTTAATACCCCTTTAAGAGGGCCTGGTGGAAGATTTGGCCCGCCGTACGTGTTTTTTTAAAAGAAGTAACACAATCAAGCAATTAATGCCTACCAGTTAAATAATTAATGTGTTACCTTCTTTGGGAAAGGGATAGTGTAGATGGAATAGGTGGTGAAGTGTGGGAGACATAGAAAGCTTAATTAATTTAGAGCAGTGTTGCAAGCCCCCCTGGTCTAAAGTAGAGGGACTAATTTGTTTAAGCTGCGTAGCCATTTATTAGTTTTTTACTTCGCCGACGGTTGTGCTACAATACCGACGAAGGAGGGTGCTGTGACGTGCATTAGGATATGTTAGTAATAATCGCTGCCGGTACTGCCAAAGTGATCAGTACTATGCCTTCATCACTTTAACAGTCCAACAACAACCAACACAATAATACACCAATTCACTTAAGAAAAATGCATGATGTTGTTGGCTTGCCTGAAACTAGCCTTGAACACAAGACCTCATGGCTTATAGTCAAACGCGTTAAGCATTCAGCCAATGACATCCTCTGTATATTGTTAACAATATTTTTTACATTTTGTACATTTACTACCTCCCACTTCTAAATAGGTTCCGGTTTCAAAGTAGAAAGTGTCCATAACTCCTAAACTGTATACAAGACTACCACTCCTCAAAATGTCAGCTTTTCTAAAATGGCGTTGGTCTGGCTGGTCAGAGCTAATGGGCTTTGAGTGTGTATTACAACCTAAACCTGGAAATGTATATGCGACAGTAAGGAACGTTAATTAAGTTGTACTTTGACTAAAAGTTGCATAAACATATTAACCAGTTGTCATATTTTTTAATCATTCAAATTTTTCGCTGTTAAATATAAAGTTATTTTAGAGTACATACTTTTCAATTTAATGAGAACTCTTAAGAGTTTGAACTTCAACTTAAATAAAAAAAAACATGACATAATATTAAATATGTACAAAAAATTCTATTACCATATAAAAAATTCTGTACGAAAATAAATCTTAAAAAAAAGCTAAATATAGTCCTAAAAACATAAGAGTACATATTTGAAAAATGGATTATAATATGAATCTACAACCATACATGTCGTCCTCATATTTAATTCATCATACAAAATGATAAATGATAAAATGCATACAGACAGACAGAAAAATGTGAATGAATATAAACTGCAGCAAATCCGGCTAACAAAGCGTATATGTTCTTTTATTCATATAAATAGTATGAGTACATGTACGTATATTTTTTTCCTTAAAAGGAAGCAAAACAGCAATATTGTATAATGATTTAGAGGTCAATGACTATTGCAACTACAGTATATAATAGGACCATTCTGTCATACTACTTGGCATCAAAACTGTGTTTGAAACAACAGCAACACAACATCAACGTCATGCATTTATACATGTGTGAGTAGTCTCAGTCGTATGTAAATATACAGTGGTGGTCCGAATTCAGTTGAAACTAAAATGTGATATATATATGGTTTTAATTTTCGGTGATGACGTACCATTTGTAAGAACTTTCAATTGGGCGCCCTATACAATATCACTCCTGAAACTACTTGTAGTTCTCCACGGATAGGTCCTAATAAGTTTCAAAACAGTGAGATAACTTTACATTCTATATTTATTTTCTTTTTGATGCAATATAATTTGATTTTGGGAAGCGCAATTATAACTTAATTAATTTTTAGTTACTAATTTGTATTTTTTAAAAATTCAAACATATACATATTTTACATTTTGTAACGAAGCTCCCTATGCTACGTTCTGCATATCAATGTTTGAATGTTGGGGGGTAAAAAAATACTAGTAACGAAAACACAAGCTGAAATGTGTACATGTTTTTGTTTTGAGACTCCCTTGGCAAGATGTCTCAACTTGATGGTGCAACTGCGACAGGAAGGTTCAATTCCAGGTGGTAATCAATGTTGTCTTTGCGGACTTTTCCGATTTTCCGTGTTGGTTAGTTTTCCGGGGAATGTCTTGTTTGTGGGAATCACCAACCTGGTTTGTGTCCTTTCTAAGCGATTTGTGTCTTGGATAAACGGTTCGTGACCGTGTTAACTGAAGATGTCTGGTGATCTTCCAAGTGAATCTTGGTTTAGCTGTAGACGACTTCAATTACTATCGTCCTACAAATTGGTGTTATTAATACGAGACGTCGGATATGACGAACTCTGACTCTATAGGACCGCCTGCTGCCATTAAGAAAGTAAGGCATGGTGAAACGGACAGTGAGGTTGAGAGGCGGAGGCGTTTTAAGCAATTGTCGCCATGATCACTACTGCTGCTGACGATCATACTTGTTGGTGAAAATTTTGCTACTTGTGCTGTTTCTGGTACTACTACAGTTGTTTCCGCAAGTATATTTGGTGGTGCAGCTATTGGTACGGCTGGTACGTTGGTTAGTGCAATGGCACTGATGCTACTGACAGTGATATGGCCTCTCGTAGAACGAATAAGCGGTGGAAAACAAGATAGCTACTAGTGTCGGTGGGATTAATGGTGGTAGTGATTCAGTGATGGAGAGGAAAAGAGTCGCTGGTTCTCTGATGGAGATATTTTTAGCTGATGAAGTAGATAGTGTGCTGGTTCGTAAGATGACTACTATATGCGTGGCGTATGAGGTTCTCTTGATGAAGCTCATAGCAGAGTCTGAGCGGTGGAGGGAAGGTTGGAAATCGGCAGCTCATCAGCAACTTTGATTACGGCTTCTGCGGCTAATGTTGCTCTATTGAAAGCTCAAAATGCTGCTCCATTGCTTACCTATATAGTTGCTCCGATGGTTGCTTCCAAACCGGTTGAGGCGAGGTCGGTGATGGTTAAGGGGAAGGGTGGTAATATTATATCTGAAGAGGTGTAGTAGTACCTCCTTAGATGTTCATGTCATGGCATGCCCATCACGTCATGCACTGTCGTGTCGTATCAATTCATTTTATGTCTTGTCTTGTCTTGTCTTGTCTTGTCTTGTCTTGTCTTGTCTTGTCTTGTCTTGTCTTGTCTTGTCTCGTCTTGTCTTGTCTTGTCTTGTCTTGTCTTGTCTTGTCTTGTCTTGTCTTGTCTTGTCTTGTCTTGTCTTGTCTTGTCTTGTCTTGTCTTGTCTTGTCTTGTCTTGTCTTGTCTTGTCTTGTCTTGTCTTGTCTTGTCTTGTTTTGTCATGTCATGTCATGTTATATGAACATGACATTACTCACATATATTTTTATTTTGTATTTATTTAGGTAAATGAAACGTAATGAACTTCGTTCCTACCCGCAGTCCAACAATACCATGCATCCTTTTTTACACATTTTTTCTTTATAACTCAGCTGGAATTCGAACCCATGTTACTCACTGTTAAGTTACATAAATTGAATTGGCTAACAACCCAGCAAACAATTTTTGCCGATTTCGGTCCGAAGTCGGTCAGAAAGTCTGCACAAGATGCCGAATTCGTAGCCGATGTCGGTCAGAAAACGTACCGAAAATCATATGAGTGGTTGACAAGAAACCGGATCTCTTTATCTGAGGAAATTCTAAAAACCGTACCGAAAGGTTTAACAGAATTCTGTGCAAATTCCGACGAATTGCGTAGGGAAATTCTAAAGGAATTTTCGACATGTCTTGTAAATGTCGGAAAAATGTCTGACAAAACATCAGAAAATTTTCCGATTTATCTGATGCGTTCTACGTCCTGGCGAATCAATATCAGAGAGAAGTCGGAGCTAAAATTAGAAATTTATCAGAAATGTAGTTTAAAACTCTCCATGCATTGCTGTGCTGCTTATGGCAGCTCATCGGAAAACATTTACCCACATTTTATAACTTTAATAACTCAAATATTTGTGCGAATAAACTTTAGAGATAAATGAGAATTGTAACGAAAACTAAAATCAGACAATGTGCAGAAGTGACTGCTAAAAGTCTACTCTGTTAAATGCCTTAAAGGAAATTAAATTGCCTTCGGATAATGTGCAGACTATTCTGATATTAATCAGATAATATTTCAGACAATGTGCAGAAACGTCGTACCAGAAAACTGCCTACTGCTCCGCCAAATGTCTGAGGGAAGTATAGACAACTCAGCTGATTGTCTGGTAAAGTCTTAGATTTTTTCTGATGTTAGACATGTCGGCCAAAATTGTTTCCTGGGAAATTATTGAAAATTAGGATCAAATATGTTTGAGAGTTGCAAAAGTTTTTACCACCACTGCATATACTTTTGATGATGACAACAAGAAAACAATAAATAAAATAATAATAAACAAAAACAGCAACTAAAAGCTATAAAAACAACAAATATTATAGTACCGTGTATGGAGTGTCTGCCATAGTGCAGGCATACTTTTGTTTTATTTCTTGTTGTATGCAAAAAAAATAATAAAAATTTTCATAGAAAACTAAAACAAAAACTGAAAGAAAAATTCTAAAGGAAAAATACTAAAATAACATAAACAAAAAGAACTAAAAAGGTTAAAAACCCATATCAGTACAAAGGTAACAACAACAATCATCTAAAAATATTCAAACAAAATCCTATAAAGATTTTTTTCATATTTTCTTTTTTTAATTTTTTCCAACAAACATCTTCCATTAGTATGAAAACGAGGATAGTTTAAAAAATAATTTAGAAAGCTTTGGCGCAGGTGGCAGGATAAATTTGAGTTTGTTATTCCGTTTCGAATTTCTACAATTTCATTCCACTAAATATAATTATGAATCCATGTATCAAGAATGCTAGTTGATATTATTTGTCCATCCGTTTGTCAGTTTATCCATAAGCATGGTACTTACTCTGTTCATTTTGAAAAAACATATGAAATTTATCTGCCACATTTTAAGTCTTCATGCGAAATAATTACTCAATTCACAACCTACTGTACATTGTACATTGTATTAACTACAACTATGGTAGTGGTGAACGCTCTGTTGTAGGTGTTGTTAAACTTTTAAAAATGTCAAACATTTGCATATGTATAATGAGATGGGAATACTTTTTCTCTTTATCGCATTATCTCCATTTTGCTCCATTTTATAAATTAAATTTGTTAATTAATTTTTTTCTTTTAAGTTATTTCTATTAATTTATACAAAATTTCAAAATATCTGTCGTTATTTTTTTCTTCTTTGCTTGAATTGACATTCACATTAATTGATATTCCATGAACAGAGATGGAAAATTTACTTTTTGTTTTTGGTATCAAAAAATATTTAAAATATTTAAAATATTTTTTGTTCAACTAAAAGGAAATTAGTATTAGTTGAAAAATTCTATTGAAATTTTTATTTATATATATAATTACACAAATTTTTACTAACTTAATACAGAAAAATTAAGATAAGTATAATAAAAAAATATAACAATTTTCTAGGCTTATCAATTCCTGATCCCATTCAATGACATTCAATAAACACAGGGAAAAATATTGTAGGTGTTGTAGCAAATGTGTATATGGAAATTACCAACAACAATTGTACAACTGTTGTACAGCCTGACGACCTACAACACTTACAACAGGTTGTGAATTGAGCAAATATGAGCGTCATCTGTTTCGCTTAGAATTTACAACAAACAAACAAAAAATAGTAGTATACTTTTAAGGGTTAGTTAATATTGGCTTCATGTCAAATTTTTCTTATGAAAAAATGAATTTTGATGAACAGTGTTCACAAATTTGAGTAGAGTACATACTAGGCCCAAATAACTTGAGCTTCCATGTTTTGGGCCGACCGTCAGATATACATAAGGGGCATTTCACGCCGAATCGAATGGTTAAAAATTATTTTTTTTTATTTCCCCAATTTTGTGATATTTTTTAGATTTTCAAAAAAATCACTTGTTTTAGTTTTTTGCTCATAACATTCTTAATAATGGTCTAAATTGATTTTTTTTAATTTTTGCTTTTAGATGATTTTTACAAGAAAAAATAGAACAAAAATATTGAAATTTTTTATATATTGATTTTTGGATATAAAATTCCAAATCATACATTTGAAAATTAGTGTTTCCTTAAATATTTTGAAAAATTAGTAATTTTCAACTTTTACCCATCCAACAACTTTTAAGCCCGGTCGGGTAATGGGCCTTATATAACTACTTTTTTTTAGATTTTTGAAAATTAGACAAACTAATTTTTTCTATAAAGCATAGAAAATCTTGCAAGTCTTGTGTTTATGGTATACAATATTATTAGCATTTTTATGTAAAACACCACAAGCAACAGTTTTGTGGAATATGATAAACAAATGTAAAATGGCAAACAACTCCCCTTCAACGGCGATATAGCACGCAAAGTTGTTCCACAATAATCTTCCTCGTAGTCTGCTACACAAAAGTGTTGAACACGTCTTATACCTTAAACATTAGGCTTACAAGATTTCCAATGCCGAGGACTAATTGTGAATAAGTACCAAAATAAGCCTTAAACACTTTTTAAGTTTTAAATGATTTCTGGTGTTCCAGTTGGGTTTGAGAATAATAGAATTTTATGGCAAATATCATTGTAGGATATTTTAACCCGCTACATCCCCCCTGAACGGGCGTTTTTTCCCCTTTTTAAGAAAGGGGGGAAATCACCCATGCAGCGTAGACTGACAGGGTTAAAATATTCCACAAAAATGTTGCTTGTGGCGTTCTAAATAAAAGTGCAAAACATATTGTGTACCATAAACACGACAGTTATTCTTTATAAAATTTGTTTGTCAAATTTTCAAAAATCTAAAAAAGTAGTAGATTTAGAAGACCCGAAACGGGCTTAAAATTTGTTGGGTGGATAGAAGATGAAAATTTTTAATTTTCAAAAAAATCAAAAAATTCAAAAATTCTATTTGAAATTTCAAATTTCAAATCAAAAAATTTTAACTTAAAAAAATTTTAATAATTGGCTTAAGTTCACAATAATTGAATTAATGTAAATTCAAATTATTTTTAAGAGTGGAATATTAGAATATCTAATCAGACTAGCAGAACGGATTAGTACTACTAATTTCGACAGCCGCTACGCTGTCATCATCAGCGTCCTTTGTTCGCTTTTACCACGTTTTACCGTGGATACTAGTATTAATAAAACATCAGCTATTGAACCAAATTTTATGAGGAAATAGAATATGAGTCCTATTCCTTTTATTAATATGGTGAGCCGAACAAATTTCACCTTCTGATTCTTTATTCCAATTTTCCAACTCTTATTTTTATTTTTGGTTTTGCTTGTACGTAAGCTCCGCCCACGATAAATCAAGCTATTGTTGTTGTACATGTTTTTAAACAGGTTTCTTTGTGTCAATATTTGGATTCTGATTTTCAGTTTTAAATTAGACCGTAGAGACCACACATGTATTCAACTTTGCGGTTGCCGTCGCAAATTTTAGCGTAGCGGCTGTCGAAATTAGTAGTTCTAGTCCGTTCTGCTAGTCTGATTAGATAATCTAATATTCCACTCTTAAAAATAATTTGAATTTACATTAATTCAATTATTGTAAACGTAAGCCCAATGATAATAACTTCCGACTTATACACATTTTCAGTTCAAATAATAATTACGTACAACTTTTAATATAATTTTTATATTTTTTTTCCTGAAAAAAAAACATCTAAAAACAACTAAAAAAAAATCAAAAAAAAAAATAAAACAGTGATTTTTTTAAATGCAATATCTTTTGAATGAGAATCAAAATATCTAAAAATTTACTAGGAAAACTCTTTTAAGAGGTACCACAAAATTGGGGGAATAAAAATAATCAAACCATTCGATTTGGCGTGGAATGCCTCATACATATGTATGTATATATGTTTGCAAAAGGATGCAAGAAAAATTAAAAACTGCAGTCTAACTAAACATGGCATACAGTACACTACCGATCGAAAATGCTTTTAATTCCGTATAATATTTCCCATCCCTTTCAAAATTTGTCACATTAATTAAGAAAATTTTTCGTTTAATCGTTTTTACCTATTTTCCATGAGGCTCTTTTCTTCGAAACGTTATATTTCCAAAAATCTTTAATGGTTAAACACTTTTATTATACGTAAGCAACCCTCGCACTTTTTTGTGTTTAAAAACATACCCTGCAGCTAAATTCATAACTAGTTACGTTTTGGGACGGTCATATATATCACTAGTTGTAATGAGGCTAGTAACGAACTAGTCAAAAAATTACGTTTTGGGACGGTCATGTCACTAGTTGTAATGATACTAGTAATTTAAATTTTGTTTCTATAAATTGACATATTTTTAGGTGTAAGTACATAAAACAAAATTTTAGCACTAAAAATAATAAGTATAAAGTGGCTCAGTGCCTTGAAATTTGAGGACTGTGTGTTCATACCCCGGTTGAGCCAAAAAATTTTTAATAATTGAAAACCTAAAAATAAAGAAATTAGTAAGCGCACTAGTTTACAATAACTAGTATTTCAACTAGCATATAACTATATACAATTGAACTAGTTGGGCTCCTATGACAACCTAATATTAAAATTGATAGTTCGATGTATGAAAAAGGACAGATAGGCTAGTCCTAATCTGAATTAAAAAGCTACTAGTATATTTCCTACCACATAGTAGTCTATTGTCTGCAGGGTACCCATAAATAAGCACATATGTATGCATACTTTCAGGCTTGTATAGTTAAAAAAACCTTTTTATGTTCTTATTTAATGTATTAAAATATGTACTTGTGTAGCTTAAATCCCTCATGCTTTTTCCAATTTCTTTGCTCGCAACCCCCTTAATCTGTCATTCTTTATAATAATTATTTTACTCTACTTAAATAAATGTTTTCTGTATACTAAATAAATACTACTACGACAATTATTCGACTACTGTTTCTATACTATTTTGTACCATCCCCTAAATGTATGCTAGATTTCTTGAATTAATTATGCGTGAATTAATTATGAAAGTCGTCATGAAGGCCATTAAGTTTTTCCTCCTTTTTTTCATTCAATTTATAAAAGCTTACTACATATTTTCATTTAAAGACCATTTTGTTAAAAATTTATATGCAGTTGGGGGTTTAAGAGAAGCATAATTTTACTTTTTGAAGGACTAATAAAAATGCCTTTGTTTTTAAATTATTGTTGCAAGTTAATGAAATTATGTATAAGGTTATATTGCTATGAAATATATTTGAAGCTTTTGCAAAAACCTTTAAATTCTAAAATTTCCTCTGAAAGGCATATAAGAAAACAACTTTTTTGCTACTCTACTCAACAACAGCTGGCAGTAACTTTTATGGGATTTCTATATTGGTGATTTTTGATTTATAGTTTTCATTATAGAATATTTGCTGCGAAAGTAACTCAAATATTAAAACATGCTGCATAGAGTATTATTATAATCAGAGATGTATTTGAAGTGCAGTATTTTCCCCCTTTTTCAAGAAAGGGACAGAGGGAAAGAGTTATAGGGTTAAAATTAGGGATGTAACGAATACCGATACCGATATATCGGCGATACTTCAGATTTTCCGATACATCGGTATCGGCGATATTTTAGTGTCGATACGACGATACTTTAACAATTTTTTTCAGTTTTTTTAAACAAATTATTTATTTTTTTGTTAATTTTACCAAGAACTAAACTCATTTCGTTATTTTTTAAATCTTATTAATATCAAATTTAAAAATGTATTATATTTTACGCTGTTATTTTGCAAAAACAATAATTTATTTATTGTTAATTTTACCATGAATTCAAATTCAATTCGTGGTTTTTTAAATCTTTTTCCCAGCAAAAAAAGACATTATAAAGAAATCATGAAAATGTAGCAGTCGCGATCCGGAAATATTGCGAATTTGGATAATTTCTAATTAGTTTCACATTTGCTTGTCATTGCAAGAAGTTCTCTTTTTCCATTACCAATCACCGAATTTGAAGTGATGTTAGGACAAATTTCTTTTTCGGTGTTCTATAATGATTCCTCAAATAATTCTGGAAAAAGCCGACTTCAGTATAAAGAGTAATATACTTGATGGCCTTCCGTATAAACAATTTTGAAAATCGGTAAGCCAATGGAGGAATTGTGCTCTAATAAATATTTTGGGTGGAAGCGTGGAAGACTTGCCCCACAGATTTTCGTAGAAAAATTATGCGACCAAAGTCGATGCAAACCATTTCAAACAAAAAATAAATTTTGGAATTCGGCCCATAAATGGAGGAGCTATGCGATAATCAATATTTCTGGGGGAAGGGGAAATCCCGCACAGATTTTGGAGAACAATTATGGTAGTCAAACCCTTTCAAAAAAAAAATAAAATAAAATAAAATTTTGATAGTCGGTTCCCAATGACAAAGTTATACATGGTTCCCCCTCCCGTTTTCGAAAAGAGTTATGGGGCCAAACTACTAGCGAACCCATGCAAACAACACAAGAATTTTGAAAAGCTGTTCACAAATGACATAGTTATGGATTGGTGGGGAGGGGGAGCAAACTTGCTTCTCCGATTTTCGACAAAAAAAATTGGGACCAGTTTTTGTCAAACCCTTTCAAACAAAGCAAGAATTTTGAAAATCGGTTCACAAATGAAAGCATGGGGGGGAGCGAATTTCCCCCTCCGATTTAAAAAAAAAAATTATGGGACCAAACAGCAGGCAAACCCTTTCCAGCAAAAAAGAATTTTTAAAATCGCTTCACAAATGACAGAGTTATGCGTGTACAAACATAAAAAAGTAAAAAAAACATACACACGAATTGATAACCTTCTTCTTTTTGGAAGTCCGCTAAAAAAGGATGAAAATTTACCCATTTTCAGAACTTGTTTCTTTTTATGCGAATTTAAACACAAAACTGTGTTTTCATGTAAATTTAAGTGAATAAATATAAACTTTTAGCAGACTTTTAATAATTAAGCTAATAAGTTATTTAGAAGAATATTAGTTGATAAATGTCCTTTAAAAAATCGATTTTTTAAAAAGCATGGCGAGTATTTTTTAAAATTATAAAGTAATTACAAATTTGTACTGGCTTTTCTACTAATTATCTGCATATTTTCAATATAGATTCTTTGAAAGCAATGAAAATGTAGTTCCTTAAAAATTACTTCCAATTTTATGTACTGTATTAATATCTATTTTAAATGTTAATAATCTCTTACACTGTAATGTTGCATAATAAAAAAATTGCCCTTCTTGAGTTTTGTTAATCTAAACTTGAACTCAACTTCAATATTCGTATCGGAATCGGTATCGGCGATATTTATTTTTAAGTATCGGAATCGGTATCGGATCGGCAAAACGGCGTATAGTTACATCCCTAGTTAAAATTAGGGGTACGATGCCCATACCGATATTTAAAAAGAAATATTGCCGGTATCGATACCGATACCGATACTAATATGCATATTGAATTTGAATTCAAGTTAAAATTAACAAAACTGAAGGAGTAATTTTTTTATTGTACAAAATTATAGTGTAAGTGATTATCAATATTTAAAATTGATATTAAGAAGATTTAAAATACAATGAATTGAATTTGAATTGATTGTAAAAAAAAAATAAATAAACTATCAGCCCTGTACAGTGAGAACTTTTGCAAAATAAATGGTAATAAATCTGGAACTTCTAAACTGCTGATTGGATTTAACTTCAAACATCTTTATAGCAGGAGTCAGGCTTTACAACGCGTGTCTCAGTGGCCTTCTGGTTTAAGCACGAGAGGAGCTACAGCGGACCAAAAAAACTTCTAAGGCTTGTAGCTTTTATAAATGTTATCCGACTTTAAAAACTTAAAGCCCGTTAAGCTAAAAAATACAAGTAATAAAGTCGTAACATGTGGTTTGGTATATCTCACACTTTAGATGATATTTGACTTTAAAGAAAAAAATTCTTTTTTTGTCTTGACTTTGTTTAGTATTTTGCCGATAACTTTTTAGTTTACAGTTGGATTTTAAATTAAAAGTCAGCATACGATTTTTACAAAATTCTAAGTAAAACTATATAAAATTTTTTCTTTTGGCAGAGTTTATGGAAAGTTTAAAAAAAGTAATAACAACACATTATATCAGGGTAGCATTTTGTGCAGAAGTCGAACAGCTTGTATAGTAGTCTAAAAACAGCTTTAATGATGAAACCGAACTGGGGCTAGACAGGTTTTTCCATACAAATTGACATTAATCATACTCCGTAAAAAGCAGTCATTAGGCCAGCGGGGAAAATTTCGATTATATAAGCGATGATCCGATGCACACATGTAAGACAGTAATGCACACCATCTCTTATTCGAACTCAGTATACATTTTCAAATGGATTGTAGAATGAACGCGAGATACTGAAGTGTTCATCCAAGAAGACATTCTGAACACTTCTTCGAACACATTGTAAGCTGGCAGTAGGCAACTCGAATACAATATCGATTACTTTATGAGCAGCTAGAAGACGCCCTGAACAGTTCTTCGAACACATTGTAAGTTAATAATGAAACCGAACTGGGGCTAGACGAGTTTTTCCATACAAATTGTCATTAATCATACGCCGTAAAAAGCAGTCATGGGATAGAATCTATTTTATTTTGAGAACGTTTTTTCTCATGCTCTCAGTTTTAGCCACTCATTCTCTCAACAATGTTGCCGTATTTTAATAAAATTTCATACATTTTTCATACGAAATAGAACAAAAAAAAACAAATATGAGAGCATTTTGAAGCTACTGCCTTCAATTTAGTTTTGAGTGTGGTTATTTGGCAGCGTTTTTGCCTGAAGTGGCAGACTTAGTTCTGTTTCATCATTTAGCAGCAGTCAGCTCAAATACAATTTCCCTTACTTTGTGAGCAGGTAAAAGGCGCCTTGATACAAAAGGTGAACGATATTCATTCTTTTGAATTCCATGCACTACCGTCGTACACTTTGTAAGCTAGCATTCATTGAACACAAAATGTGTGGCCAACATCATTAAAGAGATGTAATATTGTAGGCAGTGTTCGCCGCTGAGAGATAATGATGAAACAGAACAAGTCTGCAACTTCAGGCTAGACGAGTTTTTCCATACAAATTGACAGTAATCATACGCCGTAAAAAGCAGTCATGAAATATAATCTATTTTATTTTGAGAACGCCTCTTCGCATGCTCTCAGTTTAACCACTTATTCTCTCAACAATGTTGCCTTGTTTTAATAAAATTTCATATACTTTTCATACGAAAAATAAAAACAAACAAAAAAAAACAATAATATGAGAGCATTTTGAATCTACTGCCGTCGATTTAGTTTCGGACATGTTTATTTGACAGCGTTTTTGCCTGAAGTTGAAGACTTACTTCTGTTTCATTATTAAATCACATATCGCAAAAGGTAATCCATTGGCAATGTATTTAGCGCCAAATATTTTGTATTTTGGACATGTACCCTATATTCAGCTATGATCGAAAATCGTAAATTTTACAAATATTTTTTGTGTTCAAGTGCCAGCCCACATTGGTATTTTTAAAAAGCGCGTTTCTGATTTTTTTGTATTTAATTTAAAAGTTAAAATATTTGAAACTTTCAAATTTAGTTTTAAAAAAATCAGAAACGCTTATTTTAAAAACGCCCGTGTGGCCTGGAACTAAGGGTCTATAAAAAATTGTGACGGTAGATTTTGAAAATTCCAACAACGTTTTATAATGTAGATAGTTCTACGAATTTTGGCACAAATTCAGGAGAGCCTTTTCATAAATGTAAATATATTCGCAGATTTTCTGAAAAAATTTAAATTTAGGAAAAATAAAATTTTGTACCATAAAAAATATGTATAGTAAAATAATTTCAATTTTCAAATTGACATTTTTGACACCTATATGAATCTGTTTACTACGTGTGAAAAAATTATTCGTGCGTCTTTCACTGATTTCGAAATATGCCGATTGCAGGGTATGCAATTCAAAGAATATAAAGAATTCTTAGAATTTCTTTCCTTTTATTCACACAACTGCTCTAATTTTTAAAGCTCTACCTTAACCACATAAAATCAACAAAACTACATTTCTAATGTTATACAAAACGATTATGTACACTTTTCATAATAAAAATATATTCATCGTAATTACACAATCAATCTGTTTTGCTTGTAAGAGTAATTTTGAAAAAAAATTCTAAATTGTTGTATGTATTGTAATATTGAGTAGTGGGTACCGAGTATCGTGTATTAACTTTTATTTTAGGGTACTCAATACCAAAAAGTAGTTACTCGCTAATCCGGTCGTTATAAAACTTTGTGGCACCTCCCATACAAGCCAAACTGCGACAGCAACAAGCAGGGTATTAGCCATTGATAAACATAGATAGCAAGCTCTCGCACTGTCAATTAAATAATGACAACTCTCTTTACACGTATAGATATTGTGAATCCAACAAAAATGAGAGTACACCATTTTTGCATTTCAACACACTTGAGAAACTATCTTTTTTCGACTTAAAAATGCACTAAATCATAACTTTTTTTCCACGTACAAACTTTTTTAGTTTTACTTTATTTTTTTATTTGCTTTGATATAAATTTTTTATTTCTTCTTGCTGTAATTTTAAAATATTTTTTTAATTTTGTTGACATTTGTGTGTTGAAATTTACCAAAGTTTTCAACCGTTTTTTTCATTGAACAGTATTGTATTTTTGTTCCCATTTGGGATAAAAAATTTTAGTACCAAATAGAAAAATTGCAAAAAAATTTTTAGCAAATCAATATTTTTTGAGCTCGAATGTATTAAAAAGCATTCTAAATTCATATTTTCATTAATTAATACAACAATAATTGCATAAACTTTTAAAAATTCATGTATAAAAAACATAAATTCTTTACAATACTTTTTGTTACAACCAAGTGCGGTTTTAGTGCTGTGGGGAAATTTTGATTTTAAGCCAATACTAATACAAAATGTTCTACTAATCCATCCTTAGACTTAGGTTTTTCACAGCACACTTAGGTTTTTGAAGTTTCTGTTTGGCCTCTATGGTATTAGCTTGTTAATTCTATAAAATAAAATTCTTAGCCTGACAGGAAACTTTTTTTTTATTATTTTTTTCCAATAAAATTTTTAAAATATTAAAACCATTTAAAATCTTTTTTCACCTTCGTACATCTTCGTACAAAATACCATATAGGCATTTCACTTCCAAGCCTTTTTATGATCAGATAAACAAACGTCTATTTTTGTTCGAAGGCTCATAATAATAACATAAAATTTCCCCAGTCATATTCAGCAAATTTATGGCTAATTCTTTGTAAATTCTGCAAACATTAACCCTATTTGTAACTAAACAGATCACAATTACTTCTATTTTAAACATTTCTATATGGGCTGTTGTTTTTCCTTATTTTTATATGATTTTATTGGTAGGATTTCTTTATACGGCTGAGAATACTCGAACCTTATTGATGAAGCCTGACCATATAAATAAACTCTGTTTTATTTCAATGTTTCTTTTTTTTTCTTTTACTGTACATAATATTTTTTGTTATCAAATTGTTATGGTATTGGTTGCATGATTCTTTGTGTCATTGTGTTTGAATTTTGTATAGATGGATTGTGACAACGACATCAAGAACGACCATAAGGAATTTGTGCATTTCATGAAATTCACCAATAGCCCAAACAGCACCACAATGCCAGCAACATGCCAAGACAATTTTGTATTGCAATTTTTGTTCTTCTTTATCTTTTACTATATTTATTTCTTTACTGACATTTTTTTGCTTGTAACATGATACTTTGCCAATTTGAACACATAAGTACATAGTCATTATGTAGAGACTTCTTATGTGCATCAAAGGCCATGTGGCCAAAGTCTGTTTTATGGTTTTTTTATTGTGATGTTCTTATAGTACGAGGGGAACTATTTTATTGGTAGTGTAATATTGTTAAAAAAAAACAGCAAGTTATTATTGGATGTTTCTTTATATGGTCTAAACATCTTTTATAGCCGATTGAGCCACTTGTCATGACAATTTTTCCATTCCGCTTGTGATACATACATACATATCTCCAAATTTTTAAATAACTAGCTGTCGAACTAACAACCTTTTTTAGGAGTTGTGTGTGTAGAAATGTTGACCATCAAAATACAATAATTTTAGCAAGTTTTAGCAGGGTTTCCTAAAAATAGTTATCATCTGGAAATAGCTAAACTTGAAGTTTTGTATACTAATGTTTAAAATTTGAAATTTGTACACTTTAGTGCCCTCTAGTGGCAACGAAATGAGTTTACCCTATTTTAAAGTCATATTTCCAGCATCCAGATAATTAAAAAAAATGCTATACTACTTCTGCAAACCTCTCTGCCAAAAATATTTACTTTCTCAGCTTCTCACCAATTCATTTAAAAGTCGTCTTCATTCCTTTCTGGTTGGCACTACTACGACATATTATCGAACGCATTTCGAAGCTTTTGCTAATAACTTGCAGTAAAAGTTATATATTTTTTTATATCTATAATATAAAATAACCTTCGTATAATATATCTATTGTAATCATCCATAAAAAAATGAAATAAAACACGAACTCTATGGTTATTGTCCTAAAACAGTAAAGAACATCAACATTCGCATCGTCATCTCATCGAAGAGTTTAGGCATGTATCTATGTGTGTGTTGTCTTTCAATGTGTGCAAAGAAATAAAAATTGTATATCAAATGCATTTTATTCCACTTTTTTTTTTCTTCTTTACGGCAAACAACTGGTTTATAAAGATTTTTCAATTCAATTCAAGAAACTTTAAGTGGATTATTGGTCGGTATAAAATATTTGCAAGTTGCGCTAATAAAACTCAAAAAAAAAACGAGAGGTTTAAAATGAAAAAATTCTTCGTTTTCGTAAACGATTTGTAGAGTTTGTGGACTGTGGACAGCTACGACAATTAAGTGCTTTCTTTGCGCCGCTACACGTTGCTTCAGCATTTTTTGTCATCTATTCTGAGTTTTATTGAAATTTGAAGGACCTAGTTTTATTTCCAATTTTAAGGCTTTTTACAACTTTAACTCTTTTTTTTTGGTATAACACTATTTATGTTAAAGTAAAGCAAAGTTTTTAGCAATGGCTAAATATAAATGAGTAGCGACACAGAAAAAAAATAAACCATTCAACAGTACACAGAAAAAAGTAAAATTCGTATTCTATTACTAAATTCATAAATTCAAATATTTATTTTACGGAAATAGGACCGGACCTATCACAAAATTTGTAAAATTAAACACTAAAATTCCTAAATATTTAATAAGAAAAAAATCTAATTTTTTTCTATCAAAATTTTGTATTTAACACACATGTGTGTTAAAATAAAAACCTATGATATTTTTTTCTGTGTATATTCAACAGTATACTTGCGTCCAACCGCCCTTTTAAACTAAAATGAGGTGTTTGACACAAGTCAAGGCAAATATGACAATGCAAATTAAATGGGTTTCAAGCAATGTTCGATTTGTACAGATCGGACCTAGTTCCATCGAGTAAAGTTATGTTGATCCGGAACGACCTAGTTCCGTGGAACGATTCCCTAAAAGGAACGGTGCAGACATTTTAAAGGCTCATTTTTATCGTTCCTCGTTCCGTAATTGCAAATTGTTTTGACAAATGTTCAAGACCGCGACTTACGTATGCTTCGTTCACTTATTTCTGTACACTTGTTTGTGCAGAGAATTTAGTTATGTTTATGATAGATTTTATTATTTTCAAAAATTTATTGCTTATTGTGGGCTATTTTTTTTTACAAATATTTTACGAAAACAATAAAGTATTTTATTGTTATTTCTGAAAATGAAACTAAACCATAAAAATGTTTGCTGACATTTTTAGGAGCGACAGAGACGTTCTCTCGTTTCTCGTTCATTCACTGTTCAAAATAAAAACCGGAACGATGAACGAAAGGAAGGACCTAGTTCCTTTAGTCTGTCAGATCGGTAAGAACGATTCTACAAAAGGAACGATTTTGTCCAACTCTATAATCGAGAAAGTTCCACACAAGTCTATTCAACAGCTCTGTCGAACTCATTTAATTTAAATGGCTTTGATCAAAGGTTTGTGTCTAAAACGAACAACTTAACAAGTTCGACCGCAGTTCAGTTTTAAACTTAAATGCTGTTGTACACAACTGTAATGTAAATTAAATGGTTCAAACCCCAACTAGGTTTGACTCCAATAGAGCGGAGCTAGTTAAAAAAAATTATATGTGAACAAGTCTACTAGGCTTGAGTCGAACTCTTTTAGTTGCTCACATGATCAGACCTATTTATGATCAAATCGGTTCAAAATATGTAATTACGTAACGCTATTTTCGGAGGTTTTGTACAAACCCCTCCCCTTTCCTTCGTAACGCTTTTAACAATATTGTCAGTATAAAGTATCTAGTCCGTAACACATCATATGTAGACTAGGGTCCAACTCGTTCAGCAGCTCGTTTTAGACATAAACCTATGATTAAATACAATTAAATTACATGGGTTTGATCATAGGTTTGTGTCTAAAACGAGCTGATGAACGAGTTCGAATCGAGTTGGATCGTATACTTGTTTCGAATTCATTCAGCAGTTCATATTATACACAGACCACTGAGCAAACCCATATGTAAATGAGTTTTATCATAAGCTCATGACTAAACTGAACTATGTCTACGAACAAACCTATGATCAAACCCATTTAAATTTTATTGGTTTGATCATGTATTGTGAGGACCTCCGGTTTCTGCAGGTTTGAAGCTGGGATAGCTGAGCCGTGTCCAGGGTCCGCTTACACAAATTTGTATAAATAAAACACTTTAATTTTTTTATTCTATTTCACTCTTTCAATTTATTTAAGTTTATACGATAATTTCTTATTTAATTGATTATTTATCACCAGGTGCCAAGTGTCACTCCTGTCTCTGTCTCGTAAGCTTGTGTTACTATCAGTCCCCGAGCCATTGGCCTACTCTCCTTTTTGGCCAGATGTAAGTCTAGCCAAGGCAAGTTATAAATCCTCCTTGCTGGGGCTGGTATCAGCCAAATAACGAGTTGAGCTTGCTCGGCTCTATTCACTTGCACTTGTTCACCAGTTTACTTAGCACTAATCATAAAACACACTGTCAATTTATTTGCTTGATCACTATTTCACACTAGCACTTGTTGATTTATCTCACCCACTGTTACCTCGTCGATCGCCAGAAAGGAAAGGAGCTATTCGATCGCTTCATGGTCTTTTATAATCTCCTTGAACTACAGGATTGCGAGTTTGTAGCTTTCTCGTATTCGTTACGTTCTAACCGACTGCAGGACTGTGTCTTTGTAGCTGTCTCCTGTTCGTTATGTTCTAACCGATAGCGATTGTAATGTTCGATGTGTCTCGTAGGTTCGACTCTGCTGCTGCGTTGATGATATAGTCCTGTGTTGTACGTGTGTGAGCGTTAACTTCTACATTTAAGTGTTTGGCTGTTCTGTTTCCTTTGACTGCATGTCTGCTTTTGTTGTACGTGAGTATGTATGATGAAACAGAACAAGTCTGCAACTTCTGGCTAGACGAGTTTTTCCATACAAATTGACAGTAATCATACGCCGCAAGAAGCAGTCATAAGATAGAACCTATTTGATTTTGAGAACTTTTTTCTCACGTTCTTAGTTTTAGCCACTCATTCTCTCAACAATGTTGCCGTGTTTTAATAAAATTTCGTACATTTTTCATACGAAATATAAGAACAGAACAAAATAAACAATAATATGAGAGAATTTTGAAGTTACTGTCGTTGATTTAGTTTTGGGCCTGTTTATTTTTGCAGCGTTTTTGCCTTAAGTTGCAGACTTGTTCTGTTTCATCATTCTGTGCTGTTTTATGCTCATTGTTTCTTTTAACTTTAAAATGCTGCTGTCGTTGTTGATGTGGTTGTTCGTTGTTATCTTGTATTTCTGTATGTTGTCTTTGCATGATGTGTTGGCTCGAACGTCTTTGTAAACTCTTAGCTTTGCACGGCATTTCAAATTAAACCTTCTCCTCTGCTGACTTCTCTCTCTCTCTCTCTCTCCTGTCGACTTCTCTGCTTAAACTCCTCTGATACAACCTCTGCTTTTCCTCTCTGCTCCTACTTTGCTACTCTGCCTAATTGTATATGCCGTCGCGTCACGGAGAACGTCAGTCCGACGTATGCGACCAGAAATGTCCCACCAGCCCTGACTCATTTTCGTTGTACCTCCTCTTGTACCCCTTCGTCCTCCTGCCTGGAATGCCTGGGTCCACCTGTACCCCATCGATCTCCATTTTCCATCTCCGCTGCCGACCTGAAACGAAATATGTGAATCGGACCTACACACAATTTTAAAAAAAGTACTTGCATCAGCTTTTTTCGAATTGAACTTTGTTTCAAATCTTTTGCTTGATTCTAGCTTGGGAGGAACTCGTTCAGTAATTCACATTAAACACAAATATATGATCAAACCCATATACTATAAATACGTTTCAAAGAAATTTAATTATTTTGGCTTGAATTCGGTTTTAATTTTACCAAATTTGAAGTCGGTGACCCATAATACATAGAAAATTCCTCAGTACCTTCAGCACAAAACCGTGTATAATAGTGTAATCAAGAACCAAATATAGAATCCATATGTAGGGTATTTGAAAAAATCAAGGAAACTAAAAATATTTCTTTACATGAATAAGCTAAACTAAACTCATGTTCTTTTTTACCATCAAAAGCAACGAATGTTCGCTTGCATTAACATCAAACTGCATAAAGCTAAATTGCACAATTACACACTAAAAAAAGAACGTATGAATAAATAAATGAGCATTCATTAAACATATCGTACAACAAGAAAAACCATACAGAGGAAAACTACATTTTCTTTTAATAATCAATACACTTTTGTTTTAAGTGCTAATCTAGATCTTTTAAATAGGTGTATACTCGACTTATAATCGGTATTTGTGCATTTCATGCATTCTTCTTTCTTTTTCTTGTTCTATTTCCTTGATGAATGAATAAGTGAAAACAACTGTAAAGAAGGAGTTCATTTTATGTGAGTGTATAGAAATTTCAAACAGTAATAGTTGCGTAAAAAAGGAAAATACTATTAACCCATAAACTTAACAAACCCCTGCTATTTCAAAAAAGAAAATTAATGTGTAGCAGTTCGTATTGAAATACAGGGTGGGTAGTAATTAATTGTTGCACATTCAAAATAGCCATTAAAAGCCATGTTTTTTAATTAATGTTTATACACGCAAAGATGAAATATTGCTGATATATCCAACATATTATGATCGAAGTAACAAACACAAGCTCAAATGTTTGAAATACAGGTGGGTGATTCTCAGTTTAAGTGTACATTTTGTTGTTTTTTTTAATCAATATAAATAATGAAATATGCGAAGGTAGAATTCATATTATAGTTTTCTCCTCATTCATTGGATTCTGAAATAAAATTATATATTTCAATTTTTTTTAATTTTTTGTGTATGGAGCGTTACATATGCTTCCGCATTTGTTCTGAGAATGATTTTTGCGAAAAAAAATACACCACAAAAGTGAGTATAGGGTTTGAAAGCACTATATATCTACTTTCTAAAAATCAAAAAATAATAGTAATCGCAGGACGAAATTAAAAGTTATGACCACTTTTTAATTTTGACTTTGGTTCACAAAATTAAAAATAAAAAATGTTTATAATATTAATATAATTATTTACCAACATTTATGCATGAGCAAAAAGCAGGATAGCTCTTCTTTCAAATAAGACTAATTTAATAAAATCGGCTGATAATTTTATGTCAAAGTTATGTCAATTTTAAATAATTATTTGTACCAAAATACGACCTATCAAATACATTCTTTGAAAATATAACAACCCACAGTGCTGTAGAAGCAGAAATTTCATAACTGATATTGTTCTCTATATCGTTTCTATCGTTTTTTTTTTTGAAGTCCTAAAATTTATAGATAAATTATATTTAAAAATTTTTTAACATAACGCTTAACAAATTTTCTTACGAATTTAATATTTTTTCAGAACACAGATTATAGTATATTTTGTATTTAAAACATTTCAGATGTATAATTTTCTAAAACTCATCGAAAATTTCAATTAATAAAAAAATATGGGTAACACTCAATACTTTTTTTTGTATAGAAACCATTGATTGATTGATGAAACGTTTGCAATATAATACTATTTAACAAAGTTCACAAAATTTTTAAATATTTAGAAGTACGCTGTTATTTTAGTGTATGTTGCTAAGGCTGTTTTAGAGCTTAAAGGGCTGCAATTCCTCAGCAAGGGCTATGGTTATCCTTCAAGTAACCAAAGTGTAAAAGCAGCCTTTTGAAATGAGATCTTGAATTTACTAAACCGCAAATACGAAACTTAGTGGTTTTATCAGCAGTTATCATAATGAAGGCAAAGAAGAAATAATTGCCAACCTTCTCTACATTTAACCCGCTCTGGGGTACAATCGCTATCGATTTATTGAAAATAGTTTTTCAGACACGCTGCTGACAGCCCCAACAGTGCAACTGATTAAAATAAGTTTTTGAATAAGGAGTATTAAATGGTTCCAACATTAAGTTAAACTGGGACAAAACTAGCGCAAACTTCTCTTTAAATAACATCTTCCATTTCTATTTTCCTTTCATATTAGATGAATATTAAACCAGATATCAAGAGATTAAAAATCAATCATTTGTAATAAATAAATATATATAAATGTATCATCACATTTAGAGAAAAATAATATTTTGTAAGGTTCCTTTTAACCTGGAATATCAAGATTTTTTTCTACGCATGTTTTAACATGTCAGAAAACGACTAAAAATATTTTTCATATAACACTCTCTCGCTAAGGTATCATGACTTAAAATATAAATAATCCCTAAGGATTTACTATAATATTTTCATAGATACTACCATTGGAAGTAAATATCATAGGAAAACCTATACTTTTAGAATTTATCTCAACAAATGCAATAGCAGCAATTATAATTGTCAAAGATTATTTTAGTTTCGTTAAAGCTCTGCTAAAAGTTTAATACTTTTAACTGAAAATATCAACTTTAAACAAATAAAACAATTAAAAAGTTTTGAATTGATTGACATCAAACGAAATTCAATTCAATTAAGTCTACAAAGTTTTTGACCGGCCTAACAGAAAAATAAGAACTGTGCATAAAATGCAGGACAATAAGGCAGACAGGTAGAATATAACAACTAACAGATTTATAAAATTCATTAAACTTTGAAAAAAAAGCCATCTTGTTTCACACTCTAAAACCCATAGACAGCATTGAAAAGTGTCAGATAACAATTTGAAACACTGCAGCTAAAACCTCATTTTATTTACTTTTTTATTTCTTTTTGGATCAGAAGCTGCTGCATAAAATAAAACTAATATTGAAAAAAATAAATAAATTGTACGTACCTTCATTGTGGCATCTAAACTTTTGTTTTAAATTTTAATGTTCTGCTATTTTTCACACCTGCTTTTTATTATAATTCTAAATTGCTAAAGTTTTACTTAACTATGTGGGGACAATGAGTAAAATACTTTATAAAAATAAAGAAAACTAAATTAGTTTTGGTTCCTTAGAGAAAATGTTGATGGCATATATTAAATAGAAGAATAAGTAATTTCTAAAGCATACTTTAAGGCGGTTAGGCTTAGTAAAAAGGGTCATTAATCATATGAAAGCAAAGTAGTTTTGGTGCCTTTAGTCAAATTTTAACATATTAGACTTAAGTTTAAAGGCAGTAGATTAAATAAGGCTATGCCAACAAGGTGGCAGTTAAATTCAGGCATTAGATTCAGTTTGTCCTTCTAGTACAATATGTTAGCACAGAAAGATATTTTGCAAAATGCACATTGTAGAATAAAGTCTAGCTCATTATAAATCATGTATTGCTTTGCTGTGGAACACATTTTTTACAATTTGCCTGCTGGAAATTTATGCCTATTATACAGCATGTACTAGTCGCATGACTGGTGAATAAGAGACCCATACACTAATTTTCCTTGCTGTCCAACAAGAGGAAGAGCGTTATCGGTAAATGTGTTCGAATACACAACGCGATCGTCAGCAATACAGAATTGAGCTTTCAGCTTTGTATTTTTTCATTATATACTCATTTTGCCCAAAACAACAAGAGAGAAAAAGCGCAAGCTCTTTTTCTCTTCATGTAGAAAGAATATCAACCAGTGTTGCCAGTGAAATTTCTAGAAAGATGCATTTTAGCTTCCAAAAAGATAAATTTTTTCCCAAAAAGATATATATTGAAAAAAATTTCATAATCTGTTTTTAACGTTTAACATACCGACTCCTTAGCGCCAAATGATCGTAAGCGACAAAAATTTGATTTTACAGGAGGAGGGTTTTTTATTGTATTTAAACATGATTTATATTCATAAACTGTCGCTTACGATAAAATTTTATAGCCTGTATTTCAAAAGTTATCAAAAATTTTGATATTTTTACGATTTTAAACTATGGGTATCCCCATAAAATTTTGATTTCAATAAAAAAAATTTTTTTTTACAAAATGTCGCTTACAATCATTTCGCGCAAAGGGGTTGATATATTAACATAACATTTTTATTTCATATTTAATGAATAAAATGAAAGCAAATGATATCATATCAATTCATTTTTTATATTTATTTAAGTCATGAATATTAGGTATGTAATTTTTAAAAATACAGTAAGCAAACCTAAAAATTAATATCTTTGGATGTTGTCAAACAAATTAAATTTTGTAAAAATTAATATACGAGTAAAAAACTTTATCAGAGACGGAAAGTCCAATATTTTATTTCTGTACATTTTGCGTACAGATTCAATCAATCAGTGTGGCATGAACATTCAAACAAGCAGGTTGTTTATCGCTTGTTTCTTACTATTGTTTGATATACACTAACAAAAACTTTGTAAGAGCGAGAGTTGCAAAATAGAATCCATACAAGCAAAATGTATTAGTATGTGTTTGCCGGTTACATACCTGTTACATAGTGCTTTAGTTACGTCAGTTAAGTCCCCTACAATGAGAATGAAAAAATAGCAGATCTCTTTCATGCGAAAATATAGAACCAAAATCGATCGTAGCCACTTGCGGATCGGTCACGTGACTAGTTTTGTGACAGCTTATTTTCCGTCTTGGTATAATTCAGCAAAATGATGAGATCCCGTGATGGTGTTGATCCCGTACAGAACTGCTCGCAAGTTTTGAAGAAATCTATTAGCGTGGCCGGCATAATTCGGGTGTCATATTAGTCATTTCCATGAACAATATCTGTACGCGGAAGAAAAGAACTGAAAACGGATTTGAATTCAACCTATTAAACTCTGTACATTCCACGCATTTTCATTTCAATGCTTGAAAGAAAATATTATTCTTGCAGACCAGTACAATCATTGGTAGACGTAAGCGTTCGCAAAAAAAATGGAAAAATAGTGGTCTGCTCCGATATTCCGCACCTACATATACGAGCGGGCAGGTCCTTTAAGGCGGCCTGACACAATTAACCCATTGACGAGGCCGACCAGCTCATACTTGGAGAGCACAAGTTCAGACCAAAGTGAAGAAAATGGAAAGCTACTATGTTTCCATTGACAAGTTAGAATGAAGGAAGTTTATCTATGTCCTATGCTCCCTCTCAGAACGAGGACAACATATCGAAGAGAATTCTTTCCCGGTAAATATTTTAAAATTTAATAGTTTAAAAGAAATTAATACTAAGCATAATGGCATATTATGATGAAGGTAATATTTGCAAACTAAAGCGCATTTTTAATCCTAAAAAACCCGAAATCAAATCTCTAGTTCATTTGATGTTATGACGGCAGACATGAGAAATCTATTTTTTTCATTTTAACATTAGATTCCTTACATCAATGTCACATAAAATTTTAAATAATTTATGCTATATCGGAAACTTTTCAAGAACTATACGAAAAACCATTAATATATTTTTTTCTCTCTAATTTTTGTCAAACCAAAAAAGACATTAAACCCACCTTGGTGGTGAAATTTTATTACCAAAATATCGCATAACTTTCGTTGGAAAATGTAAACATCTGTCTAGAAGAGTACACACCTACAACCTCTCATAAAAGTCCAGTAATGTATGTGAAGTAACTCCTTTCTGCACTTGAAACTTTAGCACTGAACAAAACCCCCAATGAGCGTGAAAGACAAAAAAGGAGAGAGAGAAAGTGGTAGACGGAAACTCGAATGAAGAACAGGACACAACTTTTAAGGAAGGGTACATTAGTAAAAGAAGTATTTGAATGATTTCTACCATGTGGCATAATAAATACATAAACATTGCCGTTGTTGGCTTCAAAAAATAAAAAGTTAAAAAAAAGTAAAACAGACTACATAAAAGCTAGCAAGTGCGCAGCAATAATGTCAACCAACCGCTTTTCCTGCGTTTTGCATAATTTATTGCATAGAGGCAGGAAAACAGTATTATTTTAATGCATACTTTGGGGAGCAAATCTCATAATAAAAAAGGTGTTAAAAGAAAAACAACATAAACAGAAAAATTATTTATTTAACAAATAAAGAGCAGGGGCAACTCTGTGTACAGAAGATTATAATTAAAGCTGTATAATTAAAAATTAATCAAAGGAAAAAATAATTTGTTAAAAAGGTATTTTTTACAAAGCAAACTTTTAGGAGTTAATCACATTAGTGAAATTGCATATTTGTGGGGAAATGCAATAAAAATAATTTATTAAAATTAAATTATATTTTGAATATAAAGAAATTAAACTATTAAGAGTTTCTTATTCAACACAGAAAAACTATATTTTTGTTCGTTTCATAGCAATGTTTCTCATGGGAAAACTAAAGTAAAAAATTAATTTTGTTGTCTATCATTTAAAAGTTTCCAGAGTCTACTTGGAGAAACATGTATTGAAAAAATGTTGAAGATCATTTTAGAGCCACAAGAGGGTTCTACGCTTTTAAAACTTATACCGAAGTTGTGTTTATAAGAAAATATATAATTTCAAAGTGAAAATAAGGAAATTCGGGACTAAAAAAAATTTATTTTTTATATTAACGTCGCCAAACCCTAGTTCTTTTTTCTTCTTAAAGCCTTGGAATGGATAGCCGATCTTCAGCTTATAATGAAGATGAAGCCGAATTTGCATCTCAATATGCCTACAACGATGCAAATCAATTGAGACTGCGGTGCTTCAGTCGCTAGTTGATTTTGTTAAGAAATAGATTGAACACAAGGATAGGCAGTGGTAACCTTTCTAGGCATAGAGGATGCCTTTAATAATGTGTAAACAGAGAACATCATAATGTCTCTGGAATGACTGAATATCCATCGGTCAGTTATTAACCTAGGTTAAAAATTATTAAGCAATAGGCCCTTTATATTAGATGCTGATTGTATGATGATGACAGTACTGTGGCAGTATCCGGAAAGCACATGCATACCGTATTACAGCGCACGTTGGGAAAAACATAGTAAAAACTCTCGCATCGCCTACTTTACTTGATAGCGCGTTTGTTATAAGCGATAGGTTCATAGATTTTCGATATGTTTAATAAAGGTTGGACAAATTTGAGGTTAGGAAGTAAATAGGCTGTTAAATTATGAAATGTCAAGAATTGAGTTATCATCCTTTGGCATTTATTTAGTAAAGACTTGAGAAATTTTAACCATGGTACGTTACACTCTTCAACAACAAATTTCAATTGTGAATTAATTGACCATTAAAATGGTGAACATTATACTGTATCATTTCGAATGAGTCTGGTACATCAAATCGTCGTCGTTTGTAACAAGTTTTCTCTAAATAAATGCCAAAGTTCAAAATGCCAAAATAAGTTCTATTAATTAAACATTTTTTCACTCACAACAGAATTGTTAAGAAAGTAATCTAATGCATACATTTTTTTAATTTTGTGTACCATACACTGATACCTTACAACTGGTAGGAAAGATGTTTTTAAAGTTATAGTACCAATATGGGGACTTTGCACAAAATGTAATAAATTGTTTCTATTACTGATTTTAAATAAGTTATATTAGCATACGAGAAATCTGTTAAAAATGTCTACATATATGCCTTGAAATCCTTATTGGAATGATCCTACGCTCTTCTGTTTGAAGGAAGTAATTAACTTTTAGACATAAATATTTTACAGTTGTCTGAAATATCATTAAAATAATTTGATTCAATATAAAGGCAAAATTGCATATTTTATCATTTCAGCGCAGTTTGTGCTTTAAGAAGCAGATTAGAGATTAACTTAAATTTAATATCTGTATTTACTCTATAAGTTGGCTCAATTTTTTATTTTTATTTTTTTTCCTACATTAGGATTAAACCATCAACATTGGGCGCTAAACTCGTAAAAAAAGATTTTAAAAAAGTCTACTCAAAGAGTAAATACAGATAATAAATTTAACTTAATCTCTAATCTTGTTCTTAAAAAACCCACTCTAAGAATCACCGCGGCTCCCTTAGCAAATTGATCAAATGTTTCGGCGTGTAGATCCCGGGATATAGTTACATATTTAACTCATTATAAGTGAAGGAAGTTTATTTTTTGCTCCTATTTTTACTTATTTAAAAAAGAAATTGAACGAAATTTTCAAGAAGTATTAAACTTATTAAAACTTACATATGTCTGTACAAAATTTCTTTTACAATTTTTTTTCTCTCCGCTAAGGTAATTTTTTTTATTTCAGGATTTATGAGACGTACACGAATCCTTGCAAAATTAGTTTTGGGTGTGATTTATATTAAATATTGTGTAATTTAAACATTTAACTCATTACAAGGGAAGGAAATTTATTTTTTGCTCCTTTTTTACTTTTTTGGTAAAGTAAATTTTTGAGTTAGGCGTATCCTTGCACTAAATTCAACGAAATTTTGACGAACCATCAAATATATTAAAGGTTATGTCTATACAAAATTTATTTTACAATTATTTTTATCTCCGCTATAGCTATTTTTTATTTTAGGATATATGTGAAGGATACGTATCCTTGAAATTTAAATGGCCAAATTTTAACTGCGATTATATTTTATCAATTGACATATGCGTCCCGAATTTCATTACTTTACGATAACTCCTTCTATTTTTGGCTGTTCGTTATATAAACTCACGACACTGTGCGGCCCAGTTTTGTAAACCACTTAGAATTTTATATTTAAAGTATAATTTATAAAGATGTGACGTTTCAAGTTAAGTATGCTCTATGTATTTGCTCTACGATACTTACTTTGTTTAGTGGGTACAAATATTCCAAAAGGTATAAAAACACAATAAAACCGAAAATTTTCGAAAAGGCGCAGGAAGGCGCCGGAAAAAAAGGTACCATTCTTTTTGTTAAGCATTCAGCATTATCACTATGTAGAAATCTGCTGGATCCAATTGGATCCATGAAAATGCAAAAAAATATTTAAATATCACTAAAAATAATACTGAAACAAAACTTTAACTGCTGCATAATGGTACGGTTGTACTTACTATGAACGCTAAAACTTTCGGTAGATAAATATCCGCGCCACACTAATTTCAATGCAACAGTAAAATATAGTTTATAAAAAAAATTTTAAGAAATTGTTTTGAGTGCCATGTTTGAGAAGCTATAGATCAAACAGAGAGGGCTGAATTGACTTCAATTATACAATTTTCATATAATTAATATATCTAGATTACAAAAAACTCGTGAATAAAAGTAATGGCCGTAATTTTTGGTTTAGCTCCAATACGAGGGTTTTTATTATGTTTTTCCCAACGTGCAGCGCTTACATGCTCGACTAGAAATCATTACCAGGTTGAGTATCCAAAGTGACATTAGTGCCATAGCTTAGAAAACGGACCTTGTACTCTTCAAAAGAAGCTATAAGATACCAACTTATGCGCTTCAAATTCTAAATGGAGTGAGTGGAACTTCTGTTGACTGACACACAGTGTTTCCATTTGGAAAAAAAGGGTAATAAATCTGTATCTTTGAAAATTGCTATCCGATTACAATAAGATGTATGTAAAAATCATAGAGGAGGACCTAAGCTTTAACAGCAATAAAATTTTAACCACTCTGTTGAAGCACACGGTGAGCTACAGGTTGTCAAAGTTGACTACCTCGGCCATGAAAAACTTTGTTGGCCTCATAACTTTTACAAATATTATCCAATTTTAATAAATTTTAACTATTTGTGAAGGCTGTGAATAGGCAAAGATAACAAATCCATATTTTATTAGGATATCTTTAATACTTTCAAAGATATTTGACTTTAAATTTTAAAATTTTGGTTTTTAGCCTCGATTTCGTTCTCGATTTCGTAAATATCTCCTGCTATTGCCGGAAGCCAAATTTTTCAAAAAAATATTTTATGATTTTTAATACAATCCTTGATAATATGCAGAAAAATCTCAATTCATGTAGTCGTGAGAAATAATCAAAATCAAGACTTGGAAATGATAATGAAAATGGCAAAATTTTGCTAAAAATAGAGTTTAATTGTTTGACGTTTTTTTCAAAAATAAATTTTATTCTTTTCAATATTTCATAAGAATATACTTTAAGAATGACTACAGTTGAAATTTTAAATCGATTAAAGTATGCAGGCCATATCCAGCATTGGACGAAAATAGTGAATTTTCTACGAAGCTCTAAATTCATCGCTTAAGAAAATAAACGCCCATCGAGTTCTTAAAATTTCTTTACAAACTATATTAGATATATTTAATATAATTAATGTGGCTTTTAATTGTTATTCACTCGCTCAATGTGGCCAGTAGAGCTGATGTTCTAAAAATAGTAAAATTTTGAGAATCATTTTATTTACCTGCAAATTCCAATTTATTAAGGAAAATTTTTATGCGTATGAGTAATATGATAGTATGTACTATTATCATATTACTCATACGTATCCAATTTTGCTTTAAAAATTGGAAATTCGCATTTTCTTCACATGTTTTTTTAGTTAGAAATTCATAAAAAAAATCCTGGTAGCTAGCTTTGACACCCTGTAGCTTACCGTGTGTTTCAATAAGTTGGTCCAACATTCTTAAAGTTAAGGTCCACCTCTATGATTTTTACATACATCGTTTTCAAACAGATTTATTACCCTTTTTACCAATTGGAACCACTGTGTGACAATGTGGAGCATCTGGGTATCTAGTACCTGAGATTTAATGTTCACATGCGGTTCTCGCACCACTCGTTTGTCAAAGTCTTACAGCCACCAATTTCGTTTTGCGGCTTGACTTTTGCATATCTTTTGTATTAAAAGATTAACAACAATATCATAACGTTCAAATACATAATGCTAAAAATAACATATACAACCATGTATATTATTTATATTCACACAATATAAATATGCCACCCTTATAAATATTTTTAAAAGCTCTTCACTAAATGTTTTTCTACTTCTTCTTTCTTTACATATCTTCCGAGACCTATACAAAATAATTTTCTATTCACGTGCTTAAGTCGTTATTTCGTTTAATTTTCTATTTAGAATATTACAAATACTTAGAGCAGAAACCAAACGATTTACATTGTTTTACATTACGGCCATCAAAAAACATAATTTCAACATGACAACACCCTAGACTTCCTGGTTACAAAACGTTTGAATATGTTTCACTTTCTTTTTTCAAAAGATTCGTACTGTCATTATCACAGGCATAGTCTTCACAGATGATACGACACATGTTTCTAAGTGTTTTTTTCCACTACTGTTTTTTGTAAAAACGAGTCAAGGAGACAGGGTGAGTTAACACATGATGTTGATGGTTAACAAATGATTTTCTTTACAAACACCATACATGACCACTTTGAAAAATAAAAATAAAAACATCAAGTGGCTAAAGAGATGTTAAAGGTGGTGAGTGTTCCAAGGAAAACCAAACGTGCCTTAGTCATGCTTTAAAGAAACAGTATTAAACCATAATTTATGCTAATCAATGTTCTGGAATCACTCATACGCCACCATCTAGGCGGATCTCTGTACTTTTTACGGCCGAAATTTTAGGATAGGAACTTGGCCTTATTTTCACATGTATGTTTTTGTGTGGATTATGTTAACAAAGTATTCGTACATATTGTTGGGGTTGATAGAATTTTTGTTGAACAAAATTTATGGTTGTAGAATAAATTAGTAAAGCGTGTAATGCAAAAGAATTTAATGTATATTTTCAAGCTGAAAACACTATTTAAGTTAATAGTTTTAACTTAAAGCCTAAATGTATGCTTTCAACTGACTCATACTTAAGTTGTAGATTATATTGTACTTAATAAATTTGAAAAGTTACAGTTAAATGGAGGTGAAAGGTAGGCTTAATTGTGCAAAAAAGAGCTTATCTTATAAAGGGAAAACATAAAATATATCAAACTATTTTCTTACAAAAGGTAATTTCATCTGGTGATACATACACAGAAATATTTTCAAACAAAAGTTTGTCTAAAATAAAATTTCATTTTCAGTAAATGTTCTGTAATGAATCAGTGAATTTTTTGTTTGACTTTTAGTTATGTTGCAAACACAAAGAGCAACAACAAAAACCATATTTGTGAGTCATAAAAAACATCCCCGATGACGACACACACATAAATAAAAACAACAACAATAATAGCAAAAGGAGTACGATTGTAAAAAGTTTTTTTACTAAAGATTTCTGAGTGAATCAATTCGTTAATGTTGTTGCGTCAATTCTCATTCCTTTTTTTTGTTGTCTTTAGATAAACATACAGAGTTGGACACATTTAACAAAGTGAAATTTTATAAATGCTTAATGGATGCTGATGTTATTATTTCAAACTTCAAAATATTTTTTGCTGATCCAGACAAAAAGTTTGTTTGATATATTACAAGAAATTCAGTAAATATTTTTGTTTGATTCAGTAAACTATTTTATTTAGAATTTATAATTCTTTTTAAACTATTTTTTTTATAAATTCAGAAAAAATATTGATTGGTAGATTACAGAATATCCACTAAATATATTGTTTGATTCAGTAAATTATTAATATAGATATTTTTAGGTAAATTGTTTTATAGATTTTGAAAAATGTTTTACTTCAAAACGCTTTTTTTTAATGAAGTTCTTGAGACATTTTTGTCTTTATTTACAAATTTGTTTGCAGGTCCGTTTCTAGCAAAATATTTACTAATTCATTGAATTTCTTTACTGAAAATGAAATTTAGTTTTTTCTGTTTACGTTCTAGGAAAATAAATATAACAAAAACTAATAAACATATTTGGTTAAGATGGAATCCTTTCAGACTCCATCGAAGAATGAAAAGTTCTTATTTTGTTTTGTTTGTATTTTGTATTTCTACTTCTTCTTTGAGGGTTTTTCCATAAATATACGATGCATTATTTTTCCATTATGCAAGCTTGAGCGAAATGTAAGCAAATCTTCAGCTGCTTGCAACAGCCCTTGCCGACATTTATCTTTCAACTTGAACTGAAGGACAGATGTGTGTTTTGATTAGCGTCCGTACCTGCCATTACGGCCTAATCCGACGATGTTCTCAAAACACAGAGTGAAGTTGAGTGTTCACCACCACCCTCGAGCCACCCCGAAGGCACACCTGTGTGAATCGTAAGGTACACCCAGGTAGCAAATTCTCATGCATGGCCTATCCCTACATAATAACATACATAAACACCTTGTTCGAGTGTTTGAGCTATCTAATCTCTGCTACATCAGCAGCTTAACGCTATGCACACAAGGTATCCGGGGAAACAGAAGCAAGCCAGGAATCTACAACAAAGTGTAGATGCCGCTATGCAAAATATCCCCCTTCCTCCTGCGCACAAAGCCCTACCGATGCAGCGTTTGTTGGTTTAGCAACAGCACAAAGAAGCTTTCAGTTGGTGGAATGAAGTCCACGGCAGCCACTAGAACTGGGCAAGCATCAGTCTTTTAACCAACACCTCTCCCAGAGATTTTAGTAGCAACCACAGCTACCACGTGAGCTACCGAAGGAGACCTCACCACCAACCAGCCACAGAATCATCCTTCCTGTTGAGGGTGAGACGAAGTCCGCTAGCGACATCATCCCAGATGATGTCGCTTTAACGGCGAGCATTATCTCTTTAACCCTCTGGAAAGCAGGTCATCTGTGGGGCAACTGGTTCCCGTGGTAACAGTTCATGCTACTGGTAAAGCCTCAAAAGAAAACCCCTAGAGGTTAACTTTCTATTGACTTTGGTCTTGGGGTAAACCATAGGTGCCTGTACACCTCCTTACTGACTCGCGTAGGCAAGCCTACTTCCTGAAATAAATATAATCACCCCCGTTGCTCTGTCTCCAGAGATTGGGTAGTGACACATAAGTTTTAGGGGTAATTGGCCAAAGGTAATGTCAGCAAAAACCAATTACCCTATCCCCAGAAAGCACAACATCAAGGCTATCGTTATCACCAAGATGTATCACCCGTGCTCCCCAGTGGCTGAACTGAAGGGCACAAAAAAAAACATGTGAGGATGAATAATCAACAATTTCTATTAAGTTTTGAGGTGTGAAATTAGAAAAAGAAGTTAATCAATAGCGCCGATTGCAGGATAGCCGGTTACTTGTGTCATTATCGTAAAGCGTTCATTAAAAAATCATAAATACATAGTCCAAACAAGGATTCTGACTGCAAGTTTCTCTCTTATCATTCCAGACTATGCATTCATATTACTTTAGCTTTTCTAGCCTTTCATACAAATCCCTAAACAAAAACAATTTACATCCGTCTTTAAGTTTATACAAGAGTTCACTTCTGATTACAAATTAAATTTCTCTTTTTAATTTCCAACAGTAAAAGATATTCTACCCAATAACCACAAAATTTTCCAATAACCACAAATTAAAAAAATCTTTTAAGTTCTTGATTTAACAACAAATTTACTCAATCATCACTGAAAAGGCTACAAACATTTATCGGTTTATTGGCCTTTTTACTCTCATATGAATACCAAATATACGTAATGGAATGTACTATTTTATTACACTAGTGCAATAGTTTGGCATCCTTTCTTTCCTCATGAAGGACTCAAAAGCTGCAATGCTTTTACCATAAAGAGACCTCCTTAATGTAACATACATTTCTCTGCTAAAAATATTTTTTTTGCCTTTTTTCAATATAACTCCACCAATTTTCCACACTACTAAAATATAGTGTGTATTTTATTGACCTGAATTGTGGCATGACCAGAGAAAAACATGATGGTACAGGACCGCAATCAAATGATAAACTGTATTAAAATATATTTTGCAAACTCTAACAAACACCAACGCTTTAGGTGGGTAAGAAAAAGTTTGTTTCATTTCAACATTTAAATTTATTGACACATGCACTTACTCGTTTAGTGTGTTGTGTGGCATTATGGGTTTGTTGCACGCATCCAGAGGATATTCCTTTGCAATAAATTTGTATCTAGACTAAAGACTGGATTGTGAATAAAATACACGCTTACAAGCAACATTTATCATGAGTTAAATTTCATATTTGTGCGCTCACGTGAGTGAAAAATTTAATTAGTCATGATTACGAAAACTCACTCGCGTTCATGAAATACTTCCAAGACATAGCGAAAAAAAACGGAAATATTCAGTTTTATGAAAAATGGGCAAATGGTCCCAGAATAAAAAGTTTAAATTAACCCGAAATGTTTTATTAAGACAGCAATAAGAAATTGCCCCTTTACATGGGGCATTTTAACTTTGGGAACCTCTCCCACTTTCAAAATCTTATCTTCACAGAGTTGGGGTAGATTTTCATTTTCTAATTTGGGCCCCAAAATTTGGCGAAAACAATAACAAATGTATTGTGTCGATAGTCGTTCATTTTTAATTCGTCACACTCTCTTTTTCTCTTTTGATGTATGTTGTCGATAGTCCTAGCGGCGAAAATTTCGATTACAGATGCAATGATCCGATACACACATGTAAGACACCATCTCATATACGAATCTAGTATACATTTTCAAAGGCATTGCAGCATTTGTGAAGTGAACGCCTTCCACCTGTACACAAAGTAAGCGAGATACTTAAGTGTTCATCCAAGAAGATATTTTAAACACTTCTTCGAACACATTGTAAGCTGGCAGTAGGCAACTCGATTACAATTTCGCTTACTTTGTGAGCAGCTAGAAGACGTCCTGAACGCTTCTTCGAACGCATTGTAAGTTAGTAGTAGGCAGCTCAAATACAATCTCGCTTACTTTGTGAGCATGTAAAAGACACATTGATACAAAAGATAAACGAAATTCCTTCTTGTGAATTCCATACACTACCGTCGTATACTTTGTAAGCTAGCATTAATTGAACTCAAAGTGTGGCAAACATCATTAAAGAGATGTAATGTGGTAGGCAGTGTTCGCCGCTAAAGCGGTTCCAGTTGTAATTAGGAAGAAATGATAAGTTTTATCAGCTTTATTTAATGTCTTGCCTCTACTTTGGGTATTGTCAAGTGTAAACGTCATCTACATAAATACTTTACCAAAATAGTATGAGAAAAGTATTTTTAATTATTCCATTAGTTTAAAAACAAAAAAAAATTATGAGAGATTATAAAATGGTCTAACAAGCAATAGCTTAAAGATAATTTTTACTCTGTATGGGTGTGGCACCGCCCACTTTTTCCATCATAATGTTTTATTGTCAGAGGAACTAAATATGTGTGCCGTAAATGTTCTTCAGGTCTCATACCGTAAATCGATTGATACCTATTTATAAAAAACTATCCTACAAAATTCGGGTCAATCAGTCGAGATCAAGGCGTATCGTACGCCCAACACAGTTTGAGCAAATACGAAGAACTTTACCGAAATTTGTTAATAAGTGTAATCATTTTGAAATTTTAATTGTTAAGGACTTTTTTCGATATTCTTGCTTATTTTAATAAATATGCGATTTAGATAAACGTCGCTAAAGCAAAAGTTGTTGGAAACTTCACAGACAACAACTTTTTAGAATAAATTTTTTTTGTAAGTACTATATTTATTAAGTTATGAGACATAACAACAAAAAAAGAGCCCACCAAAGTTTGAGCAAATCAAAGTTTGGTGGCCGTGCGACACGTCTTAATCGTAACTGATTGACCTGAAAATTTTTATATGTTAGTTTTTTATAAAAACCCATCAATTTGGGTTATGCCACTTGAAAAAATCCAAATTTTAATTTGTTACGACCACTTGAGTGTGAAAGATTCCTAATACACAGAAAAAAAGATCATCAAACTGCAACTAGCAATTTCAATTGTTAATATGTAATTTAAATTCAAACATATATTTTGTTAATATAACAAATTGAGTTGTTGATACGACAAACACAGAAATTTTTTTCAACAAACTGAACTGACCAAATTTTTTGTTATGTACATATTGTGAAAAAAATTAACAACCATCTTTGTCGATATAACAAATGAATGCGCACACGTAAATGAAAGAAAGCAAACCAAGAAATTTTTTTCAACAAACTGAACTAATCAAATTTCTTGCTATTTTTTGTGAAAAAATTAACAGTCACCATTGTTTATATAACAAATGATGAATGAAACGTAGATGAAACAAAGCATATCACGTTTTGTGTGTATTCATTATTTGCGTATTTAATAACGAATTGCTCTGTAGATGAGAGGTAAGAACGTTAGTCTATTAGTCCAGATGTCGCCGGTTCGATTCCGCCCAAAGACATCTAGTGTTTTTCGCAGACAAGCAAAAAGTCCCTTCGAGGATTGTGATTGTATAAAAAAATATTGTTAATACAACAATTCTGATAGTTAAAATTTGTTCGGAAAATCAACAATTTACATTGTTGATATAACAATAATCTTAATTGAAATAATTTTTAAATCAACAAAAAAATTGTTAAAATAAAAATCTATGTCAACAAAGTATTTGTTAATATATTTAATTGAAAATTTTTTCTGTATTTACAAAAATCGTTGTAGGTTCGAAATCAATTAATTATTTAATTGATATAAGAAAAAAATTAATTGTATTTACAAATTTTTTTTCTGTGTAATCAGTTAAGTAGAATCATTTGAAAAATAATATTTACTCTATATGGGCGGGACACTTCCTAATTTTATAAACATCAAATTGGATTGTGGGAGGAACTCAGTGTGCGCAAAAAACATCATAAGAGTATGAGGAATAATAATATTTATTCGACACTGAAAAATTTTCAAATCATAATCTTGTTTTGTGAAGTGAACTCAATGTTTCATAAGAATCTATCAAATAGAAGCAAAAAAAAAGATTTTATGTTTTAATGTGTTTATTTTGAACAAAATTGGGGCTGTTTTTATTAGCCTAAGCTTCGTAACATTTTATTCAGCAAGGGTTGAAACAAAACTCAAAAGAATAATATTAAATTATAGACCCCTAAAGAAACTGGTTAACTTCAAAACGGATGAGCCGATTTTTTTCAAATATAGTTTAGAAGACTTTAGATCAAGTCACCTTTCAAACAAAAGAAACTAAATTAAAATCGATTTAGGCGTTTAGCTTCCAAACGGTGCCACAGACACACAGATTCAAGGGGATACCGCTAGAAAATATGTGATAACTTCTAAACGGCTGAACCGTTTATTTTCACAAAAAAAAACTAAATCAAAATCGGTCCAGCTATTTAGGCTTTACGAATGAATAGACAGACACCCAGATACACAGATACACACTAGAAACTTATAACACCCATCTTTTTTGGTCGGGGGCTAGAAATTAACGTTTGTTAAGTACAGGGTGGGTCAAAAGAAACGAAGGGGTTTAAATAGTCTATAGCTCCATTATTTTAAAATTTTTTCTTCTGTTTTTCCAGCTTGTTGTAAAGAAGATTTGGGAAATTGAAAATGGGAAGGTTTACTACTGAACAACAAACATACAACAAGGAAAGCAACGACGCTGTTACGGGACATTTTCGTTACTGTCGAAGACTCTTTTCAAGATTTTCGAAACCATCGCTCGAATTTATCCTCGAATATTATTATTTTTGGTTGGGTTATGGTCTGTGAGCCAATAAAATAACTGCTTCCGGGAACTATGCGTTTGTTGAAAACACTGTGTAACAGTAAGAGAAACAATGACTCGTTGCTCAGTAGTAAATCTTTCCAGTTTCAATTTCCCAAATCTTCTTTACAACAATCTAGAAAAATAGAAGAAACACATTTCAAAACAATGGAGTTATAGACTATTCAAACCCCTTCGTTACTTTTGGCCCACCTTGTACAACCTATACGACAGAACATAACAACGTGTTATTGGGAGGCCGCAACACCATTCATCAATGTATTCAATATATTTCACTACCTGCAATCAGGCTCAGTTTTATGTAAATTCAAGCGTTATTTATTTTACTAATTGTGAATGCAATTTCAATATGAGAAAGTCTCCAAATAATAAAGACGTTCAAATTTACCATCACTCATTGAACGTTAAAATTAAGTTATTGCTACGAGGTGACTTTACCTCATGTGTGATTTTCTTACTTCTTTTAGTTTTGCTTAAGTCAACATTTTTTGGTCTCTCATTTGGAGACTTTTTTACGATAGAATAATTAATATTTCTCGTAATAATTTTTCATTCATAATTTTATGTTTGTTGGGATATCTCAATTGGTTAGTGCGTGTATGTGTATGCATACGTAAAACTCTACTCTAATTGTTTGTTTCACAATACACCAGGATGTCAGGAAATAAAACACTCTTAAGACTGGTACTTAATTCTATCACATATTGTAATAACAATTTATCTCTTGAGGCTTAAGAGTTCAACTCAATCTTGAAAATTTGCAATAAAATGCAGTAAATGAAAACTTTCAGAATCTATTTTAGTTTCATGTACTTCTTTGCACAAGAACTGTTGACATATTTAATCACTTTCTTGATTGCCATATTTTAAAATTTTTGGCTATTAAGAGAATAGCAGTTACAAAAAGTTGATTTTGATTAATTTATTTTATTTTATTAAATGTTAAAATATTTGCTTATTTTTCTTTGCAGGAACTCAAAGAGAGCTTTAACTATGGCCTCTTTTGTCCACCTTCCAATGGTAAGGCTGGCAAATTTTTGGATGAAGAACGACGTTTGGGCGATTATCCTTTTAATGGCCCAGTGGGCTATTTGGAGGTAAGCTCTTTTTTGCTATTTTCTTTTTTTCTTTCTTCTTTGCTAATAACAATTTCTTAATAAAAAAAATTGCAGCTCAAATATAAACGTCGTGTTTATAAAATGTTAAATTTAGATGAACGCCAATTGAAGGCGTTACATACACGTGCCAATTTACGTCGTTTTTTAGAATGCATCAATGGCGGTCATGTGGAAAAAATTGCAAAAATGTGTGCCAAAGGGCTGGACCCAAATTTTCATTGTCCCGAAAGTGGTGAAACACCGCTGACCGTGGCCACTGGTGCTAAAAAACCAAATAAATTATTGATTGCCTTGGTCAATGGTGGTGCTTTATTGGATTATCGTACTAAAGATGGTACAACAGCATTGCACAGAGCCGTGGAAAAGGATTCTTTAGAAGCTGTAACGTAAGTTTTACTTTAAAGAGAGATATTAAATTATTTTTGTGGTACTTTTCAAAGATAATGTTAGGAAAAGTATGTTGCGAAAAGTATCCTTTGAAAAAAATCCATACTTACAAAAGATCATTTTAAAAAGTAACTAGAAAATAGCTTTTAGTAAAAAGATGCCTTTTAAAAAGAACTTTTGAAAATGTACCTTTAGAAAAAAACTACATGCATATCGTCGCCTTAATTAAAACAGGTGTATCAAACTTTTAAAAACTTTTAAGTTTATATCTCAAACTTAAAAATTGTTTTGATGTTAGATACGCTTTTTCTAAATTAAAGTAACGATATCTATCTTTACAAAAAAGTACTTTTGAGAAAATACCTTTTGAAAAAGTCTTTTTAGAAAAGTACATATTAAAATTATGCCTTTTGAAAATGCGCCTATTAAAAATTTACCTCTGGAAAAAGCATTTTTATGAAAAATATCTTTTAAAGAGCATATTTTAAGAGAATATCATTCAAAGAGTATAAATTTTAATAGTACCTTTTCATAAAGTACCTTTACAAAAATATCTCTAAAAATAATGCCTTTAAAAAAATTACTTATTAAACGAGTATGTTTAAAAAAATTACTTTCCAAAAAAGACTTTTTAGGAATGTACTTTTTAAAAAAATTACCTATTAAGAAATAATAAATAAAATAATACCTTTTAAAGATTTTTTAAAAAGGCACTCTTTAAAAAAATGTCATCATAAAAAGTACTTTCTATAAAAGGACATTTTAAAAGGGGCCCTTCGAAAAATACCTTTCTAAAAATACCCTTAAATAATTACCTTTTTAAAAAATACCTTTTCAAAAACTACCTTTTAAAAAAGAACATTTTCAATAAGTCCTTTTTAAAAAGTTCCTTTGCAAAAAGTATATTTGCAGAAAAAACTAATTTTGAAAAGCAAATTTTTTTAAATTAAGTTTTAAAGAGTATGTTTTAAAAAATGGCTCTTCAAAATTGCCTTTTTAAATAGTACTTTTAAAAACTACTTTTTTAGAAAAGTACCTTTTAAGAGAGTATATGTTAAAAAAGTACCTTTTAAGAGAGTATGTTATAAAAAGTATCTTTTAAAAGAGTATGTTTTAAAAAGGTACCTTTTAAAATAATGTCCTTTAAAAAATTCCTTTATAAAAAGTGTCTTTAAAAAGTACCTTTTAATAAAGTATTTTTGTAAAAAAGACTCTTTTAAGAAAGTATCTTTTAAAATAGCGTGTTTTGAAAATGTACCTTTTAAAGACCACTTTGCAAAATTATATTTTATTGAAGTATTTTGTAAGTGAAAGTGCCTTGTGAAAAAGTATTTTTTATTAAGCATGTGCCTCTAAAGAAATTGAATATTTAAAAGTACGTTTGACAAAAGGACTTTTGAAAAAATGCGTTTTGAAAAAGTACCTTTGTAAAGAGCACATACAAAGCCTTTAAAGAAGTACCTCTATGAAAAGTGCCGTCAAAAAAGGACTTGGTAAAGAAGTACTATTTACATAAGTGATACTTTTAAAAAATTAGTTTTTAAAAGAGTATGTTTGTATAAAAGTATATTTTAAAGAAGCAACTCCATAAAAACTATCTTTAATAAAGTACTTTTCAGCAAAAATACTTCAGCAAAGATAATTTTTCAAAAAGAACCTTGCAGAAAGTGAATATCTACTAAAAAAGTACTTTCTAAATAATTTCTTTAAAAAAAAATACTTTTTCAAAATGTTCCTGTGAAAAAAGTATTTTGTTAAATAAGTAACTTTTACAAAAGTTAGTTTAAAAGAAAGTACTTTGCAAAAAAATTACTTTTAATAATATATCTTTAAAAAACTACTTCTTTTATAAAAGGGCTTTTTTAAAATTACGTTCGAAAAGATTATGTTTAATAAAGTTCATTTTTAAGACTTCCTTTGGCAAAAGTATCTTTTAAAAAAGTACCTTTTGACGAAGTACTTACTGAAAAGTAACGCTTAAAAAGCACCTTTTAAAAAGTCATCTTTTAAAAAATCACATTTCAAAAAGAATCTTCTGAAAAATGATTTTCTATAATTCACCTTTTAAGAAATTTAATTTTTAAAAGTAACTTTTAAGAAAGTCCTTTTTAAAAATTTGATGTTAAATTTCTATTAAAGATATAGAGGAATAATCAAAGTCAAACTTTTAAATCGAAACTATTTAAGTTACAACTTAAATTTAGGTACCAACTTAAAACTCATTTCTATTCATAGTCGATTTGTAGACAATTGCTAAGTAGTTTCGGCTTATTTTATCATATAAGAAAAAAAACCCTGCTAGATACAGGCAAAAAGAAAATGAGTGTAGAAATATTAATACGACTTTTACGTGAAAGTTTTATATAAGGAAATCAAATGATATCTTCAATTGATAAGTTTTTGGTAATTCGAATCTAATCTGGGGAAATCTAGAAAATTATGAAAATTCGCTAAAACTTGTTAAAACTTTAAAGATTACAAAGCGTAGTATTGATTAAAAGTCCCTAAAAATGTAAGAAAGCAAAAAAACTTTGGAAACTTTACAGATGTCGCGAAAATTCGCGAAAAATTGTTACATGTTAAACACCCATAATTTTGATTAAAAATGGCTAAAGCTGTTAGGAATGCCAAAAAGTTGGTAAAAATCTCAAAAACGGCGAAAATTTGCAAAAATCATGCTAATAGCGGCATAATAGCAGAGTATAATATTGCTAAAAGTTGCTTTCATTGCGAACATTGCGAAAATTCGCGAAAAGTTGCAAAATCGGAAACCAACCCCTAAAATTTATATGAAATTACTAAACCTGTTAAAAAGTAAATTCGGTAAGTGCGCGAAAAACTCGCAAGTTCGTGAAAAATTGTTAAATGTATGAAAAAAAAATCACTAAAAATTTAAAGAATGATAAAATCGAACAAACTTTACAAAAAATTGTAAGTAGCATCGGGGAATTTGCAATGTTACTAGACGTTTCTGTTATTTAGTTTGCATGTTGTAATAATAAAAGTTGGACAGGCAGAAAATCTTTAGTCAGCGCAACCACTATTCGATGCCGGGAACTTCATTTCTAATTTTTAACAGACGGTATTTCACTTTGAAATGGATGTACATTGTTTCATGCCATACAGTTTTTGACGTGCACGACGGACGCAACAATTGTGGCAATAAGGAATTTAGCTTATAAAATCTATGTATTTTGTGCATAAAATTCATGGTTATCCATTTAAAATGACTAACTTTATAAATAATTTAAATATTTTTTTTACTAAAACATTACATAAGTTTCAACTTAATTTCAGTTTCAGCTGAAACTAAATTTTAAGTTGTAACTAAGCAGATAAATCGAAACTAAACAGACTATGAATAACCTTAGCAGCAACTTAAACTAAATCAGACTTAATTTGATACTAAAACCGACTATGAATATGCACCATATTAAAGTACATTTTAAAAGTACAGTAGAATCTCGAAAAAGTTATTCGAAATGTCCCAAGGGTAATTAGCTTTTTCGAACTATTAGCTTTTCTAAGCGGTTTTCAAAATTGATTAAAACTTTACTTAATTTACTTTAATGGCTTAGTTTTCATTAGGTCTGTCACCTGATTCGCATCGTTATTTTCAAGCTGACATTTGGTTGTCGAATATCTGGTTCCATAATTTTCTCGTCGGTATCATTACACAGCACAACAAGGTTGAGGTTTCTTGTATTATTTAAATTAAAACAGCTGCTTCTTATGAGTTTTTATCTCCTGATTACGATGGCATCATTAGTTTTTTCCTATCAGCTCTAGTTTTAAAGATATAGTGACATGTAGCATTTGCATAATTTATACCACTTTTTGTATTATTCACTTAACCCCATATTCATAAATGATTAGTAAAGTTAATGAATGCATTAAAACCGGTTTTCCCATACAAAATTCGAACATTAAACCAACATTATCTTTCATAAATTTTTTATGAATATGGCGGTTAATATTTACGAATGGTTTTACAAACTTTAAAATACTTTCTAGATTATTAATTTACACAAAAATCTCTTTCATTTGGATAGAGACACATTGATGTGTACTCTGTATAGCAGGATATCTTACTGTTATTGCAAGGATGTTAAAAATCCTGTGGTTTTAGTTTAGTCCTTAAAACTTTTTTTAGTTTTAATCATGTTCCTCATGTATTTTCATCCGCTGATTACGCAAATAGCTTTATTATTTTTCTAGCACTTCTAGTTTCAGAGATATCATGCATTATATAAAAAAATTTAATTTTTTCTTTTCTTACGCCATCCAAAAGAACTAGTTCTTTTGGATGGCGTGAGGTTGCTAATTTTAAATCTAGCCTCACTTTTTGATACATTGTGATTATATTCTAATAACTTTGTATTAAAAATTTTTAATTTTCTTTAAAATTGTTTTTTTTTATTTCGTAAAAGCTGGAAATTTCAAATATACGATGTAGTATCCACAAAAATGCTCTAAACTGTTTATATAATGCACAATATCTCTGAAAGTAAGGGTTCTAGAAAAATAATAAATAATAAATACATAAGGATCAGCTATTTTAATTTAAAAAGGTGTTAGGGACTAAACCAAAAATGCACGATTTTTAACATCCTTGGAATAACAATAAGATATCCTGATATACTCATACATACTGAAGTTTGTACGACCATTCGTGACATATTAAGCGAATAATACAAAAAGTGGTGTAATTTATACAAATGCTAAATGTGACTATATCCTTAAAACTAGAGTTGTTAGGGAAAAACTAGTGATGCCATCGTAATCAGCAGATGAAAATACATAAAGATCAGCTATTTTTATTAAAGAACAAAACCACTCTTCCGCTATTTTATCGGACACTTGAAAATCATCGTTATCTTGCGTAATTTAATCCTTGTTCCATCCATCCAATTTTCAATGTCATCAATGCTGATGTCAACATTTTCGCCCACCTTTGACATCAGCAATTGAACTTCTTGAAGTGTATCGTCGTAAGTGCTATTTGATTTAATCAACTTAGACAATGGTCTTCACTATCCTATTGCTAAAAACGGTTGGTGTTTTGGTGTGTATGGTTTAACACACCAAAGTTAAATACTCTCCTCTGCTGGCAGGAATGACGGGAACAGTAAGCTACCATAGGGAGATTATAATTATAAATGCTCGTTGGGAACAATTATAATTTAGGGTATTGAGAGGGAATAAAAGAAATATTTAATTAGTTTTAAATCACTTCCATTAATAGGATTTATTAATATTTACGTAACTTAAATACTAAATACGAACGTTGTAAGTTTAGCTGTTATTATTATTATTATTCACAAGGGTTTCTAAATTCCAAATATGTAGTTTAAATATGCGGATTTGTTCCACGGTAAGAGTGGAGGGTAAAACTATAAGGTTATTTAAAGTAGCTCGCTCTGCTGTTAAAATATGAGTAAATAATTTTATGACAAGTAGAAAATAAACCGGGAAAAATTAGCGAGTGTTGCCGTGAGTGCTCATTAAGTTACTTTACGATATTAGATCTTACAAGTCATAGTAGTTATAATTAGGTATTATTTAATTAAATATTACAATAGGCTCGTTAGTAAATTAGTTATTCAATATAATTTTTAGGATAATTAGTAATAAATATAACTAGTAATTAATAATTTAAAATAAGTATATAGTTTTCTAAATTAATTAAAAAAAATGTTTTTAAAAGGTGTCCAATCTTTATGTTTATGTATTTGTACAAACTTAGTGTGTACAGTTGGCTTAAAATATTCATACGCTTAGAAAAGTTAACTGAAAAGAAAAGAAAGGTAAACTTTTTAGAGCGGCACGTAGACGCTGAAATTCGGTTAACTTAGCTGAGCGATTAACTTCTGCACAAGTTAGCTTTTTCGATATTCTACTGTATTGGTTAAAAAGTACCTTTTAAAAAACGTTTTGGAAAAATTATTGAAAAGAGGATGTTGCAAAAGAGTATCTTTCAAAGATTTAACCTTCTACTATTTTACCTTTAACTATTTTACAAAAAAAAATGTCCTAAATATTTTTCAAAAATATAAACATACTCGTATATTTCTTTTGTAAATTTTTAATAACTCTTAAGGACAACCAGTTTTTAATGATACTATTAATCTGTTTAAATGTGTCTTCGTTTCATACATCTTTATAGCACCCTTTTGGAACTGGGAGCTTCGCCAAATTACAAAGATGCTCGTGGCATTACACCCCTATATATTTCCATAACGCGAAAATGTGAACCAAAAATTACTGAAAGTCTCCTACATGATCATGCATCGTTAGGCATACAAGATAATCAAGGTTGGAACGAAGTACATCAGGTAAGTACGATAGATTTGTTGACTCAAAACATCTAAAAAGAAACAGAGTTTATAAGCAAAACATTAAAAAGAGTATAATGCAAACTAAAAAAAGGAATAAATGGTAGTTTAGTAGTAAATGGCAAATAAAATTATAATAAAAAAAGAATAAAATCTTTTACATTTGGTGATGGTGAACCTTTTTCTTCCCTGCAGCATTTGTGTTTTGAATAAAAGTGTTAGAGCCCTACACGAGATATCTTGATGATGCGTGTAATATAGTACAATCAAATACTAGAGGCCTGCACAAAATATCTTGAAGTCGTGTATGTGAGATTTGTTGCAAGCAACATGTATCATAAGGCACAATTAAAAAAAATATTTGTTTGAGCTTGTGGAGTATGTGGAAACCTTCTTCACAGCTTAAAGTGCTTTGCAACATAACTCTCGAAAAAGTGTTTCAAATAAAATAAACTCCTTAAATACGCTTTCGATACGTCTTTCGCTGGTCTCAATTAAATACTTTCATATAGTAATGTTGCGATGAGTATATGTATACCATAAATAGGATGACCAACCGTTCTCTAATATAGTGGACAGTACACTATTTTAGCCTTGTGTTTGATGGATAACCAATTTCGTAATAGCAAAAATATATTCGCTGGAGAAATATTAAAAGTACTCTTAAATTATGTACTCTAATATATCGTATGTAATTTATGTAACGACTTTTTCTGCCTTATATGAAAATATGCTACTGAATATCAAAATGTACCGCTTTTTAGTGTGGAAAAGTGTGTACACTATTTCTTCGCTAAATTAATAGTCACCGTGACTATAAAGCATAATTGGAAAATCATTTGTTGAACTTGTAGAAAGAGTGGAAACGTTCAACACATCCTACAAGTTCTATGAAACTAACTTTCAATAGTTCCTTGTTAGCTAATATTTACCCCAACATTGTTGCTGCGAAAGTATTAAAAAATATATCCCATACACGTCAGTAAGGTGTTTTGTGCAGGCTGCTAGTATATACAGCTGTTTTACACTATCTTACAAGCCGTTCGACTTCTGTAGAAAATGCATCCCTGATTAAATTAGTTTATGAAAAATTTTAAATAAGCAATAACAACAGATTATATCAGGATTGCACTTTGTGCAGAAGTCGAACAGCTTGTGAAATAGTCTACAAACAGCTATAATAAAAAAGCATATACATGTAATTGCAGACATTAGGTGTGTTCGAGTACTCGATAATTTGTACAAATTATTACTTATTTGTACTGGATTACGTTCGATTACTTGCTGGATTTTACTGGTGAATTTTTTTCCAGTAAAAACTAGCAACATAAAAACATGTTTATAAATATAAAAAGTTTATTTTGAAATATAAATAAAATGAAAATATTGAATTTAACGTTTTCTAGTTTTTATGTGACAATTTTTTTATATAAATTGTTGAAAATATTTTTAAACAGTTGAAGTTTATTGCGTTGTTTATTGTTCATTAATATTACTTGCAAGTTTTTGCATAATGTTGTTCGACAACTTTTTTGAATATTTTTTGAACAGAGAGTAAATTTGATTGTACTCTCTATCATTGTGTTACTGGATAAACATTACTAGAAAAGTACTCAAACACGCCTATTAGTAAATTCCTTTAAATATGTGTACTCTAGTTTTCTTTTTTGTTTATTATAAAATAAAAAATTTTTAATTAAACACAAAAAAACACGCCTAAATTATGTATTTTTGCTAACCATAAAAAAACTTTATATTTTTTATATGTTCTACCATTTTCGGTTACCAAACATAAATCTTCTCTAATTATTTGGACTTTAATTAAAAACTCTTACTACCAAAAATATTACTACTACCAAAATTCTACCACTACTACCATCTCAAAATAAAACAAACTACCAAAAAATATATATTTATTTTATATAAATAAATACAATAAAAACTGTAATAGGCCTGTCGTCACGGTCTTGTCCCGCACTTGGAACATTTATTGTTTTATGGTGCGGACATGGATGGCCGTAATGCTTCCGGTAACACACCATTGCATGTATGCGCTGTTAACAATCAGGAGGCTTGTGCTAGAATGCTTCTTTTTCGTGGTGCCCAACGAGGTGCGCTAAATTATGCCAATCAAACTCCTTATCAGGTATTTACTTTCTCTCTTCTAAACAATAAGGTTTTTATGTTCATAAATTTCTTAATTAATTTTATTTAATTTATTATTAACTACAAAAAATAGAAAAATTAATTAAGAAAAATTTGGGATTTTCTTGTCTTAATTAATTAAAACATGGTATTATTTTAGTTGTATTTAATTTAACTTAATTTACTTGTAAAATATTATCGTTAAGTAGATTTTTAGTTATTTTATAAAACTTTTTATTTATTATTAAATGATTTTACAACTTCTTCTCTTTACCACCAAATAGGTTGCTGTTATTGCTGGCAATTTGGAATTGGCTGAAATTATACAAAATTATAAAACTGAAGATGTCGGTAAGTTTGTTCATCTTATTTTATTTGAAAAGTATAACCTTTAAATTTTTACTATCATATCATTAAAATCACCTTACTCGCATTCATAAAAAAGAGACTTCATTGCAATTTTCCTTCTTGATTTTAAAATCATATTTAATAATAATAGTTTCTTAAGAGATTTTGAAGGTTTTAAAATACAAATAAAAAAAACAAAGGTGAATTAATGTAAGACAAGATTGAATTGACTATAGTTCATTATTGGGCACTATTTCTATTATACAAGTTTGGGATATACATGCATTTCCACGTTGAATAAAACTGACAACTGCAGTGCTAAACCATGTTTTGCTGATCTTAACAAGAGATTATCGGAAAGAGCAGTATATGGAGAATGCTATTCGTTTCCAGGCATAAATTGACCAATATAGAAGTATAGTTGTCGTAAGCACATTTTACCTTCTTCAGACTCCTATTTTGTACATCGGTCCTCAGATAATGAAACTAGGATTTAAGCCAAATACTCTGTTCAAATTTGTGAAGAATGTGGAGCAACATTGTTTATTTCGTATGAAAAATTTGACACGTAGCCAATATTAAATAGCCCTTGAAACTATTTCTTACATTTGTAAAAATCCGCATGTGTTTGTTGTAAATTCCATGTGAAGGAAATGCCACTCATTTATTTCGCATGGAAACTTTAAATGTTGCAGATTCATTTCATATATATTTTTCAAGATGAACAGAGTACATACTACTTCTGCAGCATTTTTTTATAAACAATTCATACCAATTTTTTGATATGTACAGTACACGCTCGGTTTTCGCGACTGATTAAAAACCTGACCTGTAGCGGAAACTGATTTTTCTCGAGAACTGCTAACGAAATTTTATTGAAAAAATTGTTGTAATTGTTACAAACAAAAACTTGTTATTCATATATTTCTGCTTATATAGTGGTGTTGTCGGATTGTTATATTCTGAAACACATATACAAAAAAAATCGAACTTGATTTCCCCGTAACTGGACCGTCGCGAATACCGAGCGTGTACACGACATGTTTAACAGAGTACTAGGCTTTATGGACAAAATTTTTTTCTTCAAATTTTCACAAATCGAGAAGAAATGGTAGTTACGAAAGGCCCACTACTGACCCGGTCTTAAAAGTTGTTGGCTAGATAGAAGTTAAAACCCTGCGGGAAATGTTGTACCCATTGTCTTGAACGTAATTGTCCTATGACTGGTGAAAATGGGAATGGTACGAAATGTTAGGAAAACCCTCATTGCACAAGCAGATTTTTTCCAAATTAAAGATATTTGTTTAAAGTACAGTAATTCAGCTAGTATTAAAGAACCCATCACATGACAAGTAGCCTTAGTTTGGGTCTAGAACCAGTCACTGAGTGTCTTAACTATGTCAATTGACCCTCTCCAATGACAACGCTATGTAAAAGTTGCCGGTCCCTTTCATATAAAGTTCCGGAACTCGAACCGGTTGCTAGTCCTTTGGAACCAGTCACGTGACCTGTCTTGTGACAGGTTCTTTTCCCTCTAGGGAAATTACAACTTTTCAAAAAAATCAAAGGATACCTACCACTCATTTTCAAAAACACGATAAAAAATTTAAAATCCAAAAACCAAAAAAAAATTTGGAATATTTTTTCTGCAAGAAACATATAAAAACAAAATTTTCAAAAAAAGAATTGTCCTATTTGGAGCATTATTAAGAAAGTTATGAGCAAAAAACTAAAAAGGGATTTTTTTTAAATGTAATATCTTTTGAACAAGTAATCAAAAAAATCTCAAAATTTTTCAGGAAGGCCATTTTGAACTATCGCAAATTTGGGTAAATAAAAAATTTTAACCGTCCAATTTGGCGTGGAATGCCCCATATACATAAAAACAACTTTGCGAATACCTCAAAATCTCTTAAGTCAATCATTTGAAATTCTTAAACATTGAAACTTTATTATTTTACAAACCTTGTTACTTTATTTCCTTTTAAAATAACCACATAAATAATACGATAATCAATTTGAAAAAATCATTTAAAAATTTTGCTAAAATTTTTGAATACATATTTTAAATAAAACTTTTTACTCTTTATGTTTTTACTCAATCTATTAAAGAAAATTAGTTTAAATTTGAATCATACAAAATAATTTTTGCTAAAATAAAAACTTTATTTATATTTTTTCATGCGACATCTACGTTTTCTTAAGTTAATTATTTTATGTTTTCTTTCGCCAGTTTACTTTGTACTTCCCCTTAATGTCTCGTCAATATCATTGTCATCCTGTATCATGTTTAGAAACATCACACATACTTAAATATTCAGCAATATTCTTGATTAATATACAAAACAAACATCTCTTTCATTAATTCAATCACCCAGACAATTTGAATATTAAAGTTGTATTCGTTAATGTGATGTATATTTTAATTGTTATTACCTTGTTTGTTACGTTTGCTCGTTTTGTTGCTTTGTTTCTTAACAAATAAGTCTCACGTTTTGAATATATAATAGTAATAAAATTCATAAATAGTAAACAATATTTAAAATGCATTTATATTCCAGTACATATAGAATTGGCAAATTCACAACCTATTGTATGTGTTGTAGATCGTATAAATGCTTTTAGTAATTTCCACATAAAATTTTTTTATAAACAGGTTTATGTCGAAATTGCCAACAACACCTACAACAAATTATCTACAACACCTACAACAGGTTGTGAATTGAACAAATGTATCTTTGTCCCTTTTTCGACCTTATTTATTAAATAATTTTATAATAAATTATCAAATGTTTATAAAAGGTTTATAAAGCAGATTTCCATACAAAGTTTGTTGCATAAACCTGTCATAAATCTTTGAAAAGTATTATGAATAAGGCAGTTGGTGTTTTTTGTTCAATTCACAATCTGTGTACCAGTCGTAGATCGTATAGATGTTGCTGTTAATTTCCACATAAACATGTTTGTAAGCAAATGCTCGTGTGGAAACTACAAATAACATTTACACGATCTGCAAAACATACAACTTGAATTAGTCATTTGTCTTTTATATATTGAGTTTTTATATGAATTGTTCTTATTGCAATCAGACTGATTTTTATTCCGAGAAGAATGTTGCTTATTTAGTTTTCTTCATTTCTAATATTAAAGTTTTTGTAGTTTATTGATATTCCTTATTATAAATTTTGACAGTTTAATAGTTTGTTTAAATTAAATATTTGTTGCATATTACATTCGTCATAATTGTCACAAAACTAATTTTTATAAACGTAAGTAAATAATCTATAAAAAAAATTATTTAATGCAATTTATTTCTGCTCTTTATACGTCGTAGAAATTTTATTAAGGTAATATATTCATATATAATGCTAAAATTCGTTTAAAAATGTGTATTATGAATTGTAGAGATAAATACAAACTCTAGAAACATTCTTTAACAATAATATGTGTATTTGAATACGCGATAATTTGTAATAATTTGTACAAGTTATTACAAAATTACGAACATTTTTTTACTCAAACACAAGTAATTGCAGCGATATCTATGTTCGTTGAATAATATAGCCAAACATTTATGACAATTTAGAATTATGTTCAACATGTATAACCATATTTTCACGCGCGTGCACTAGAGGGTTGCACAAGATGTCTTGAAGGTGTGTTTAAGACATTTGTTTTTTTTTCAAAAACTTTCACAACAGTGATGTGGTGACGAGCATGTACTGCAAAGTACTTTTTAAAATACATTTTTAATGAACTTATAGGGTGCGAATGTGTGGAAAATTCTACAAGATAAAAAAATTAATTTCCAATTGCTCTTTATAGTACATGTTGCTCGCAACATTATTGTTGCGCTAGTGTTTAAACCAAACCAAATGTCTTAAACACACCCTCAAGACATTTTGTTGTTATAAAGTAGAGCCCTACACAGATATGACTTTCGCGTTTAACAATTTTGCTTTTTTCCAATACTTTCATTACAGTAATGATTGTCGCTACCACGTCCAATAGAGTGGCATTGGAATATATGAGAGAAATTCAACTTCGAATTTTCCTAAAGCTTCAGGTGGTTTTTTGTGGCTCTTGATGCAAGACTAATATGGTGAAAATTTGAGCGGAATCGGACAACTCTAACACGTGCCCATTTGAGATCAAATTTCATATATTATGGAATCCACTATATTTACATACAAATGCTTTAAAAACTAAACTTTTTTCGCTGATTTTGTATCAAGTCGTTGACCCTTTAATTATATATATTTTAAGTTGCATTTTTGATTATTTTTAATTAACCCTTTGCATCATGGGGGTCGAAATGACACCCATTTGTTAGTACTAACAAAATATTTTTTCCAAACTTTGCAAAAAATTACTGAAAAGACACTGCCTTTTTAATTTTTTTTTTTATTTAAAAAATGATTTTATAATTTAAAATATAATATAATAAAATATAATAAAAATATATATTTAAGTAATTTCGAAAAAATATTTTGTTAGTATTAACAAATGCGGGTCATTTTGACCCCGTGACGCAAAGGGTTAATTAAAAATAATAAAAAATGCTACCTAAAATATATATAATAAAAAGGTTAGCAACTTCATACATATTCAGTGAAAAAAATTGGTTTTTAGAGCATTGGTATATACATATATAGTTGATTCCATAATATATGAACTTTGACCTCAAATGGGCATATGTTGGAGTTATCCGATTCAGCTCAAACTCTCATCACATAAGTTTTACATCAAGTGCTACTAAAAAACGCCCGAACTTTAGGAAAATCCAAAATGAATTTTTGAATGCCACTGTAATGTCCAAATATCGATTGTGAAAAATTGGTTTCTTTTTACTCGTTGCTTTGGTCCTTTATTGGGTATGACACGCCTTGTTGGAAAATATTGAATTTCTCATAGAAGATTAAAAATCGAATAAGGAAAATATTGAAACTTGCGCGTTTAAGAATGTAGTGATTTCATGTTCACAATTGACTGGCTTTAGCGCTCTCCAGCAAATACCCGATTTTCACCGTCGATAGTTGGACTTGGTAGCACTATTAAAACAATTTTTATAAAACTTGTAGGATGCGAAGAAGGCTTGTACATATGCTGTACAAGCTAAAAAATAATAATATTTCAATGTTGGGAGTTATATATAGTATAAATGTTGCTGCTAACAAACATACTTAACATGTGCTTAAGACCAGAGTTCGGATTCGCGCACTTCTGTTGCTCATTGCGCATTTCGCACTTCTTACCAGCGTATTAAAAATGCGCACAAGAGCAAAGAGCAGAGCGGCAAAAAAAGATCAATTGGTATGCGCAGAGCAAGCGCTTTCGTTTTATTAGCGCCGCTCTTTGCACAATGCTCATTTTATTTATTTGTCTGTGCGCTTTGTGCACATTGAGCGGCGCTTTGCACATGCTCTTTTTTATACTAACAGTGATTAGTTTGACTTTATTCAGTGCTGCAAAATACATCTTTCATAGTGACATAATTTGCTTTTTTATTCTTGATCCCATACAAATATGATGCCCCTAGAGGGGTCGACCTTCCGGACCGGAACCGGAATCATGAAACGCACTTTTTACCCAACTTCCGCTCCGGCCCCTAAACCGAAAGAGCTAATCGCACCACCGACCCAACTTCCGCTCCTAACCGGAACCGGATATATGAACCGCAATACCGAACCAACTGTCGGACCAGTTTCTAATTCGGAAGTGCGAACTGCACTACCGACCCAACTTCTGGTCCAGACAGGAACCGGAACTGTGAACCTCACTACCGACCCAACTTCCGGTCTAGCCCTTAAAACGGAAGTGCAAACTGCACTACCGACCCACTTTCCAGTCCCTAAACCGAACGTGCGAACTGCCTTACCAACCCATTACAGGCGTAAGTTCGGAACCAGTAATGACATCCCACTGTTGCTATTTGTACCTGGACTTGTACCTGGACTCGGCCATACGGCGTGTCTAAAAAAACTACGGTGGAATGCAATAACATCCATGGAAATAATGCCCATTGCTTTTTTAACATTTTTTACTATTGGCTCTATGGGCTCTTTTTGCGCATTGCGCTAACAAAAAGCGCAGCGCAAAAAAGCGTAAAAGAAAATTATCCCTTTTGCGCTTGCTCCTCTTATGCGCAACGTGAAAATATTGGCGCGGCGCAATCGCAATAATATATTTGCTCCACTCTTTGCGTAAAGTTTGCGAACAAAAAGAGCGGCGCTGCGCTGGGTTTTTTCGTACTCTGCTTAAGACATTAGTTTTCTTTTCCAATATGTTCACTACAGAATATTGCTACGAAAAAGTATTTGCCAGCACTATAAAACATTCACGTTCATTATGGCCTATGTTCTGGCTTCCGAATAGTTTTCACAAATGTTCTTGTGAATTCGGATGCTAAAACACATGCTACACCAGTTTATGTAGAAATTAAAAACAAAAATTAATAGCATGTGTTCTAGCTGGCGAATTCACAAGAACTAATTTGAAAACGGACGATTTAAAAATTTTTTGATTTTCTCGTTTCGTTTTGCTTTCACAACACTGTTTTTAAGTGAGAAGAAAACGAGTTTGTTTGCTCAAAAGTGAAAACGGGAATATCAAAAAAATTTTAAATCGTTCATTTCCAATTTTTTTTTCTTGTAAATTTAGATGCTAGAACAAACACATGCTATAATTTTTTTATTTTCTTAATTGCAACTTAAACTGGTGTAGTAGTGTTTTAGCATCCGAATTCACAAGAAAACGATTCGGAAGCCAGAACATGGGCGTATATGTGTAGAGCTTGTAGAAACTGTGTAAGCTTTAAATAAGTCCAATACATGGCTTTCAAATAATACTTTAAGATATTTTTTCGTCGCAACATCACTGTAGTGAAGGTATTTGAAAAGGAAACCAACATATTATAAGCGTGTTTAAGTGTGTCTGTGCAGGGCTTTAATAATCATGTTTCTAAACACATGTTTATATACAAATTAACCTTTTCGCTATATTGTATCCAACTGACTTTTTTTAAATAAAATTAACTCAAATGAGTCAAAAAGACTTAAATATAATATTTTGCATACAATTTTTTTTTGTGTAAACAATTAAAAAATTACTGATGATTTTTATAATTATACGTGTATTCATATGGATACAAACGTAAGATGTGATAAAGTTTGTATTGTAGTTCTGTATACACCAGTAAAAGCAAAGTCATTTTAATTTTGACACTTTAGCGCTTCATATTTGGAAACAAAAATGTCAATTGCCCCTAGAAACAATAATCAGTAATTTGTCCAAAAAAATTTTCGCCCTAAGTGCGTTTTCCCTTTTCTAAAAAATGGGCTCACCTTTCAAAGAGTCAAAATTTCGCACAATTTGAAAAGTTTGGAGTAAGTGTTTAAAAATAAAAAATAACTATAGATACATAATAGTAAAAAATTACCCTGTTTAATTTATTCAATTCCTCTTCTTTCTGACTTCTTGGGACGTTCCATAAAATAATGGACTCATCTCTCAGAGAATTCCTCTTTCGATCAACTTGTAAAATTGGGGAATGACTCATTCCAACTGAAACTGTTAATTAAGCTTACCATAGATACAAATATAGAACCACCTCGTCCTCAAATTCCGTTTACTTTTATCCGCCCATGTGCTTTTTACACCATTGAGTACAAATGTATCCATATGGCACCATTCTAAAAAGCCACTTTGGAGTCAACTTTAAAAAAAAAATGTTTAATTGAAACATATCAAAAATATTTAAGGCCGAATAGCAATAAAATTAGATTTTTAAATCCCGAATCGAAAAACGTGTAGCGAAAGCGTTAAGAACAGCATTTGTGAATTGGTGAATTACTGTTGCAAAGGTATTAGAAAGAAAACAAGTCCCGTAACCACACATACAGGATAGTACTATATAAAAAATGCCATATACAGTGTAAAAAGTTTCTTCTAATATCTAGACCTTTCTCTTCGTGTCTGACAATTTTCGTTTTTGAATTTTTAAACTTTGCTTATGTAATACTTTTAGCCAAACTCCTCCCCTATTGATGTTGCAGAGAACTAGTTAATCTGACAAGCAATCTGTAGCTTCAATCAAATAATTTAAAGTAGAAACTTTTGCTAGTATAGCAAGAGCTAAAGGATTGTCTTTTAGTTTAAAAGTTTTATGCTAAAATTACAACTTGTAAGTACAAAAAAAAAATATTTTAAATGTGATGTATCTTTAATGTGAATAATAAAATATAGCAAAAATTAGACTAATGTGTATGTTTCATAGATTGAGTAAAAAATATTAAATATTTTTCATCTCACACATGATTATATAGCAATGTAAAAGAATTTTAAAAATCTACTCTCAACTTTGTGTTTGAACATATCAACAAACACACTTTAAATTTTTTACATAAAACTTACTTCAAATAACAAATATGTATGTGTTTGATTTTAACAAAATTTTAATGCAATAAAGATTCGCTCTAAAAGTCGTTTACGCAATACCTTTAGTGCGACATCTGCAATGTAAAAGTCTCTCAAAAATATAATTTAAAAAAAACTAATGCCCAACTGAATGGCATTTTACTAATACATACTGAAAATAATAAAACAAACTTTGTGAAATATAACCATTAACTTAAATATTCCCCTCCCAAAATGTCTAAATCAAATTAAATGAAACATACAAAATAGTTCCTCTTCGTGGACCACCACGTTACAATCCAAAACGACGTTCGGGTATTGGTTGGCTGAGTGCCAATGGTAGCATTAGCGGTGGTAGTCTAATGGGTACATTGACTCGCAATAGCAGCAGTGTGTGTGGTCATCATGGACCACCATCGCCCTGCCCATCTGAACACATGCCATACAGTTCAGCAAGTTCGAGTTTATCTGAAGGATCATCCGGTCATCGTTCACATGAAGATGATATCAGCATTGTAACAGGTATTCATTTCATTTTATTACATTTTATTTATAATTTCATTGGTTTTTCTATTGTAGATTTTCTTTTGCATATGCATTACAATTTTTTTTTTTATAAAATTTTCTTTAAAAAAAGTTTTTTAATGAACTTTTAATTAAAACAAATAAATTATTTAATACAAACTTCGATTTCGCATTAAGTCAACATAAGAAGTACATATAACATCTTTCACCACACTTTAGTGTAAACTTGCTTCATTTAATACTTCTTATTTAGTTTACAAACTTCGATTTCGCATTAAGTCAACATAAGAAGTACATATAACATCTTTCACCACACTTTAGTGTAAACTTGCTTCATTTAATACTTCTTATTTAGTTTGCGGTATATAAAAATTAGACGACTTTTCTCATGAAGTTTTTTGTACGGAGATGTTTTTATTTGCCTATAGGGAGAGCTCTGAAGAAGTTATCCATATGAACAAAATTATAAAAATATTCTTTGAAATTTTATGACATGGCATTTTTTTATATCAGCACCGCACCAATCTCAGCAAAAACTTTGCTTGCTGGTAGGCAAAAAAGTATATGAGTATTTTTAAATCGTAACTACTTATAATTTGACTCGATAACTATTTATTTTTTTGTCTGAGAATTTCAAAATGTAAGGGGTTCCCCTTACAAAAGTACTCACATTGTCACAGAAATCTACTAGTTATTATTTGACTTACTTGAAGCTGAGAAGTAAGTAGTCAAATATATGAAATAAAATAATTATTTTTTAAATTCCCCATATTTATCCCAACAAAAACTTTGGTTACTGGTAGGCAAGAAAGTATATGAAGATTTAAGTCGTAACTACTTACAATTTGACTCGATAACTACTTATTTTTGTTTGAGAAGTCCAAAAAATAAGGGGTACCCCCTACAAATATATATACATTGTCACAGCGATTAACTAGTTATTATTTGGCTTACTTGAAGCTAAGAAATAAGTAGTCAAATAAACAAATTAAAATTAAAAGAAAATTGTTATACACATTATATTTTATTTATATTTTTTAAATTGTTTTATTTTTTTTTTACCCAGCTGGGATACGAACCTGTGCTCGTACAGATTTGAAGACAAGTCCTTTACCCACTCAGCTATTGTTGAATTATACTCTGCAGACAAAGTAGCTAGTATGTAGTTAAAACTATACTAGTTGCTTTTTACTACAGACTAGTTGCCTATCTGTCCTTTTTTTCATATATTGAACTATCGATTTTAACATTAGGTAGGAGCACAACTAGTTCATTTGTATACAGTTATATGCCAGTTGGAGTCCTAGTTGTTGTAAACTCGTGCTCTTACTAGTTTTTTTATTTAGATTTTGCAACTTTTAAAAAAAACTTTGGCTCAACCTGGGTACGAACACACCTTCCTCATATTTCAAGGCAAGTACTCTACCCACTGAGCCACTTTCTACTAATTTTTTTACGAGCTAAAATATGTTTTATATACAAGTGGTATACCTGAAAATGTTGTCCTTTTTTGACTAGTATCACTCATTACTTTGTAACCCATTAATAAAGTACTACCGATTACAAAAATGACAAAAGTTTTTGCTGAGATATATTTTCACACCTTGCATCTTTTTTTCCCCATCTGGAATACGAACCTGTGCTCTTTCAGATTTGAAAACAAGTACTTTACTCACTCACCCATTGTTGACGTATAAGTTTAAGGACCAAAAATTTGTTTTCATGTGCAAAGACATCTTCATTTATCTACTTATTTTATTAATGCATAACAACAACTTATAACTACTTTCAGATAATGAGGTAAATATGTACTTATTTTATTAATTACTGAGTAGTAATTTTAATTTGAAGCATAATAATAAAATAAATAAATACCACTCATTACTTTGTAAGCCATCTAAAAAGTAATACCGATTAGAAAATTTGCCAAACGTTTTTGCTGGGATATAAGAAAAGTTTAAAAGCACCGTTTCTGTACATAAAATATATATTTTTTATTTTACAAAACACCAATATTTAGAGTTTTATCTGTCCGTCTGTCTAAAAACGCATCTCGCAAAAACCGCTGAATGGATTTTGGTAACATTTGGTGTGAACATACCTTAGTAGCTCGTTTAACATTTTGGGCACTTTTTACCCCAATAAAATACAGCGAGAGCTTATATTCAATACCTTCTATGAACTAATTTCTTAAAAATTACTTTTTGCATGTAAACTGATCACTGATGATAACTACACACTGACAAAAATTTCAGAGAGAAAAAAATTTATTTTAGTATTTTTTAATAGTTTTTATTTTTCTATCAACCATACGATTTTTTATTTTTAAAGCAATACCCTCTATTTAATTTTATAGACTTATTACTATACATATTAACAAAGTTGTTTCCTGCAACTATTGGTATATCAACATGTTATATACTCATATATTAGTTGATATACCAAGTTCATTCAAATGCATATTTATTGGTGTGTTTTCCATAAAATACGTTTTCCGAATTCTTAAAGACAGTGAAAGAAAAAAAAGTGAAAGTAAGACAAAGTCTGCACTTCACAAGACCGACCGAAAAAAAGTTGTCCCGGTCAGCCCTAGGATGAAAGATGGTTCAATGACGATTCTAATACTGGAAAAAATTTGCCACGCCTCAAAATATAGCCCATTTATTTTTTTATTTATTTCATTTCCATTTTGTAATCTATCTTAGTTTTCCCAGAATTCACAAAATCCCTCAGAGAAACAGAAACAAAAAAGTAAAAAAAATATTTAAAAATAGATCTGGTAATTTTCTCCGGATTTTCAAAACGGACTACAAAAATAGGATGGAATACCTTCAAAACACGGTATATCCCATCCTGTAATCTATCTTAGTTTTCCTACAATTCACAAAATCCCTCAGAGAAACAGTACCAGTACTCACAAAAAATTAAAAAATATTTAAAAATAGGATTACAAAAATAGGATGGAATACCTTCAAAACGCGGTATATCCCATCCTGTAATCTATATTAGTTTTCCCAGAAGTCACAAAATCCATCAGAGAAACAGTACCAGTACTCACAAAAAGTAAAAAAATATTTCAAAATATATCTGATCATTTTCTCCGGATTTTCTAAACGGACTACAAAAATAGGATGGAATACCTTCAAAACGCGGTATATCCCATCCTGTAATCTATCTTAGTTTTCCCAGAATTCGCAATATATTTTATACCGTTGTTAATGGTTTGGATCCAGATTCAGTTTTGACGACAAATTCTAGATACGGCTTCTGCAGTCTCGGATTCTTCCCTTGATAACGCTTTCGATGCTGATACTAACTTTGACACCTATTTTAGCATTTCGCTCATAACTTGAAAGACTTTACTTGAAAATAAAGGGAAAAAGTATTAATTTAAACAATGACTGCATGAGTGGTGGCCATTCACTCAATTTCCCATACTCCCGAGTATAGGCTGTTTTTTACCATCAACACACGTACACTGTGTGTGAGACACACAGCCTATCTATTTAGCCGCGAAGTACATACCCAAACAAAGAATAAAGGCCATGTCAGATAAAACTTTTGCTTCGCGTTGCGTTACAGATTCGCTTTGACATCTAAGATGAAATGTACATACTTATACCAAACATGCTACATAAAGCACTTTTAACGCAGCGTGAAGCGAAAAGTTCGGCAACTCTCATCTTTTTGCTTGCTTTAACAATCAGCTGGAATAATTTTCTTTTATTATAGCTGTGTTCATTTACTGAAAATTGTTAACAATTGTTAACAATTTTTGATAGAAAGTGTTCATTAACTCCAAAAATTTTCAACGAGAGAGCGTCAAAAGAGAGCAACAAATTGAGACACAAAAAAATTGTTGAAAATTCTTGATAGTAAAATTTTTACTTTCAATAATTGTTCAAACAGCTGTTTTGTGTTTGTATTTACAAATCAAGTTTGCTAAAAGAAGTTGGGAAATAAAAATATTTTTGCAAAATTTAAGAAATTCTAAGTGAATGTTAATTTTTAAAGCGATGAAATATATTAATACGATAGAAAACCAATTTTTGTTTAATTTAGGACCAACCGCACAAAAATAAGATGTCTAAAGCAATGGAATTTAGCAACACAGGATCTAGTACATCAGGGCCAGAGGATGTTGCAGCAAATTTTAGTATTGCAAATATTATGAGTATCTAGATACTCGGTACTTTACACTATGGCGGTAGATAATCCAATTAGTTCATACATAAATATATTTAATGTTAATGTAAATTTGACTATGTAATTTAGACAATTAGCAGTATCTTGGAAACCATTAGAGGGAATTTCTTGAAATTAAAAAAAAGCTAATATGTACTAAATATTTCAAAATTAAAAAAATGTCAAAACGAAAAATCGCCAAAATGAAAAAGCGTTTAACGGAAAAAACACCAAAATTGCAAAAAAATTACTAAAACGCAAAACATCACCAAAACTAAAAAGATCGCCAAAAAAACTTAAAAAAAACCCAAAAACCGAAAAAAGTCGCCAAAACGAAAAAAACACTAAAACTAAAAATATCGTCAAAAACGAAAATTCGCCAAAAATGGAAGAAATCACCAAAGCGAAAAAAGCGTCAAAGCTAAAAAATCGCCAAACACCGAAAATTTGCTAAAACGAAAGTGTCAAACCCAAAAAATCGCTAAAACTAAAAAAATCAGCAAACACCGAAAAAATTCCCAAAACCCAAAAAAGCGCCAAAACTAAAATATATCTCTAAAAAATCGTCAAAAAGTAAAAAAAAACGTTAAAACAAAAAAAAAACGCTAAAACAAAAATATTGCCAAAACTAACGAAAATACACAAATAAACATACGTTATTCTGGCATATTCTGTGTTTCACAAAAAATAAAATAATGTGAATTTTCTTGGCATTGTTGTTATAAAAAATTATTTATAACAACAATGCTATGAGAAATACACATAATTTTATTTTTTTGTGAAACACAGAACATGCCAAAATGACGTTAACATAAAAATATTTCTGCAACTTTCGATTGATAATTGGTCCCAAAATGTAATCCATATATAAATTTTTTAAATATTGTACTTCATTACAAAATAATTTGTTTTTGTTTTCATTACCTCAAAAGTTTAAAATTTCAGATATGTACCCTTTTTTCAATTTCTTATTCAATTTTGTTGAAAAGAAATAATAATAAATGCCGAAATCACATTATTTTTATAGTAATAGGTACATATATTACATTTTTCCACATATAGGAGTAGTTATTAAGTACTCATATATACCTATATATTATAACACCATTTTAGCTTGAAAATTTTGGATGGTAAAGTGTTCATTTACTTTTTATTATTTTTGAGAGTAATTTTACAAAATTCCTTTTTACTCTCTCGTTGATGGAAAGTGATAGGAAAGTAAATGAACAAAGCTTATATTGCCAAACGAAACATATTGCGCGTTTGAATCTGTTTTAATAAGAGGTAAATATGTATGTGGCATTTATTTATTTATAATAAATCGTAAAATAACATAATTGACTTTTATTTTTATAAAAAATATATATATAAATAGCAAAATTATCAACTACTTTTTTGGTAAACGATCAATGCGCGAGTGTTGTCAAAGTTTTCATTGTGTCATAGACCTTTTGCTTTACACTTTTCTATCAAAGTTAGAAACGTCACGCAAAGCGACAAAGTTGTATCTGACACGGCCTTAAGATAGCATAAATTCTAATATACTCTCGTTTATTTTTTAACATTGTGAATACGACTTCAAATCCAATGAAAAAGAATCGAAAAAGAGAAACTCTTGCAATGACAATTTTATATAAACATCATTAGAAGTGATATTTATTTTCGCCACTCCCACATGACAATTTTATGGTCTTATTAACTTCTTTGCAAGCACCTTTCTCAATGGAAAGGAGCTCAAAAGCATACAATATTTGATAGAACTAAAAATTTTTACACAATGTTGGATAGATGACACTTTAAGCTTCATTTTGAGATATGTATGAAGACTGAAATTTAAATCAGAAAAAGCAAAGTCATAACGGAATAAAAATGGAGTATTGAATTTATAGACTTAAGCAGCATTAAGGTCTATTTACACTTATCCGTTCCGTATCAGTTCTGTATCAGTGCCCTATCAGTGCCGTGTCCGTTCAGTATCAGTGAAAATCGGGTGCTAATATACACTCATCCGTTGTACGTCCGTTGTTTTTAGTGAATAATCATACACATTTTTATTATTTTCAATAGTTGTTTTTATGATGTAACAAAATAATTTTAAAATATATGAAATTTATTTGAGATAGTCTCAGAAATTAATTGTTAAAAATTGTTATTTTGTTGGAAGTTTTTAGCTATTCCATATGAGTTGGCATTACACTGAAAAAATTTCGCTTCGCAAATGCAATGAAACAACTTCGCTAGATTTTCTTCACAAATCTAATGAAATATTTCACAATTCTAATGAAATTTTACAAATATTGTGTAAGAATTTCATTGGAATTGCTTCATTAACTTTCATAATTTCGTTAGTAAATTTCATTGGATTTATGACAACAACATTTTGTCATTTTATGGAAACCACTTTAAGTTTGGACAAAATATTTTAACCGATATTTAAAATTCTTGAAATATATGCTATAAAAAACTTAACAAAATTAAAAATTTTATGTCCTTGAATGTCATAATTTCAATGAAATGTATTTCATTATTTTGATGAAAAGTTTCGTTGCATTTATGAAATAAATAAATCACATATATATTTTCTTTTTTAAAAAACATACCCTTATTTATTTCAATAGTTGGCAACAAAAAGCGAACAACAAAAATAGGGTTATATGTTTTTTGTTGTTGTACTCTTTCTTATTATTATACACTCATAAACACATTGTTTTGACAGTGTAGTTGGCTAAAGTGGTTAAGACGTTGCCTATAAAGAAAATGATGAGAATCAACAGTCTGAGTTCGATGCTATGAGCGACCATCAACATTAAAAATTTTTCTGGTGTGCGTGCATTGGCGTCTACGTACATATTTCAACCATGGAATTTCAATAAATTTAAATAGTTTGGAAAATCCAAAAGTTCACGCCTTATAATCTCATTTAGACCGTGAAATTAAATAGGCTTCTATTCCTAATTATAGTAAAGCGTAAAACAACAAAAAAAGCACTCGATTAGTGAAGTCTTTCGATCGTTATCGTGACCACATACAGGATCCGTACATACAGACAAACGGACTTCTAAGACAGAACTTTTTTAAACAGTTTTTTAATTAGTTTAAATAATAAAAATGACATTAAAAATGTCATCAGTGTTAAAAATAGTATTTTTTCTTAATATGTGTGTGTATATATTTTTTACAAGTGCAATATATGATAATAATAGGGCCATTTTAAGTTTGAAAAATCAGTAGTTTCGCGTGAAGTGAGATTATGAGGCGTGCAATAGTCAATAAAAGAGATAAATTAACGGCACTACTAAGCTATGTAATAACTTCATTAAAAGTATGAACTAATTTCATTAAAATAATGACTGAATATCGTTAAAATAATGCCAGAATTTTATTAAAATAATAAAATAATTTCATTAAAATGATGAAGCAGTTTCATTAAAAAGATGAAATAATATCACCAATATAATGAAACAAGTTCATTAGCTTAGTAAAAATATTACATTGGAGCAATGAAATTATTTCCAGTGCAAGGTAAAGACTGAGGAGTGCCCCATCAGTCCGCACACATTTCTTTTTTATTGTGTGTTCTGTGAAGTCTAAGTCTAATAAACGATGTTCTCTCAACGTCCACAATTTTAAAGCTCTTTAAATTTGTATGGATAAACAGCCCACATATGGGCAGTGGACTGCTGGTGCTTTCCGTTCATAGCCTATATGTGGGCTGTGGACAGTTAACGTGTTAATGACATTTTCATGAAAATAATTTTAACGAAACTTGTTTCATTAATCCAACGAAGCGTGACGTTGGTTGAGTTTTAATGAAATTTTTCATTAGATTAATATCAAAATTCACAGAACTTATAAACAAAATTCTTTCAGTGTAGCCCAAGCGAAATGCTGGCATATAACTGTAAACTAAACTATGTCATTTTAGTCAACTTTTCAGTACGCAAGTTTTAATATTGTACAGTACATTGAACTGCATTGAAAATCGTACTTTATTTCTTCTGTATCCTTAGTTGTGACGTCATTAATCTATATTTTAGGGTATACCCGGAAATGTCTATATGAGCTGAATTAAAAAATGGAACTTTTACAAAATGGCACTATGTCGACATAGTGGAGTTCACTTCCGAGGTAATAGCTAAAAACCTAAAACAATTTTTTTTTTCAAAATATATAACCATGTATAATATCGTCGTATAAAATGCAAAATTGCCTATCTACATTTGTAAACATGTTTCAGGAGAGATAAAAAACTTAATAAAAACCAATTAGAAATTACTTTGTATGGGCGTAGAGCAGCCCACTTTTATAATCACAAAATTGTATTATCATCAAAAGTAAAGGCACCTACTAAATTTCAGATCAATCCGTTAGCAGAAAGATGGTAAAACTAAATATTACTTTTTTGGGCATGGCGCAGCCCACTTTTGTAATCACAAAATTGTATGGTGATCAAAAGTAAAGCCATCTACCAAATTTTAGATCAATCGGTATACAGGAAGGGGATAAATTTGCAATAAAATACCGTCAGTGCATCAGTGAAAAACCAAAAAGTGTCGTTGCCTTACTTATATAAAAAAACACGGAAAGGACACTGATGCAGCGCGGACGGCAAAAACGGATGGGTGTAAACAGCTTCATTTAAAACTAAGGCAACGATATTTTATTTTTCACTGATACTGAACTGAACTGATATGGCACTGATATGAAACGGATGAGTGTAAATAGACCTTTAAGCGGCTGTTCACATATTAGGTAACACTATTTTCGCTGTTTTTAGACTTCCTTCCCCTTTACAACGCTTTTTGAAAAATTCTCAGAATAAATTTTTTACTATGTAACAAATCTTTACATTTTTCATAAAAATTACAGTATTTTTCGGTTAATTGCACATCAAAATTTGCACAACTTTTTGTTCAATTAACCGGGGAACCAATTAGCCGATACCCGCTTAATTGAACAATTCGTTCAATTACAAGAATCCCGTTTAATTGAACAGTTTGTTCAATTACACGCATAATTGGAACTACTAATGAATTAAAAGAAATCGCATATGTGCACTTTAAGTTTTTCAAAATAATTTTTTTTACCTTAAACGAAAAAATGCAAGTAACAAAAAAAATTTACATATATGTGTATACGCAGGTATTTATTATTGTAGGTACATATGTACTATTAAATGCACTATTTATGTGCACATTAGTTTTACAAAAAAATAAAATTTAGTAAAATAAAATTAGTAGAGATGCCACCCACTGTTTTTCACAAATGATGTCAAATATGTATGTGCACAAATGCCAGATTATTTTTCAATAATAATGCAATTAACCGGGTAAAAGTAAGAGGAAATTTATTTTTGATGACATGAATTTTGAACCAATTAAGCGGGAAAATCAATTAACCGGGTTCAATTATCCGAGGAAATTTACATGTGTTTTCGTATGCAATATTTTTTTGCCCGATCATGTGGTTCAATTAAGCGTGGAAACCAATTAACCGTAGGGTCAATTAACCGAAAAATACTGTATTGGGTTATCATAAAGAATAACTATAACTTTTGAATCTGACTTCACTCCATCTAGAAAACTTCATACAATAAAGACGTCTCACTTAACTACATATATTCCGTAAAAAAAATAAAATTAACATAGTATTTTCAGGTTAATTAGAGGCACTTGACGCATGTAGTTATGTTCTTTTCAATTAATATTTTTTTTAGAGGAAACCGAAACCATTCGCATGTTCCTAATATTATTAATATCTGATGACGCGCTCTAAAGTTATTAATGCTTTAAGATCACTAATATCGTCTGTTTTTGCGAAAAACTAGTCAAACTTAGACGATTATAAAATAGGATTAATTCTTTCGCGGATTAATTCCGCACATAATATTATAATATATCTGTGTCGTTTTATCATAACATCTTAAATCGATTTAAGTCAAAATCGACTTAAGGTCATATTCTGATTCGTCTTCTTACAATCCAGTAAAGGTGGTCTAGCTCCGACTAGGACAACAAGGCTTAATAAATGCATACATCATTAAATGCCCTACTATTAGACCCGTACCAACTCATCACTACAAGTTACACTTTCGTCGCCATATGCATTTTTGAAGCCCGTTTAATTCCGAGTGAATCAACGTCAACTAAAATGTAATAGCATCAAATGTGGCTGGTTATTAGTATTTTTAATAAAAGCACGTTCTTTTTAAGTGTATTTTTTATGGAAAATCTCTATACGGTTTGGGAAAGTACTTAAAATTAAAATTGAGGCCTGCAATTTTCAGGGTACTTTTTTTTAACATTTCCAATAGAATTTTTGTGGGGACTGCAAAAAAATAATCCCCTAATGTGATATACATGATATGTATATACTGTTTATATGACATTTACATGACAACACTATAAACACGATATTTACATAGTGCTTACAAGACATATACATGACATTTGCTAATTATACTTGGCATTTATATATTGTTTATATGACATTTACATATTGTTTACATGACAATAACATATTGTTTACATCACACATATATTGTTTACCTGGCATTTACTAATTGTTAACATGACATATACAATACTTACATGACATTAGCACATGATTTACATAACATGTATTTTTTACATGGCATTAACATATTGTTTACATTACATTTACATACAGTTTACATGACATTACATAGTTTTTACATATCTATGCTGTTTACATGACATTTACAGTGCTTACATTACTCCTACACATCGCTCAAATAATATTTACACATAATTTACATAACATTTACATATTGCTAACATTACATTTACATGTTGTTTACATGTTGTTTACATGCTGTTAACGTGACACTTACATAACATATACCAATAAGCCTTACGAAATTTACATGATATTTACTTGATATATAGTTCACTTATAAATGCCAGTGACATAACATGGGCATATATAGATCTTTAACGCGTTTTAGTTTCATATTTTCGTTTCATGTTTCTGCTTTAAATTTTCGTTTCATGTATTTTACCTATTTCTATTCAAAACCATTACGTGCATAATAAAGTCTTGCACAAGACGTGCTTAAGACATTTGATTTGTGATCTTCTGTAATGCTGCGAGAATGTCTTGAACACGCTTTGAGGACGTCTTGTGCAGGCCTTTAGTGCATAACGTCCCAAAGGGTACCTGGTTTATATTATTTTTTATTAAAATTTATTTGAATTATTCGAGCCCATATTGGCAAATAAAAATTACAATTAGAAAAACTTTTTAAGATTTAGTTACAATTTTTAAATAATATTTAATTCAATAAATTACATTTTCTATACAAGTGTGGTGAATTTGTGCTTATGCCGAAGCTCTTGTTGTACTTAAGGCGAACTATTTCCAAAAAAAAATTTATAAACATTAATTAAACTTAAACTAAATTTAAAACATCAAACCAATAAAAGGAAATTAAAACTTTTTGACCAAAGTTTATTTTAACAGTTGCATTAAGAACTAAAATAACATTTACTATAAGTAAAAAGGATAAGTATAGTTATTTTTATACATGTATTTTAGTAATAAAAAATCTCTCAGTAAAAACTTTTAAATAGCAACTTATAAGTTTTGTGAACAGCAAGTTGATATAGAAAAGTAGTAGCAATATTGCAACAAATATTTAGAAGAAGCATGTTTTAGCACTCTACAAATATTTAATTTCTTCTACTCCAAATATTCGAAAATATTTTATTCGAGTATATGTATGAGTATATATGTATGTGTATGTGAGTGTCTTCCTTATACATATGTGTTGTTTCAACAAATTGCATGTTTACTTTTCTTAATTGTTGCAACAAAATATCTTTAAATACAAACATCTACAACAGAAAAAGAAAAACTTTAAATACTCGCAAAATGCTTTAGATATTTAATGTTTTTTTCACTATTATTTCGTTTCTTCTACAAATGTAACAAATTGTCCAAATTCATATATTGCATGCCACATACAACATATATTACTTTTTTTACTATTTACGACAATACATTATTACGTTTTACAGTCATCATACATATTCACAAATATTTGGATTTAAGCCAAATTTTCCAGTTGAAAAAAGCAAAAGAGTATGAAATAGGCCACTTGCTAAGACCAACAAAAGAAAAAAAGGCTACTGCAAACGTAGCATAATCAGTTTTTTTAAATATTTTATTATAATATATTATTATTATCATTATTATGATTTTTGTTACTATTTCTTTTTGTTGCTATAGATAAATCCCTTGGCGATACCAGCGATATCATAAGCGATTCATCGGGAGTTGGTACCAATTCCGATTCTGCTGCCTGCTCAATAGGTCACCCTAGCACAACGGTGGTTTGCATGGAACCCTATGCTGGCAATTCAGTTGGCCATATACGCCTACAAGTGGGCGATGTTATTGAAGTTGTGGGTTCGACTGACTGTGGCCTTCTCGAAGGCTATGTTCGGGGCACCAATCAGTCCGGTTTCTTTCCGGCCGAATGCGTACAAGAAGTAAATTTGCGCCAGAAAAACATAATAAATGTTGCTACAGCGAATCCAAATCAATCGCCCTATCAACATTCACCTGCAGCATCGTCTGTTCACCAGGGTTCTCCACAATTGAGCTTAGGCGGCAGTTCGGGTATTGGTGGTATGGGCAGTATGGGTGGCACTTTGCCAAGACCCAGCCTCATACATCATCAGTCGCCATCGTTGTCGGTGAATAGTAATGGTTCAACACATGGTCTTAATAACGGCCACGGTATGAATGATAACAAAATGTCTCTGAAAATTATGGGAGGTATTGGTGGTGGCAGTCATCATCAAGTTGGTCAATATAGCAGTGCTACAGCGCCCAGGGTAAAGAAAAGGTAAGAAACTGAAAACTATTTTTAAAATAAAAAGACGCTAAAGTCTCAAAAAATCAAATATAAAATTACAGAAGAAAATTTTTTTTTAAAAATCACAAAAACTTAATTTTAAGTTCGTTACAGATCAAAACAATCGAAAAAATATCTTAATAACACTAAAAGCGAAAAATTCCAAGAATGTCACAAATAAGGGGCTATTCACATATTACGTACCGCTTTTCTTTAGAGATTTTATACCTCTTCCCCCAACCGCTTCCGTAACACTTTCAATAAAATTTTCAGTATAAATTATCAAATACGGGGGGCGTTACGTAATATGTAAATAGCCCCTAAACAGATTTTAAAAGGCAGTAAAATATAATATCACCAAAACCAAAAAATCACTCAATTTTAAAAAATTGCCAAAATTTAAAATATGTATATCCAAAATTTAACAAATTACCAAACTAAAAATCACCAAAATTTAAAAAATCACAAAATTGAAATACATATCACCAAAATCCAAAAAATCACATAAGCCGAAGTAATAGAAAGTTTGGGAAACCGCAATAAGGGACTATTCATATATTACATAAGGCAACTTTCCCTCTTTCCTTTTTGCAATGCTTCTTAACGAATTTACAGTATAAATTACACTATGCAACAAGAAAAATGCCAAGGAATATATATTTTATTAACTTTTTTGGAATTTTTGAAGAGACTGATCCACTGATTTTATCATAACTTATAAAGAGGCTGTCCAATTCTATTACAAAACCACTTACAAACTGTAAACAAAATTTATTTTTCTTATGAAGAGAAGTAACACAATCAGGCAATTAATGCGTACCAGTTAATTAATTAATGTGTTACATTCTTTGGGAAAGGGATAGTAGTAGAGAGGTGGTGAAGTGGGAGAGAGATAGAAAGCTTAATTAATTTACTGCTCTGCTATTGCGAGTTTTTTTTTGTAGAGCATTGTTGCAAGCCCCTCTGATGTCAAGTAGAGGCATTGAGTTGTTTAAGGTGTGTAGCCATTTTATTAGTTATTAATACCGGCGAATACTTTAAGCCGTTCTAACATTATTACTTTATATACTCAATGGTTTCGGAATTAATCAGACCACAATGATGAAAAATAAACTTGTTTTATGAAAAATTCAGATACTTTTTTATTTAAGAAAGAAATTCTAAAGCATGTAAATATTGAACATTCAAAGAAAAATTTGGATGTACGGAAGGTTGAACTGACAGCTGTTTCGAGACTACCAAGTCTACTCATCAGAGCCCTTTACCTACACTACCAGTGATAGTAGAAACAACACTGTAGCGCAAATCCAGTGTTGTTGCTACTGTCACTGGTAGTGTAGGTAAAGGGTTCTGATGAGTAGAATTGGTAGTCTCGAAATAGCTATCCGTTCAACCTTCCGTACATACAAATTTTTCTTTGAATGTTCAATATTTACATGCTTTAGAATTTCTTTCTTAAATAAAAAATAATAATTTGATCGAAAGATTAAATTAAAAATGAACTTAAGCCAAACTAATTAAATAGCTTTGGATAAAAACCATACAGTTCGACTAAAAAGGCATAACTCAATTATAAAAAACTCTAAAGGCACTTAGCTAAAACATGAATGTATACTGTTCCAAAAACTTGGGCAAAATAAACATTAAAAACAGTAATGAAATTTTTTAACCTGTTCAAATAGTGCTATCTGCTTATTTCAATGTTCGAATCGATGAAAATTTAATTTGTAACAAGTGCTATCAAACATAAATAAACGCGAATATCAGGAATTGATAAAAAGTTAATTAGACGTCGTTTTTAAATAACATTGTAAAATAAAGTTTAGTTATTACTCTTAAAGTAAACGAAAAAAAAACAGTTTTCCCTCTCCTGTAAAGTTGTGATTTTGCAGATAGCACTATTTGAATATAAGACCTCGATATGTACTCGCTAAAAAAATATTTTGAAGCCACAATCGAATAATACCCATATTGCATAATACCCATATTAGCGCGTTTGACTGCAAACCCTGAGGTCTTGAGTTCAAGACAAGTTTCAGGCAAGCCAATAACATCATGCATTTTTCTCACGTGCATTGTGTTGGTTGTTGTTGGACTGTTAAAATGATGAAAGCATAGCACTGATCACATTGGCAGTACCAGCAGCGATTAATACTAATATATCCTAATGCACTTCACAGCACCCTCCTTCGTCGGTATTGGAGCAGAACCGTCGACGAAGTAAAAGAACTAATAAAATGGCTACACAGCTTTAGCAACTCAATGCTTCTACTTGACACCAGAGAGGCTTACAACACTACTCTACAAAAAAAAACCCCGCAATTAGGTTTTCTATCTCTTTCCCACTTCGCTTTAAAAAAAACACGGTATCGTAGGACACCGGGTTGGAACTTAGCTCCTTGCGTTATACTTGCCTTAGCCCCCTAGTGGGCTTATTTTTGAAAAAATATAAAGTGTTTGTGTCCAGACTAATAATGTTTTAAATTTCATTAAAATTGGTTAGATGGTTTCAGAGAGGCGGAAATTAACCCTTGAGACCACCACCCTCTCCTACAACTGATAGCTTGTGACGAGTACACGAAAGTTTGAGAGGCTTTTGAGACAGCTTATAAAACGCGAAGACAAGCACGTATAGAAAATTTCAGTTTCTTATCTTCCATACCTCTTTCTTTTCTAGCGCATTCAATGAACCTCGTACCGTCGTTTTACATCGTGCCAAACGTGGTTTTGGCTTTATATTGCGTGGTGCCAAAGCTTCTTCACAACTAATGCAACTAAAGCCGTCCGATCGTTTTCCGGCTCTACAATATTTAGACGACGTCGATCCTGGTGGTGTGGCCGATATGGCCGGCCTAAAACCAGGCGATTTTTTGTTGGCCATCAACGGTGAAGATGTGCGTGCCGCTTCACATGAAAAAGTTGTTGAAATGATACGATCTGCTGGAACTTTGGTGTCCATGACAGTCATATCACCACAGTTTCCAAATCAGATGCAGGCCACCCCGCAATATATGCCAACGCATCATATGTCTTCGGGGCCCAGCACACCACAAACCTCGCATAGACAGTGTGCCACTTTGCCGCGTAAAATGTCGCTTGGACCGAATGCAGCAGGCGGTGAGAGACAAGGTCGCCCAGCTCCCTTACCGCCACGAAGAGATCCTAAGACTACCTTGTCGGTGGGTAGAGCTCGAGCCAAATCGATGGTGGCTGGTTTAGAGAATGGAGGCGAGAAGGAAGATGAAGAAATTCCACACACAAAATCTTCTTCTGTCGAGTCGATAGTTACACCCACACCTACCCATCCCGGTACACCAGTACAGTTGCGTACCGCTAGTATTAAGGCTAGACCCACATCAAGCCGCATTACTGCCGCTGAATTAGAGGAATTATTCCAACGACAACAGGGTGAAGCAGTAGATGGTTCTAGTCGTTACTCCACCATGATGACTACTTCACGTTTCCAATCGGGTACTGATAGCGGGGCAGCAACACCACCGGCCAATAATAATTCTCCTCTTAAGGGGCCTCTAGTTTATGGCAGTGTAGCCGAAATGAAACGCAAGGCAAAAGTTAAGAATGGCACGCTCAGAGGTAAACCCTGTGCAATACCTACAGTAGGGGCAGGTGCCCGAGATTTAAAACGTTTCCACTCTACACCAGATCTTAATGCCACTGCTGGAGGTTCATCCTCCTCCATATGGACGGCGGCTGTATCCAAAGGTCATCATTCGCAAGATGACGTGGCCACCTTACATGCTTCTATGTCCCGATTAAATACTTTGCCACCACCAACCCATCCACCGCCACCGCCTCCGGTTGTAGGTCAAGTGATCAAGGTGGAAACTCGACAGAGTTCAGAATATGAAAGCACATTGTCGTTACAACAAAAACTAAAGAAACGTGCAGAAAATGATGGCGTTACAGCCGCAGCCATAGACGGTGTACAGTCGAGCTTTAAACCTTCAGCCAATGCAAAAATTTATGCTTCACCGCAAGAGCTGATAGCTTGGAAATTACGACAGACACATGAGGTAAGCACTGGAGTGAGAATGTATAAGATTTATGAAATATAAAAGGTTTATTTATTTATGTACTCCCTAGAATCGTCAGCAATCATCTAATCAACAGCAACAGCAAAATAGTCAACAGCATTACAACTCGAATCAAGCGTTACAAATGCAACAACAACAACAGCAACAACTTCCACCACCGCCACCACCACTGCAACAGCAGCAGCAACAACAAACCCAAATTAGTCAATATGCTCAACCCTCATCTCTGACACGTACCAACTCCAATTCGAACAACACTTCCTCAACTTCCGCCAACCAATATGCTGTTAGTCAAACTGGTCAAAATGGCGTTGGTATCAATCATACCAGTCAAGTCAATAGCACTACTAACAACAACAACAACAGCATCAATAATAATGGCTTGTCAAATACAAATGCTGCCGCTGGTCCAGCACCACCCATACCCGAACCTGACTACAGTCTAAGCGAATCAGATGGTGAAGATGAAAATTCAATATTGGTGGCACGTAACACAAAGCTTAACGAGAAGATTGCTTTAATTGATGTGCCGGAAACGAGTGGAAATAGTCAAGCAAGGTAAGCGAAAATAAGAAAATAAAAGAACATATGAAAGTGAAAAGGTTGCGTTTTTTTTTAAATACAACCAGTACATAATTTATAAAACTTTAATACTTATAGTGACGAAAATAGAGCTTTTGTTTTATATGAAAATTATTTAAAAAGTAACCTTTTATAAAAATTTAATATATAAAAAACTAGCAAAAAATATATTCAGAGAAAAAAACAAAAAATACGATTTCAATTACATAAACTGAAGGTTCACTTAACTTAAAGTTCAAATTACTACGAAAATTGTATACTCAATTACCAAAATTCTCGATTATTCGAAATTCAAAAAAAATACAAAAAGAAAATTTGGAAATTGATCCAATTACTAACAGCCTGTGCCACGATGTCGAAAGGATTCTTTCTTTCGTACAATTACATTTAAAACAAAAACAGAATTTTAGAACTTGTTTCTGTTTTAAGTGTACAAAAGAAAGAATTCTTTCGACATCGTGGAACGGGCAGTAAATTATTTAATTTTTGCAATTTGAACAAAAACCTAAAATAAGTGATTTTTTGAAGATTTAATATATTTTAAACGAGTAATGAAAAAAATATCAATATTTACCAGGAAGGCTCTTTTGAGGGGTACTAAAAAATGTCACAAAATTGGGGCAATCAAAAAAAAATTTTTTAGCCGGCTGATTTGCGCGGAATGCCCCATATACATACAATGTATGTATATATTTTAATGAAATACCTACAGTGGCTAACCATTATCATATTTAACATATTCTTCAAGCTTGAATCCTTAACAATTAACTTATTTGCTCATTTCCTTTTCCACTTATAGCGGTAGCAGTTCCGCCTCCGGCTCAGCATCTATTTCACATTCCTTATCCGTTGATGAAATTCAACGTATTCGCAGCAATTTAAAAACATCCAAATCATCACCTAATGGTTTTGATAAAAACGATGACAAGTCACCATCAAACGAAACTGAAATAGCCAAAAATGATAACGATGTTGAGAACAATAACAACAATGAAGAAGGAGAAGGAGACAATAGCTCTTCGGGTGTTAGCAGTGATCAGGAAGTTCTGGCGGCCAGTTCTACATCAGGCGTACCAACTGCAGCCAAATCAACAGATACCATTAAAAAGAAACCAAGTGTTACTATAAATGAAGAGCCCAAAACAATACCCGATCAAGGTAGGGATGAAACTGATACTAGCACTACAACACCAACAGCAACAAAACTGCCAAAAACAATAACTACAACAACTAAGCCATCTATACAACAAACAACAAGCCAGGAAAGTGGACAACAGCAACAACAATTAGAAACTAAAGCAAAATCTACACCACCGTCTCAACATCGCAGTTTAACTACTCCAACAACATCTGCAAATACAGCTAAAACTGTAACAAGCAACAGCAATACAACAACAGCTAACACCTCCACCTTCGCTTCCTGTTCAGCAACAAGCAACAACTTACAAACTACCACCAAAACAAACGTTGCCAATGCAAAAGCAGCATTTGAAGCTAAAGCCAATGCGCCCACAATAATAACATCGGCCATACCAAACATTCCTACAACCGTAACAGTAAAACAAATGGTACAACAGCAACATGCACCGGTTATACAGCAACAGCACCAACAAATGTCTGCTGGTAAAGGTCCCAAAACTTTGCAGGCTCAAAGCCAACAGGTTGCGGCTAAGGTACAACCATCTGTGGCTGGACGTTTGGCTCAGCAACAACAACCTCCGCAACCTCAACCTCATATGAATCCTAACCAAAAATTATTGGCCACACAGCAGCAGATTTTAATGCAACAACAACAGCAACAACAGCAAATCGCCCATCAACAACATCTGCAACAAATTCTTAAAGCCAAGGCGGCTGCAGCAGCTGGTGCTGCCACTACAGCTGCCATAGTAGCTAAACAGCAACAACAAATGGCTGCCAACAAAACCACTATATTGCCCACACAAGACTCGCAAGAAGAACAGCGATCCGATGATGATGGTGATCTTAGTCCTTCACCACCAGCCAAAGGATTCCAACGACACAATTCGTTGACACGTAAACAGGCTGCCGCTATTGCCATGCAAAGAGCAACTCGATCAGCTGCCGTTTCGCTGGTGCAATTGCCGCCACCCATTGAGGCTGACAGTGATTCGGAGATGTCACTGATAACAAATTCAAAGTCATCTGTTGCTAGTGGTGCTGCCGCAACTTCAGTGCAGCACAATGATGATGGTCTGGTAACAGAAAATATTGTTCTAGCACCACCGCCACAATTTTGCGACTGCAATGATATAAAGCATGCACCTCAGTTGCAGCAACAACAACAGCAACAACCAATGCCTCAGCAACAGCAAATTCATATGCAGTTGCAACAGCAGCAACAACGCTTGCACCAGCCACAACAGCAGCTATCGTTGCACCAGCAGCAATCATTGCAACAGCAACAACAGCAGCAGCAACTTCAACACCAACAACAGCAGCAGCAACATCATCATTTGCAACAACAGCAACAGCAGCAGCAACAACAACAACAACAACAATTGCAATACCAACAATATCAACAGCATTTGCATCAGCAACAACAGCTACAAGCTGCCATGCAACTACAAATGCATCCACAACACATGATGCAACAGCACTATGTTGCTGGCTCTGGTAATGTTGCTACTGCTGCTGCTGGTGCCAATACTGCTGGCAATATGGGCACATTGGGACGAGTTCGTATTGTTGGCACTTTACCCAAACAAACCAATCATCGTCTGCATTAAATTTGCTCTTAATTTATTTGTAATTGTCTAGATCACTTTTGTTACCTTTCTTTCAACATGCAAAAGAGTTTTTGAAAGTTCGATTAGTGTAGATGTTGGCAACCAAAGATGAGGCTTTAATAAATGGCAAAAAATGCAACAACAAAATTATAATCAACAATTTAAAATTTTCGAAATTCTAAAAAGGTTGTGGTGAGCATAGCAACATTTTGGTATTCGTATATGAAAAGCAAATGGATTACAATAAGGTAATTTTTGTTGTTTTGTATAAATATACATATGTACACATAAATACGTATGTATTATGTACGTGTATACATATAAATATTCCGGCCCGATTTAATTTGTCATATTTTTCCTTTTTCATGATATTTATACTTATTTGGCCAATTCACAACCTGTTGTATGTATTGTAGATCGTATAAATGTTGTTGGTAATTTCCAAATAAACATTTGCTTATAAACATGTTTATGTGTAAATTACCTAAAACATATTTACGATCTACAACACTTACAACAGGTTGTGAATTGAGCAGTTATAATTATTCATAGTTCTATTCTATGCATACATTTTATGTATTTGAAGATAAAAATTTTAAAGTATAAAAAAATAAATAAAAGTAATTAAAAGTAATTTTGCAAAAATATGCACTAATAAATCGATGTCAAAATTTCTAAAAAATTCTGCAACATATTTCTTAAAGTGTCAGTGTAAAAATAACTAAAAACTGCACACATATGTCTAGAAAAATCCAAAATATTCCCAGAAAAAAAAATATACTTAAAAAAAAAGTAAAATATGCTATAACAAATCAAAGCTAAAAAAAATAATAATAATTGTCAACAATTTGGCAAGTCATGGACTTTCTCAAAAAGGAATAAACGTGTTGTAAGGCCATCATTTGCTGGAAGAGTACATTTCAGAAAAACATACACTGACAAATCAGCACAAAAATTAAATAATAATAATAATAAATTTTAAAAGGTCAAATTAAGATTAAAATGTCGAAAATGTTCGAGATTATTAAAAATGGCATGGCTTGCGTCAACATTTACGCAGTATGCCTTCACGAGTAAAATATGCGATAAGAAATCATTTACAGTGGTCAATATGTTTTTATTAATAGATGTCAGAACTTGATATGTTTAATTCAGAACTAAGGAAAGGAAATCGGGCCATTATTTAAGCCCTTAATTGTGTTGCTAACGTTTCAATTTGGTCTACGGTACTTGAACTTAAAACTCTTTTTTTTTATATATATAAGTACATATTTACTTTAAAATAGAGCACTCAATATATTTGCTCAATTCACAACCTGTTGTAAGTGTTATAGATGATCGTGAAAATTTTGTTGTTGATTTCCACATAAACATGTTTCTAAACAAATGTTTATTTGGAAATTACCAACAACATTTATATGATCTACAACACATACAACAGTATGTGAATTGGCAAATTGTTTTTATTTAAACAAAGTCGCACATATTTTAATAAGACAAATATCTACTGGTTTTGATCCCTAGCAGGGATAGGCAAAGTTTAAGCACGGTGCGATTTATTGCTCTTACATTTCTCGAATGCCATTCAGTATTTTCTATGTTTTTAAAATTTATCCTCTCATAGAATAAAATATAAATATATATAAAAAGTTTCAAATTTTTATGAAGAATACTGAGCATTTTTCCATAGAAACTTCAAAGGTTTTGTTTTATAAAATGAGGTGAAAATTGAAGTCGATTTATGTAAAAATCTAAATTCTCTTTTTTAGAAATTAGCCGCTATTAACGAAAAAATATCTTTTAAGAAAATGCATGCAATACTTAGTAGCTTCTAGTGTTGACGCTTTGGCTTATTTTCCTACTTAAATGTATCATAAGCGTATCATATACTGCTTAATCCGTGCGCTCTCGCTTTCAAAGTAAGCTACGATGTCAGTAGCTGTCGCTACTGTGCGTTTACATTATAAGTGGAACTGCAAGCTAGCGTGTCGTTTTAATATAGCCCAAAAGTAGGCCACAATTTTTTACTTTGTACATATAGGGGATAAATTCCAGGGACGTAACAGTTATAAGAGAAATGGCAAAAAGGTCTTATTTAAGCATTAATATCGATGAATTAAAATAATGGTTATAATCAACCATTATCGTAAATTATATTTCCTTTTGGTCATCGTAACCAATATAAGTGAGAAATATTTTTTTTTGGTTACGAATAACTATTATATCGACCAAAAAAGTTTTTTGGTTACCAATAACCATTTTCGAAAGTAATTTTATTTTTCGGTTATCTCTAGCCGGATACATATCGTGTTTTAGATGTAATGGATGCATTTCTAAGGGATTTGTAGGGCAAGAAACTGAAATGTCTTTGGAAAAGTAAACAAAACGGGCAGTATGGTAAAATATTTTTATTAATTTTATTAATAAAATGGTACTTTAATGAAACTGTGATAACCAAAAAATAAATTTACTTTCAATAATTGTTATTGGTAACCAAAATATTTTTTTTTGTCGATATAATAGTTATTCATAACCAAAAAAAGTATATCTTATTTAAGTATATTGGTTACGGTGACCAAAATAACATATATGTACCTTACGATAATGGTTAAAAATAACCAAAAACAGATAGAGGTTATTTTCTCATAACATTTTCTTCAGAGAGAAAAAAATAACAATTATTTTCGGTCCCTGATAAATTCTATGAAATACAACGAAATACTCACATACACAATGCAAAATAATCGAAGCTATTATTAGTAAATGAAATATTAGATTACACGTACATTACAATCCACGTACTAAGATGCTCGCTTAGAATGTCATCCTGACATCATTGATTATTATCTGAATACTTCATTTCATTTAACACTGCTGCACTATAAAGAGAAAGAGAAAAGCATAAAACAGAGTATTTTGTGTGGTCTATGCAAGAAGGAGCCCATCTTTTGTCAACCCAATTACATTTTAAATTATATACATGTGTATATAAAAAATGGATCGATATTATTTTTATATGGGTTTTGACCTTTAGATCACACTATGCAACAAGAAAAATGCCAAGGAGTACCGCTATACAAAACCAATGGAAATTTTATAACTATACGAAAAAGGGGGTAAAGCCTAACTCCCCCTAAAATGAATCCTAGATGTAAACTTTCAAATCGGCTTTTAGAATATTGTAATTAAAAAATAAAATTGATTTTGTTGTACAGTGCAAATATTCGGAATTTTCGCAAAAAGTAGTTGACCACAATTTATTATCAATATTTATCAATCGATTTTAATGAAATAAAGCTTTTAACAAAAATGGTATTTTTCGAAACATATGAGAAATAAAAGTGTACAATTGTATTACATTTTTGTATGAAAAATACCAGCAACAAGTATACACTACTGCAAAGTAATACAGAAATACACCCGATACACAGTTACAACTGGCTTGTGAATTGGACAATTACCTCTTTACTACTACCACAGTTTAACCAGACGCGGCACGAGCCGGAAGATACTGCCGTCTCAGCCGAAGTGGCCGGCCTCACAAAAGAAAAATAAGAAAGTATTAGTGTTTCGTTTTGTTTTGTTTTGTTTTGTTTTACGCCTACATTTGTAAAATGTTCAACACTTTTAATGGGTTAAAATGAAACACCAACACGTAATTGTTGTCTCTTTCTCTACTAGCCGGCATAAAAACCTGATTTGGGCAATTTTCAACTGTCAAAGTTGACGTGTCTAGTTAGACTGTGCTACTACTATCCGAACAGAATCTTATGAAACTTTTTTTTTTGTTTTAAAGAAAAGTACCACAATCAGGCAATTAATACCTACCAGTTAATTAATTAATGTGTTACCTTCTTTGGGAAAGGGATAGGGTAGTGTGAACAGGTGGTGAAGTGGGAGAGAGATAGAAAGCTTAATTCATTTACAACCCTGATGTTGCGCGTTTTTGGTAGAGCAGTGTTGCAAGCCCCTCTGGTGTCAAGTAGAGGTATTGAGTTTTTTTCAAGCTGTGTAGTCATTTTATTAGTTCTTTTACTTCGACTACGGTTCTGACACAATACCGACGAAAGAGGGTGCTGTTGAAGTGAATTGGGATATGTTAGTAATAATCGCTGCCGTTACTGCCAAGGTGATCAGTGCTATGCCTTCATCACCTTAACAGTCCAACAACAAGCAACACAATAACACACCAGTGCACATGAGAAAAATGCATGATGTTATTGGCTTGCCTGAAACTAGTCTTGAACTCAAGACCTCAGGGTTTGTAGTCAAACGCGCTAACTACTCAGCCAACAGCACCATTGCTGCCCAAAAATATGTTGCAGCTGTACTGCTGAGAGAATTTTGAAGTGCGGTAAACGCAAAGATTTTCATTAAATTGTATCACAAGAATTTATGTTGGTCGTCAAAATGTATAATAATTCAGTTCAAATATTGGAATCTCGCGGGATCCCAATTTGCACGAAAACTATTCCCGTACTGCAATATTGGGTAAATGAGAGTGAATTCGAGAGAATAATATTCTTCTTCTTTTTGCACGAAACAGCCCGTACTTTTTCTTCGGGCAGATTGTGTATTGTGCAAGACAATCAGCTGCTTGAAAAGTAAACAATAATAAATGAAAAATATGATTTTTGTCCACAAAAATAGTGACAAATAATTGCTAGTTTTGCAAAATTCAAAGCAAAATACTTTTGTATATATTCAACAAAGTATCTAAAAACTAAAAATGCTATTAAAAATCACTATGTTGCATATTATTATTATTTTTTTTTTCCCCCAACACTTTCATGTTAACTTTGGTGACATGTCATTATGTCCAGTGACATAATATGCATGTACATTATGTCACTCTTAAAAGTGTCATAAGGTATATGCACATTATGACAATTTGAAAAGTGTCATAATGTCCATGAGTGCAGTGTCGTAAAGTCCATGGACACTATGAGACTTTTTAGAGTGTCAAGATTTTTGCATAATCGGCCTTCGGCCGGGCTTAAAAGTTTCTCCTATTGGTATATCGAATAGATGCTTCGCTGGGCTAAAATTTTCTTTTTAGCGAGCAGAAAATGCTTAAGCACTGCCTGTTATGCAAAAATATTTTATAGTAAGAGAAGAAAATCCTTAAGCCCGGCCGAAGGTCGACTATTCAAAACCCTTTACTCAGCGAAGCCGATTTTCGATATACTGAGAAGAGGAAAGCCTTAAGCCCGGCCGAAGGCCTGCTACGCAGAAAATCTTTAGTAATAAAATTGAAATTTTTCAAAATTTTCAATTAATTGCCAAATATTTCTTTATGTCGGCCATACTTTAAGCATTATGGACGCTATTTCATAATGCTTGTTGACGTCAATTGACTTTATTTGCTACCACGGTAACCGACATCAAGCATATAAAAATATACAATATAGATACAATTGAAAGTATATTTCAATTTGTTTTCATTTTTAAAAGTATGGACATTATGACACATTTAAAAGTTTTGTATGTCTATATTAATAATAACTGTCATAAAGTTCATGGACATTATGAAATTTTTTGGAGTGACATAATGTCCATGAACTTTATGACACTTTTTGGAGTAACATAATGTCCATGGACATAATGTCCATGGGCATTATATCACTGGACATTATGACATACCACCGTGGGATAAAAATTTGGATTTTCCTCTTCCCGTACTTTTGTGTTTAGTAAGAGTAATTCTTGATTACTCTCATTTTACCGAACTTTACCCAAAAAATACGGGATCAGAGCTATTATATAAGTGTTTTTACTGGTAAAGTTGTTTTTCCCTTGGGGGCAACGTTTGGTGATCATTGCTATACAGAGTTTGACAGTTTGATAACGGTGATGATATTATGAACATTACATCACTCAACTAAGTTTGCCGTTTAGGCGACTAAGGTCAACTGCTTTGCATACACAATGCGTTCTCACCAAAATACAACATTATGATTTGAAAAGTGGGCAGGGTCACGACTATACAAAATGAATATTGTTTATAATATAACTAAAGAATTATCTCTATGAAACGTTGAACATGCCTTGAGTTACCGTGATTATAAAAGTGGGCAGTGCCAAACCCGTAAAGTGATCCACAACTTATGCGCGCACAATTGATGATTGTATTAGTTTGCCTATCCCTGAACGATAGAATGAAAAATACCACTGAAATTAAAAACTAATAAATATTAAAATATTTGAAAAAGTCAAGAAATTGTTACAAAAAGTTTTATAATAAAAATTTTTAAAAACTACCATTAATTAAAAAAATATATATAAAAAAATAAATTGCTAAAATTGATGAAATAAAATTTGAAAATTTAAAAAAAATCAATGAAATTTCAAAATGTCTTACTGAACTACGAAAAAAAAACAATTTAATAAAAATGATTAAATAAACACGAAAAAAACCTAATTTTAGTACAATTTATAAATAAAAGTATAGTTGGTAATATACGAAATGAATTGAATAAAATGAAAATAGTTTTGAAATTTAAACAAAATGCATATTTAGTTTATCATTATCATTATTTAGTTTTTCTTAAACTTACTTTTATTTTAATTATACATATTACTTTATAATTTAAATATTTTGCTAATTATGTGTGATATATATTTAAATTCTTATATATTTTTTAAACAAACATATTATTAATCCAATAAACACAACAAACAAATTCTAATAAATTATTCTCTCATAAATAGAAATTAATTACAATTCATTTTAAATATATTACAATAGTTAAGTGTAAATATAATAACAATGAAATAATTATTTAAAACTAGCTTTTAAAATTGACAGAAAAAAGCGTTTTGGAAAAAGTATTAACAAATTATATATGATAAAAGTTTAAGTAAAACTAAATAATTTCTTAGAGAAAAGTATATAATTTTTAAAATTATTTTTAACAAAATATTTAAGTAACAAACAAAATCGAATTCAATTTATTTTATACAAAAAAATGAACAACACACAAAAGAAAACATAGTCAGTCATAAATATCCATCCATTTGTTTAGCAATGAAATCATATTTCAAAAAAATTTATGATATATAAACATAAGATGTATTACTTTAACAAATAGCTACTATATATCCTTCATAGATCTATCTATACTTTATACACAGAGAAACACATTTTAGACACACTTACTCACACTCATGTTAAAATATACAAAAGGATTTCAAATGAGGTACGCGAGGAAATGATAAGGTCACTTACAACATGTTTTGTTTATGCAAAAGCTGTAGAAATATTCGACTCTGTTCTGTGTATTCTAGGCAGAATGAAAGTGTTTGGACTTATCAAAACATTGTTATTACAAACAAACAGAACAGGCCTGATTAAAAGCATACTACTTACATATTTATTAGTTATCCCGTTTTTGCACAAGTGGTAGTACCCCAATTAAATGCCCGTATCATTTCTACCAGTGCCTGATTAAAGAATTTCAAATATAACTGTTTCAGAAACGCACTTGAATACAATAATAAAATTATATCGTAAAAACCAAAACTAACCTAAAAATTTTATTTAAAAAAAAACCAAACAGAATTTTTATAATATTTTGAATTTAACCAAAATTTTTGCTAGTATACAAAAACAATTTACAACAAAAACTAAATTGAATGAAATAAAATAAGAACTTTTTTGTATAGATTTTACAAAAAAAAAGTAAATAAAAAAACAAGTTTTTTGTCTACTGCTTTTTCCACCAACACAAAAAATAAAACAAACTAAATTTTTTAGAAAAATATTTAAATAAAATATGAATTATTTATAATTATTAAAAATATATTATACAAACATTTAAATTAAAATATAATTGCACTGATAGTTATATTATGCAAAAGAGAAAAAAACGGGTTTTATGTTTGTTTTTTTGATAATTCTAAAACATTTTTTGAATAAACATTTAAAATGAAAATATTTGAATGATAAGCATAAATTAGAAAAAGACTACTAAAATGGCACTTTTTATATACATAGATCCGAACATATACAATTTATATTCTTAAATATTAAAAATTTCTCCAATTTTAGTTTTTTATTTTAATTGAAAAAAGAATTTTGCTTAAAATCAGATAGTTTTAGAAAACTATTTTGATTTGATTTTTTGATTTAAATAACAAAAATAAAACAGATTTTTATGCGTCAAACAAAACTCATAACTTAATTGTTTTCAAACAAAACCTTCAAATCAGTGATCGAAAATAATAGTTATTTTCGAAGTTGTAATTTAGAAAGTCACAAGGAAATAACTCTGTTCCACATGTTAAAATATGAAAGTGTAGTCCTTGTTGGATAATAAATAACAGCACTGGTCTGCAGAAAACATCGCCTTTAAATAAAAATATATGGAATATACAAAGTTTAATGCGCTAAATTCAAATCCCTTTGCAGCTTTTTTCTATCACTTACAAATTTTTTTATGGTCATCAGTAATATTTCCACTTTGTGCAGCTGTATATTTCACAATAACTCAAGAACGGTTTGCCCGTTTTGAATAAATACACCATCAAAAGATGCGTAGTAAAATTTCTTTTGTGTGATAAAAATGTAAAATTTTTAGCCTCTTAATATTTTTATGAGTTTTTGAAAACGAAAAAAATTTTTTAATTTACATGAAAAAATTTTTTCGCCACTGATTTATATATAACTCGGAAACATTTAAAACAAATTACAAAGGTAATTCTATTCCGCATCTTTTGATACTTTATTCATGTAAGTCGAAGAAACCGTTCTCGAGTTATGATGAAATATATTAGCGTGACCGCCCTATTTCGGGTGTCATATTTATTAGTCATGCCTATAAAAAAAAATATGGCTGATAGAAAAAAACTGAAAACGGATTTGAATTTAACACATTATTCCACATATTTTTATTTAAAGGGTCTTTCAAAATATCAAATACATACATATCGTCAGCTTTTTATTGGTTTGGTCCACTTACTATTTTTTGAAGAAAAAAATGAGTTAGGATTGGATTAGATAGATTTTGGATGTCCTCTATCCAAATCCAACCACCGTTTCAAGAAATCGTTAATGGTTTAGCAGATGAGTGAAAAGCCAATTGTATTGGTTGCAATCTTTGTCATTGCAAAAGTATTTGTTTTGGTTTTGCTCATGTACGAAACAATTGAAAATATTTTAAAAGTTTGTGTCTTCGGATGAAACGTTTGCGAAAAGTTTTGTTTGTTTGCACACTCTGCAATTAACATAATTTGCACGAAGAAAAAGTTCGGGCAAGTGCGGGAACGCTTTTCGTGCGAATTGGGACCCCGCGAGATGCCAAAATAGAGTAAAGAAATACACCTAATAATATCCAGTCATAATATATAAAAGTTTTTATATTCTAGATATGTTTCCTTAACAATTTTCATCTTTTTGTATGGATATGCTGCAAAAAGGGAACACTTGAAAAAAGCTTATGTGCAGCACAAAATGACGTTTTTTTTATTTTCAATAAAAGCTTATTAACTTTTATTTATATATATGAAAATTTATAGAAATTTACATGTTTCCTCGAAACATGGTAAAAGCTACAATAAAATCTATCGTGTATATTTCAGAAAACTTAATGTATACTAGAGGGCTGCAAAGTGTATACAAATGTATTCGTAGAATGTACTCGTATGAATTTCGTGTGTGCATAGATGTATGTTCCTATGTATATACTTATGTATACATGCATTTATATGTGTGTACATACATAGCCACGACCAAATATACATATATACATACATATATATACACACATATATACAAAAAACATACATGCATACACACACAAACATACATATGAGTACTTTCGAATATATTCGTGCAGCCCTCTAATGTATCTATACCTTCCTTGCCGTTTTCCTCCATTCCATGTGTGTGTGTGGCATGTGCGCCAAACCAATAACAAGCTAACTATATATCTTTACGAAATAAACTAGGTTTCCTTTATCTTCTTATTAGCTATGCAAAAAACTAAAGATCATTGAAACCTGTCTATATTTGCAAAAGCTAAGAGCTCTAAAAAGTTTCTGATACCCGAGGTGATATTCCGAAAGGGTGGTCAATGAATTTGTATATTCTGACAGCTTAGATCCTCCCCTATGGCTTTTGCGTATATAATAGGATTAGTAGTTCAAAAAATGCAGATCTATTGACATTATTTTTGCCATCGGCTCCACTGTGCATTGGTGGAAGGTTCCATTACATTGTCATATACTATTTTGTTGAATTTTAAAACTTCAAACTAGTCCAAACAGGCTTATTTTATTTTATTTAAATAAATTCTTTAAAAAACTACATTAAAAGGGTACCCCGTAGTCTGGTGGATAGTATGCTAGACTATTAACCGGGAGGTGGCAGGTTCGATTCCTGACAAGACCCTGGGTGTTTCTGCAGAAAAGCCGAAAAGGCCTAAGCAATATGTGTGTTCGTTTTTCTTAAATTTATTTGTGACGCTTTCAGAAATTAATTATTTGCAAAATTGTTATTTGTTGTGGGTTAAACTAAAATCCTTTGACAATTTACAGATAAGCATTCGAATTTGAAAACTTTTCAAATATGATGGTATTAGCACTAACGAAATACATGTTTACATAAATGGGCATTTCCACAGGAAAGTCCACTTTCTGTCCCGTGCGACACCAAGCAATTACGCTTGTTTTTTTTTTTCAAAGAAAACGCAATTTTTTTTACTGCTTTATAAATTTGTGTAGGCCGTAAGTATCTTTACATAAAGTTAAAGTTTAGGAAAAATCGAAATACATGGTTGTGAAATACAAGCGTAATTTCTTGATGTCCGACGTAACCAAAAAGTGGAATTTCCTGTAAAAATGCCCATATTCTAGCTTAACCCACAACAAATAACTATTATTTTTTAATTCTTTTAATATAATGCACTAGATAAAAAAATATATTTCCGTTTAATAAAACAGCTAGAGAAAAATTAAAATTAAATTAATCCGAAATAAATAAAAACAAGTTGGACACATGTGATTACTCCTACACAGAGCATAGTCAAAAAAGTCTAAGACAGAAAATCCACAACAAGTCATAAATCATTCCTATTTAATTGCAAGATTTCATTGTAGTAGAAGGGGTTTTTTTAAACAATTATTTGTCCTATCTCATACCCACAAAAGCCCGCCAAATTTCCTTTGTGGTGAACCGACATGAGGAAAATATTAAATTTACTATAACTAAATTAAAAGTAAACTTTACATAAATCAGTTATTTATGTAACTTTAGCTGTGAAATTTAAAATGCTGAAAGTTAGGAAAAGTTTTTATTTTTTCTTACGCTATATTTTTTCATAAAACGCTTTGATTTGATTCCAAATTTTCTTTCTATTAATTAAATTCGAATGCTTAGCATGGAAAATAAGTATTAAGATAAAAATTAATTAAAATATGATTAAGTTAGTTATTTTCTTTATTGTTACATTAAAATTGTTTTATGTTTTAGATTTTATTTTAATACTATTTACTATTAAAAAATCTGCAATTATGAATTTATATAATATATTTCTTTAGTGAAAAATATAACAAATTTTAAGCAAAAATATTTAAAAATATAAACTTATTTACATAGTTTTTTCAAATGTTTTGTGTGTATTATTAACTTTAGATTTAATTAATGTCGTCGTCATCAATATTAAACAAAACCATTAACAAAACCGAAAAAAAACAAATTAAATAATATTATTATTGATAATAACAAAATAATTATGTATAAAAAAAAATAAATAAATTAAGCAATTTTTAGTATGCAACATTGAATACATTCAATAGATTTATTTGCAATACATTTATGGCACGAATAATTAAATAATTATTGTAAAACGAAATAAAAAAAATTATATGAAAGAAAACAGAAGAGAAAGAGGATTAATGCATCCCATTAAATAAAAAAATATTAAGTCAGTTATAATGCATTGTTGTAACCGTATATGCATATTATTAAAAACTAAAAAAAAACAAATAAATATTAATAAAAATTAAAACAAAATAAGTTTTCTTTAATAGAACAAAGAAATTGTATACCCTGTTCAGACATACGCTTAATTGCGCAATTTAGAAAATTTACGCAATTAAGTCCTTAATTGAGCTCAATTTTCCAAACAAAGCTTCAATTAATAAATTGAACAATTAGTACTTAATTGTTTCATAAATTGAGTAAAGTTTAAAATGCAACCCTTTGTGAGAAGTATGTTTAGTGCGACGCATGTTCAGTGAGAAGCAAAAATTGTATACAGTGGCAAGCCCATGGTGTAATAAGTATACAGATGGCAGTATAACGTCATATGATTATTTTTTGTTCTGGTCATGATCCAATAATTAGGTCTAACAAAAATGCCATAATCGTGAAGATGTCAAACAAACTCTATACATAAAATATTTTGCTTACGTTTTTTTTTCATGTGAAGTTTGACATCTTTACGATGGTAAACAATAAACAGCTGTCGAGTTGCATTGACCTGATTATTGGATCATGGTTCTGGTAATTTGTTCGTGTATTTTTTTGACAACTTGTTTTATTGTTGAATTTGTTGCCCTTATGCGGCCACCTGTATACTTATTACACCATTGGCAAGTCTAATGCTAATTGATTCAGCTTAATTTACTATGTGTGAACACTAAATTTAATTACTCAATTAAAACTAAATTGCCTCAATTAAAAATCCATGTCGGAATAGGGTATTAAATGGTAAGTTTGATTTAACGACAACCATGAAAACTGTGTAATGTGCTGGCAACATTACACTATACATCACGAATAAAATTACGGTAGATCTGAAAGATCACATCGGAATTTTATTTTTGGGGGGCTAAAGTTTCCACCCTTTAGTCTGTTCGTGCAGCAATCGATATATAAAACTATGTTCAGCAACTTTGTAGAAAATATTAAGACGAATATTTTTTGGAACATATTAGCCCCACATAATGGTAATTTTTGCCACTATTTTAACAAATCGTTAAGAAGCACCCCTCAAAAGAGGGTGGGCGGGGATGAAATGCTCTACAAAAATGTTGGCCATAAAATTTTACTATAGGTCTTGAAAGACAACCAATCACCAGACTCAACTCGTACGCCAGAAATCATTCAAAACTTAAGCTATGTTTAAGGGTTAATTTCATACTTATTCACAATTAGTACGCGGTATAAGAAATCTTGTAATTCTCACGTTTAAGGTATAAGATGTTTTCAACACTTTTATGTAAAACATCACGAGAAACATTTTTCTAGAACATTTTAACCCTTTAACTCTTCGCTGTATGGGTCTTTTTGTATATTTCTTAAAAAGGGGATAAAAACTCCCCTTCAGCGGCGATATAGCGGGCAAAAATTTTCCACAAAAATTTTCCTCATGGTCTTTTACATAAAAATGTTGAAACCATATTATACCTTAAACGTAAGGCTTACAAGATTTCCTATGCCGAGTACGAATTGTGAGCAGGTATGAAATTAACCCATAAACATAGTTCAAGTTTTGAATGATTTCTAGCGTGCCAGGGGAGTCTGGAACTTGAGTGTCTGTAAACATCTGTAGTAGAATTTCATAGCGAATATTTTTGTAGAACATTTTAGCCCGCTATATCGCTGCTGAAGCAAAGTATTTTGCCTCTTTTTTGAAAAATTTACAAAAATGTCCATGCAACGAAGAGTTAGAGGGTTAAAATGTTCTAGAAAAATGTTTCTCGTGGTGTTTTACATAAAAATGCTGAACACATATTATACCTTAAACGTAAGACTTACAATATTTCCTATGCCGGGTACTAATTGTGAATAAGTTTGAAATTAACCCCTAAACATAGTTAAATTTTTAATGATTTCAAGCGTACAAGTTGAGTCTGGAGCTAGTTGTCTTTGAATACCAACATTAAAATTTTATGGCCAACATTTTTGTAGAACATTTCATCCTCGCCCTCTCCCTCTTTAGATGTGTTTTTTACAATTTGTTAGGATTGAGCCAAATATTACCGTTGTAAGGGGGAGTTAGAGGGTTAATTTGTTCCAAAAAAATATTTGTCTAAATATTATCTACAAAGTTGCAGAACTTATCCTACACCTCAGATGTAAAGAACACGTAGCTCCATACACCGATATGCTGCACGAACTGGCCAAAGGGGGGAAACTTTAACACCGCCCCCTACCCCTAAAATAAAATTCCGATGTGGTCTTTCAAAACCCCAACCCTCGTATACTTTTTTGGTATCCTCTACCAGAATTCATTGTGTGAACCCCGTAAGTTTGGGAAAAGTTCGAAATTGTTGTATAAGTATTGTTTAATTAGTGGGCGTGGCAAAAAAGTTCATTGTAAATTGTTCTTTATTATCTTATCTATCAACGCCCAAAATTTCATTTAACTATCTTTAGAACCAACCGAGATATTAAGTAAGAAAATAAATATCCCTAAGACATGATTTTTTTACCTGAAATTTTTAAAAAATTATGTGCAATTTAATTTTTTTGTGAAATACCAGGCCAACAGAATTTTGCAGCAGGTAGATTTTTGCAAACTATTTTCTTTAAAGTACTATAACTCATGAACCGTTTCAGGCATTCCAATGAATCTTTCGCCATATCATAGATTGGAATGTTTTCTACACGGTGGTAAACCTTTGGCCCGCCTAGTGGGCGGCGCTAGCAGTCAAAGTTAGTTATTAAAAGCATCAGGCGTTATATCTCCCTTAATACGAGTAATAGCCACATCACATTCAAACAACTAATAGATACATTACAAGTTTTATTCAACAAACTCTGAAAATTGCATTCCTTTAACTCTAGAAACTTCTGAGTTATGGCTGAAATTGTGCAGATTGTTATTTATTATTTTACAACCCATTAAATTTCATGTACGAGTAAATTCCTTTAAAATCAACGGAGATAAAAACTTATATTAATATTCTGCAATTTTTCAAAAATAAAATTTTTTGTAAAGCACCAGGCCAACAGAGCTTTGCAGCAGGTGGATTTTTACAAACTATTATCTTTAAAGTGGTATAACTCATAAGTGGTTTAAGATATTTCAATGAATCTTTCACCATATGATAGATTGAGAAGTTGGCTACGCAGTGGTTAACCTTTGGCCCGCCTAGCGACTCACCTTGCTACTAAAAATTACCTGCTAATAGATTGAATCGTTAATCTCCCTTCCCAATAATAGACATAGCACAATCAAACAACATTTGATAAATCGTTCACCATATGATAAGACTTGCAAGTTAGCTACGTGGTAGTTAGCCTTTGGTTCGCTTAGCGAACCACCTTGCTGCTTAAAATCAACTTTTAGTAGCGCTTGAAGCCTTCAGTGTATTTCCATGAAACTAAGTAAATAAAATCCCGCTTTCTAATGTTATATAAATGTTTTATTGGATTTTTTATGCGAATAACATAAATACTAACAGCTAAAAACCAAAAATGATTTTCATCATTTTAATAAAACTAAAAACTACAAATTAAACATTATGCATTATGAATTCAGTTCCATGTGAATTACTTTCAAATAAAAATGGAAAAGAACAGGCCGAAAAATTTAATTTTTAAGCACGATACATCTTAAGTTTTATATAATATTTAGTCAGCTTTAGAAGTGGGCGTAGTACGATGTATGGGATTTAAAGTGATAATTTTTGGTGAACTCTGTATGGTTGTGGAAGCAGAAGACGATGATGTTGATGATGCTGGCGATGAGGATGCAGTATCTATAGATGATACATCTTGAGCAAGAGAAGATCCCGATTGTACAGGCGCTGATGTAATTGTAACACTTCCAGGAGGCAATTTTCTCACAGTTAAATTACGATTTAATAATTGAGTAGTTAAATGAGATGGCAATTGCTTAAGTCCTCCTGACTTAACAACAATATTACGTATTTGTGGTTTATCGGTTGAGATAAAGCTGGCATTGGGATTATTGATTATTTGTATTTGGGGTAAATTTTTTGTTTGCACATTTAATATGCCACCAGACCGTGTTGGGTTGGAACCAGCTGAAGTTGAAGTGCCGTGATTTAAAGCTTGCAAATTGATTTGTTTAACTGATGAAGCAATGGGCGATGCACTAGTGGTGGTAATATGTGATCCCGGTCTGGGTACTATTGTGGTTGAAGCTGTTTTAGCATTTGTGACAACGACTTTGGTGTATTTGGGCAATTGTTGAGAGAGATTGGAACGTGAGATGATGTTGGGACAAGGTTTCATTGTACTACGATTGATAAATACAACTTTGTTCGGTTTGTTGATCGACATCTGTTGAGATTGCAAAAATGTGCCAGGTTTATTAATAACATAAGTTCCACTAGATGTTGAAGCCGGTGCAGCGGTCGAAATGGCACTTGTTTGATTTGCTTCTTTAATAATTTTTTGGCTAATTATCAACTGTCCAACTCCGGATGAACCTAAAGGAATAGAAACATTGACTATGTTAATTGTACAATAAGAAGAGAATGACTAATATGTTATCAAATACTTATCCCTACATGAGGTAGTTTAATTTCCTTTAATTATTTCAAGTAAGATGTCTCATGTATCTGAAAACCAATCTGCCCCTGAAGCAGTGAATTTTCTATTGGAAAAAGGTGTCCGAATGGGAGTAAAGATTTAAAAGAATAAATTTTCAGAATTATGGTTGTACAATATCCAACTTCGGCATGTACTGCATTAAAGACGTGCAGTGCAATATTCTTTAATCTAGTATAAGCTGCCGAAGTAGAAATTTCGACAACCGTAATGAGAACCACAGTTTCTGACAATTTATTATATTAAATCTTTAGTCCCATTCGCAGACCTTTTCCCAGACGTTTTTACTATAGAAAAATTAGCTGATATACAAGACATTTTACTTGAAGAAAAAATGAAGAGGAAATTAAACTCCCTCATGTACAATTTTTTATGAATAATTTGTCCGAATTAATGTATTTTTCTTTTGAAATATGTATATAATTTCTTTCTATGGAACATGCATGCTATTATATATAAAAGTACATTTCAATCTTTAATTTACCATTTTTACTAGTACTTGTAGTTTTACTATCTGCACTGGAAGCATCCGATATGTTTCCTTCGTTGTCAGCAAATAATATAGGCATATCGATTATATTCGATAAATCTAAATTACTTGCAGATGTGGAAGTTGAAGGAGCTGTTGATACAGGATGTATAGTTTTAGGCGATGCTAATTGTAATGTAGTATTGCCACTAGCATTCTTAATAAGTGTATACTTGGGTTGACCGCCCACAGCAGTAGCAAATTGCGTAGTCTGGCCAGTGGGTGTTTTGAGTGTGAAAACATGTTGCCCAGCGCTTGTAGTACCAGGGCTGGTAGTAACAATACTGCCAATTCTAGGTCCCGCAGACACATCACTTTGTGGGGCAGTTTTTATGGTATAGATTTTAGATTGCGACTGCAAAGGCGTCGGTTTCAACTGAACAAATTGATTAGAAGGTATCATTTTAATTTTTGTCCCCACTGCCGGGGCAGAGGAACCAATTATCAATTGTTTTTGTTGAGCATTTAATAATGCTGTCTTAATGGGTGATGTTTTTGTTTGCGGCACTAGTTCGAAATTTGTCATGATCTTTTGAGTATTTGAATCAGTACTTGGATAGTTGGCATTTAAGCTGTTATCAGCATCATTGGAGTCGCTTATTAAGGTTTGTATAGCTATGTTTAGGTCATCATTTGTAATGCTGCTGGGTGATAAGTGCTTTTTATTGGACTGCGATTTGCCAGCCACCATTGGCGTTGAACTTTGTGTTTGCGTTAATTTTCCTGTTTCAGTTTTAGTGATAGATGTATCGGGCAATGGTCGCGTGCGTGGGCGACCCACTAAGGAAGAAATGTTATAAAAAAATTTATTTCGTATACAGAGTACGTATGTAGTTATTTATATATAAAAAACCAAAAATAAATGTTTACGAAAATTTTACCCTTTCTTTTAATTATAAAAGGATCTTGAATTTTGGGTTTCTTGGGTGATTTTATTTCTTGATTATTGTTCAATTTTTGATTTTCAATGAGTTCATGAAATATATCAAAATAATAATGAATTTTATTTGCAAAAAAGTTGCGTTTTTTATAAAACTTACTCAAATGCTTCGATTTCGCAGGTGTTGCCTCTTGATCACCACTTTCATTTTTACGTTTACGTTGATATGCACTTGCCTTTTCAGCCAAATTAATTTTATTAATTTTAGCATATAATGAACTATTTATAACAGTGGGAGTTCGAGGACCTGGAGGATTTGTTAATATTTTCTTTATAAAATCATAAACTTCATCAACGACCATAGTATCGACCATAGATTGGGTGACATTTTCAATTTTCCTTCTTGATTTTGGAACTCTTAACATATCATCGGCACTGCCAACAACCACAAGGGAAGACTCAGATTGCATTTTCTCACGCAAAGATTCGATTTCTTCAGGACTGCAAATAAACAACAAAAATGTGTATATATATATATATATATATATATATATATATATATATATATATATATATATATATATATATATATATATATATATATATATATATATATATATATATATATATATATATATATATATATATATATATATATATATTAATTATAAAGATATGTAATAAAAATATGTAGTCCTAAATTGTTTTAACATTTAACGGTTTTATATTCATTTTATGCATTTTACCTTGATCTCGCCGAATTTTGTCCAACTACAAATAAAATTGGCACTTTAATATCTAATATACGATCATCTGGTGTTCCACGCACACCATTATACGTATTGAAAGCAAAACCCATGCAAACAACGCAAGCCACGCTCTCTGACATGGCGACTTGTAAAGCTAGAGAAGCACCAGCATTGAAACCAATTAATATAATACTGCGTTGAGAGTTTTCGTTGCGCAATTCTTGTATTTTAACTCTTGTCAAAGAGACAATTTGTTCGGCCACCTGATCCAGGGGTTGACGAGAAATGTGACCACCTAAGAAAATGGAAATTCATGTTAAAAATGTGAACTACTCAAAAACAAATATCTTACTTGTCATGGGCAAAGTAACTTGTACAATTTGAGTAATTGTTGCCAAATGTTGATACCATTTTTGCAAACGATTCGGCACCGGACCACTAGTGGGCATTGAGGGCAATGCTACAATAACACCATTATGAGCCAATTTACGTATTTTGGTGGCAATTTGCGGTTCCCATTTTTTCTTCATCACAGGTGCCAATAGCTCCTGGCTAATATTAAGAGGTCTGCCAAATAACATCTTATCCATTAATGTGGGTAACTTGGATTTTAAGGTTTGTAAAATATCTAAATATGAAGCCATATAGGTGGATGGTAAGGAGTCCATTAACAAACAATGCAACCATTGTGTTAAACGTGAGTCCCAAGCTACAGAGGCTAGTGTTTTTCGCATACGTGAGGCTGACTTATCTACTACCACTCTGCGTTGCATGGCTTCATTAGGTCGTCCAGCATTTGATAAGCGTCCCAATTGATCGTTGTCCAAAATGCGGGCTACCTTGGAAAATAAGTTCTTCTGCATATTTGACCAACCAATTCTAAGAAGTGCAGGAGTTTAATATACATATCTTTTTTTCGAATGGAGATTACAACAACTTACTGATTAATTTTCGCTTCCCAGTCATCATCATCGGCATTTGTGTTCTTTACGTATTTTGCTATTCGCGCACATTCATTCATAGACTCTTTAGCAGCTATTTCATTGTACGAAGGAATAGGTGCTTGATGAGCATCGGCCAAATCTTCCTCCACAGGATTTGTATGACATGAGGGACATTGTGGTGGACGCCTAACTAGTATAGTACGTGCCGGTTGTAGACCATTAGTAATTTCAACATTATTCAGAGTTTTTATAGTAGCATCACGTATATAACTGTGTTCCATTTTGTTGCTTTCGGATGATGTTTCAGCTGTAGCAGTAGTACTCTAAAGAAAGACGGTGAAAATATTTATTTGTTTGTAAACTTTTTTCTTTTTAATTTATATTTTAAGTAAAATTTATAGTAAATAATTAGCTTCAATGAGTGTGATGTACTTTGACTTCAACATTTTTGTCCTATATTAACCCAGCCAAAAAATTGGGGTCAGTTCCAATGGCAGTAGGTACATCAGCTGAAATGCTAAATCACGTATCATGTCGTTACAATTTTTCAATCCTTTATCATAAAAATCAGCCAAATTAAAATAGAAAAGAACCAGTTTACTTCAGTAGCTGGAATTTTTTTCTTTATGGGTCGATTATGGATATCAACCGAGCTTCAGTTGTGTTGCCAGCCGGCAACTGAAAGTTTGTGGTTGCCAGAAAAGCACTAAATAGCAACTGAAATTAACAGCTCTCATTTGCCAGTTGCCATCCGTAATAACGGTTTTAGCAACTGGCAATACAACTGAGGTTCGATTCCCATCCACAATCGACCCATTACTTTTTTCTCTACTTTTTTTTGCTGGGAAAAAAATAATATTGTGATATCTTTAAGCTACGAAAAAAAAATGGTTAAAGACAAAATACAACACTCATTATAAAAAGCGCAGGTTGGCCGACAGCATCGCCGATGTTCATGGAACTGTGCAGAAGATTCCAAAGCACTAGTCAAGAGATAACTCAAAAAGAAGTATGTATGTATATAGACTTGGATGGCATGTGCGGCAATGGACAGTTATAATGAACGATCGGCCCTTGTTAAAAACCCATTTTTCTAGTTAAATTAAAATGAAATCTAACAATCTAAAAATTACATTTGAAGGTAAAGGTGTTATTGGTGTTGCCGTTGTTACAGTTGATCCTAATGATGTGTTGTCAACTAGGGCAGATGTTTTTGTGGCAACTATTGTTAATTGTGGTCTTTTAGCTGCAACAATTGCCACATTTAAGTTTCCACGAGCTTCACCTTGTATGCTGGTCTTTAACGACGTTGTTTTCGTTGCTAAAGGTGAAGCTGGTGCTGGTGATATTATGGCTTTTGTTGCTGCCGTTACTGGTATTGTTGTTTTACCTAAAATTGGCTTAATGATTCCCTTATAATCTTTTACAACGACTTTGCCTAAATTAGTACTTGTCACTCTGCCGGTTGGCGTAGTTTGTTTGGCTGTTAAAGTTGTATACAATTGTTGTTGTTTATGTTGTTGTAACTGTTGGGATTGAGATTTTTGTATGGGTGTTAAAAATGTTGTTTTTGTCAGGGATATTCTTGGAGCCGTTGTTGTTGGCTTAGTCGTCACGGAGTAAGGAGCAGATTTATGCAAGGCGTTTGCCTTTATATCATTTTCAAAATCGGAGGACTGCATGTTCTCATTGCAATCGATTTAAGCCAAATTTTTATTTTACAAATACTGATTTTCATTTAATGAAGAACTAACTTTAATTAACAGAGCAAGAGGGTTTATTGCAGTCTCTTTTTTCACACATGTAAAATTTCCAACTGGACTTTGCTTGCGTTAATTTATGAATTTTTGTTTACGAAAACGCCATTTAGTAAAGGAAAGTTATAAAATCACTTCTTTACAATATTTTATTGATATTAATGAAAAAATAAAATAAAAACTCATTATATTTGAAAAAATGAAGATTTTCCGACCGCACACAATTATATATTTTTACAACTACAAATATGGCGTCACATTATTGACCAATATTGCCATACCAATAAGAAACTGTATTATCGACATATCGCATGTATTATATGGTGAATTTGAGCTGCAGAAAATTCGCAATCTTTTATCATTTGAGGCACACTGCATTATTTCTTGGAGCGTGGTTCTCCAACATATAAAAAATAAACAACTTTCATAATACACTTAATAATGCAAAATTTATTTTGGGTTTTATAGTTATAAAGCACTTACCCCATCGTCTTCCTCATCCTGAGGTTCTTGCTGTTCTTTATCGGGTTCAGATTCAGGAAGGGTCTGTTCATCTTCGCTTAAGCTAGACAATTTTGTCTTGGTACCAACATCTTTCTTTTGGACGAATTCTTCAAACAATTTTATAAATGACATTTTTGGTGGACAATCCTGGATAGTTTGTATAAAATCACTTTTATGTAGTAACGTTTGTGTTATACACTCTCAATTCTATTTTATAGAAAATATTTTAGGAAATCACTAGCACCCCCAAGAATATGGCCTTTCAGTATACGGTAGGCCATCCAATCAATTCTTCACTTTATGACGCCGTTCTTTGGCAAATTAATATTGGAAATACTTGTACTTTACATGAGCTTTGTAAGATCTATGTTTTGCGTAAAATGTTTTGAAGTGTGTTGTTAATTATCACGAAAATTATAAAATTTGTGTGGGAAAACACGATTTTTGTGGCTATTTTCTTTATTAATTGTTGCTGTTGTGAAATTTCTGACATTTACTTTTTCACCTTGGTCCGGTGTTAGTAGCGTGGTGAAATTAATCTAGTGCACAACAGTGTTGTGTTTCGCGTTCCGACTAAAAACGTTAACAATAAGGAGACGTTCATAAAAAATCTTTAAAACTATGTCTTCTTTATATAGTAACCGCCAATTTTACTATATGTTTTTGTTTTATACGAAACAAAGCACTCTTTCGACATCATGAAAAAGGCAGCAAGTGAATATCACGTAACTGCACGTCTCCACGCGCAATATTTATTTCCGAACATAAGAAATAACGTCGGCAGAATAACAGCACAAATATGTTCATGTATAAGCTTATGTTCTGAGCTATAGAACACGTATTGTGGTATTGGACATAAATTTAAAAAATTCACTGTGAATGGGTCGATGTTTTTTGTCTTTATTTTAATTTATTAAATTTTGTTTAAAACTATTTTATTTTAATTTGCTTTATTTTATTTTAAAAACTTTGTATTTTTACCACAGCTACAAGTTTCTTTTGTTTAATTCACGCAAACAACAAATGCCGATCAAATTTGACAGCTTATGTTCAACATTATTTCTTGAACATAAGTTTGAACAATTATGTCGCAATTTATTAGCAAATAAATGTTTCTGCGGTCCACACGTGAACGTATGATGTTGGAAATAGAATTTGACAGATGAGAACATAATTATTTCCAAGTTTATTGCTCGTGGAGACCCCCAGTAAAGGCATATTTACATGGTAATACATATGTACAAAGTATTGATACTTTGTAGTATCAAAATATTATGAAATTCTCTTCGTGCTTAAAAAAAGAGACAAAATTTTCTTGATTGTGCAATAAAAATTAAAAGCCTTTTGATTTTGGCCAATAAATTGTGCCACATTATAATATGAAATACACATTGGCAATATTATTGTACAATATGAAATATGCGTGGGAAGCATAACTGTTTTACGTTAAGCTAAGTACTCTGTTCAAATTTGCTTATATTAGATCTGTTCAATAACAGAAAGTTGTTACTAATTGTTACTAGTTGTTACTGGAAAGTGTTCACGTACTCGAAAAACTAGCAACAATACGTGAAAAAATAGCATAAAAAGTTGAGAGAAAAAAATTGTTTGCAAGTTTTTGATAGTAAATTTTTTACTAGCAGGAATTAGCCAAACAGCTGTTTAGATCTTTTGTTTATAAAATAAATGTTTGAAAAATTCATGAAAAAGTAAACTTTTTCTAATTTTATTGAATTATTAAGAAATTAATACTTTTTAAGAAGTCAAAAATATTAAATACGGTAAGATTGCATATTTTTCTTTAATTTGACTGCAGCAGTGGTCGTTAAAAGAGTTTAAAACGATTGAATTAGGTGGCAGAAAATTTTCCACCTTAAGGTTAAATCATAAAGGTTACACTCGAAATATTGGCAAGGTCCTGCAAAGAACAAATTCAACTAAATTAATTTAAAAAATTCTACAATTACATTGAAATTAACTTTATTTCTACTGTTAACTAAAAAATCCTTATGTATAAGCAGTTGTGTTTTTATTTCTGCTATTTAAATACTTTCCACACAAAGTTTTATTTACGGACAGTTAAAAGGTAACACTTTTTATCCTAAGTTGTGTTCATGTACCTCAAAATGATGAAATTTTCATATATTTTTTACGATATGTCTTAACTTTTCATAAAAAGTACTAACAGCTAATGTAAAGTTTTTTGGGTGTACAAACTGTTTATTTTGTTACTTGCAAATTTTCGCTAGTAAAGCGTTCCTTTACTTTTTCATATCTTAGAGAGTAGTTTTAAAATTTTCTGCTTTACTCTCTCGTTGCTAGTTTCTGCTAGGAAAGTAAATGAACAGACCTATTATTTCGCATGAAGACTCAAAATATTGTAGATACATTTCATATGTTTTTCACAAAATACCAAATTTTTCATGAGAAATTCGTGACAATTTTTTTTATTTGAACTTTTGACAGCAGCTCGCACGAAATGATGAACACGGTATCATGCTTTAGGCAAAAATATCTTAAGAAAAAAAAAATCAGTTTGATTTTTTTATTGGGTTCAATGCCGATATATGGCTGTATGAAAAATGGCCCCAAAATTTTGTATTGAAAACAACAACCACAATTTTGGGGCCATTTTTCCTATTTTTGGAGTAATTTTTTATTTTTTTAATTGGGGCCATTTTTCCTATATTTTGGGGCCGTTTTTCATTTTTAGTTCCATTTTTCAGTTTGGTTTCATTTTTCAGTTTGGGCCATTTTTCAGTATGGGCAATTTTTCGTTGCGGATATTTTTCAAGGAACTCCGATATATACACAGATCTACTTTGATTAGGTTTAACTCAATTTTTTCTCTCTTTCATTTCGTATCAATAACTTAAGTCTAGCAAAACTGCTTCCAATCGTAATCATTTGGTATTTAGGCAATAAGTCAGAAAAATGCATATTACAATTTACAGAGTTAAGCGCCTCGGCCACATCTCAAACTCATGCTTCTAACTAGAGATGAGCGCGTGTCGAAATTTTAAAACACGACACGATCTGAACACGAATACCGAGATGTCAAACACGTACGAAACACGCAAGCCAAAAATTTTCCCAACACCACACAACTCGCACGAAATCAAATCCAATAACAAAAAAAAAACTTTTATTTATATTCAGAGACGTACAGGTGTGTTCTGTATTCCACGCGGAATAGAGCTGTTAGGAATTGTCATATTATTGTTGTTATAAATAATAATTTGTAACAACAAGGCTTTGATAATTCCGAACATTTTAATTCAGCATGGAATACAGAATATACCCTATATTTTTATTTACATATTTTTTTTAAGAAATAGTAACTTATCAATTTTTGTGCTCAATAATCTTGTGCGGCTAAGATTAATCCAGAAGTAGAGAATACTCTCTCACTAGTCGCGAAACTTGCCGGTACATATATGTACCTATGGGGCCATTTTGCCTATATTTTGGAGACATTTTTCATTTTTAAGTTTGGGGCCATTTTTCATTTTATGAAGCTCCAAATTAGAAAATATAAAAGGAAAAATGACCGCAAAATAAGAAAAATGGCTCCAAAAATCTTTTGTTTTTGCTTTCAATAGCAAATTGGGTCCATTTTTCGATGCAGTGGTATAATATGATTCTTAATGCTATTGGGCAATAACGTCATATGCAAACAGTGGACATATGGGAAATAAAGCCATATTTTATTAGGTGTTGCCATTATAATCTGCCTTCAGGCAGTCTTGACGAGGTATTTTATCCGCTCGAAGAACGGCTTCGCTGAATAAAGGCTTTTGTATAGCCGGCCTTCGGCCAGCCTTAACGGTTTTTTCCTGTGGGTATATCGAAGGGCGGGTTCGCTGAGTAAAGGTTTTTGCATAGCCGGCCTTCGGAAGGTGTTGAATTTTTCTCTCTCGGTATATCGAAAAGTAGCTATGCAAAAATCCTTACTCAACGAAGCCGCTTTTCGATATACATAGAGGAAAAAACATTTAAGCCCGGCCGAAGGCCGTCTTTGCAAAATTCTTAACGCAGCGAACGCGCTGAGAAATAAAAAATTACGATAATCAAAAATATTGAAGAAATACCCAGATAAAAATGTACCTCCATTTGATTTTTAACAGACCTTCCGGGACAGGCCTTCTATGAGGCATGCCACGTATGATCACCAAATACGCCTGCTAAAGAATGCCTTCAATCAAGCTTGCTGAGTAATGGGTCGAGAAAGTCCTTGGTCCGCAATGACATCACGTGTAAAAAATATATGAATATGCAATGAGAGTGTAAGTACTAGAGTCTGCTAAATAAGGCCTCTTTACTCCTTCCATTTACTGCTAGGTACCCAGGAAAAATTTCGATGGCAAAGTAATGAGTTAAAATGCTAAAACACATACCCTTCACAACTTCTACTTTGGCATTTTAACCAATAACTTTTTAACCAATAACATGGTGATGTCATTGGAGGCAAGTACTTACCAGATTTGATTAGAAATATAGGTTATAAATTTTAATATGTATTTAGAAGGCATTGGATACACAAACCACAATAAAAATTAAATGTTTCTGCTAAACATTGAACTCATGCCTTTTTCAGTTATTGTGTTATTTTATGGCAAGTGTTTTACTCACTAGGCTACTGCAAAACTATTTTGTTACGGGCTTAAAACTTGTTTTCACAAACATGAACATAATTTTGAAAAAATCTATTTTGTTTCAACAGGGGTTTAACTATTTATCGTCTGTATAATAAGCAGATACACTAGAACTGTGCCAATAAGAGGATAGATCGCTTGTTTAATTACTGGTAAGTAATTGTTCAACTACTGTAAAGTAATTCAGACCGTATGTAGTTTGTGGTTGAAAAGTATGTTGTTCGGTAATGGCAACTCATTACCAAGTTTTTGCTGGGTATATGTAGAAATAAAATTAGTTTTAAAATATTCAATGTAAATGCATTTAATTATATAAAAAATTGTCCGTATATATTTCCTTTGAAATAATATGATGATTTTCTTTTTAATGTTGGGGATGAGAAAATAGCTATTTTGGGGAGTTTGGGGAACGAAAAATCTAAAATTGGGGATAAGGTATGAAATAAAACTGGGAGCCCTGACTCAGCGTAGCCGCTTTCTGATATACCTAGAGCAAAAAAAACATTAAGCCCGGCCGAAGTCCGGCTATGCAAAAATCTTTATTCAGCGAAGACGCTTTTCGTTGTACTGAAAGGAACAAATAGTTAAGCCCGGTTGAAGGCCATCTATGCAAAAACCTTTATTCAGCGAAGCCACTTTTCTTTATACCTAGAGGAAAAACTCTTAAGCCCGGCCCAAGGGCGTCTATGCAAAAATCTTTATTCAGCGAAGCCGCTTTTCGATATACCTAGAGGAAAAAAACCCTTAGGCTCGGCCGAAGGGCGGCTATACAAACGTCTTTACTCAACGAAGCCGCTTTTCTTTACACGAAGAGGAAAAAATATTTAAGCCCGGCCGAAGGCCGGCTATGCAAGAGGCTTAGCTCGTTTTACGAAAAATGGTCCCAAAATAAGCAAAATGGCCCTAAATTCAAAAAGTGGAACATTGCCTCAAATAGGAAAAATGGCCCAAATAAAAAAATTAAAAATGGGCCCGAACAATTTTTGGGGCCATTTTTCCTATTTTGGGACCATTTTTCATTTTTAGTTTGGTTCAATTTTTCAATTTGGGGCCATTTTTCAGTATGGGCCATTTTTCATTGGGGCTATTTTTCAAGGAGCTCCGATATATACATAGATCTACCTTGGTTAGGTTTAGCTCAATTTTTCTCTCTTTCATTTTGTATCAATAACTTAAGTCTAGCACAACTGCTTCCAAACGTAATCATTTGGTATTTAGGCAATAAGTGAGAAAAATTCATATTACAATAAAATTAAGTTACGAAAAACTCCAGTTTCTGACTTAAGACCTTCATGAATAACTTCAAAGAACTATTGGCGAAAGGGATTGAAAAATCTGTTACATCTCAAACTCATGCTTCAAACTAGAGATGGGCGCGTGTCGAAATTTTAAAACACGACACGATCTGAACACGAATACCGATATGTCAAACACGTACGAAACAGCACGCCAAAAATTTTCCCAACACGACACAACTCGCACGAAATCAAATCCAATAACAAAAAGAAAAATTTTTTTTGATATTGGCAAGTTTTTGCAATTTTTCGCGAATTTTATATATTTTATCGATACAAGTGATTTTTTTGTTAGTTTTTTTATCTTTGCAGTTTTACAGATTTTTAATCAGTATCAAACTCTGATATATATTTTATGTTGCAAGTTTTTGCAAACGTTGGTAATTTTCGCGATTTTTTCCAAGTTTTCGGCATTCTTTCCAACTTTAGCGATGCTAAATTAATTTTAGAGCCTGTTTGCAATTTTTTATTCTTGTGAGATTTATTTATCTTTTTCGCTAGTGTTTGCCAATCTAAGTATATATACAAAAATGAATCTGTGTTTGTATATTTGTTTGTTTGTTCCTTATAGGAAGCCAAACGGTAGGACAAATTGTGCTGAATTTGGGAACAGTCTTACTGACGACCGGGAAATTAGACTAGGCTAATTTTTTTGTTTAAATTTTGGGGGGATAGGGTACCTCCTATACAAATAATTTTTTCGCCGATTTTCGATGCCGATGTTCGTTGCCGATGTTCGTTGCCGATGTTCGTTGTAGATGTTCGTTGCCGATGTTCGCTGCCGATGTTCGTTGCTGATGTTGGTTGTAGATGTTCGTTACCGATGTTCGTTACCGATTTTCGTTGCCGATGTTCGTTGCCGATATTCGTTCAAATTAATTAATTATAATTAACCAATTTTAATGTTCGCTTTTATTTTCATAATTTTCTGCATATTTAATCATGAATAAAATCAAAAGTTATGAATCGATTTTAATGAAATATGGTTTGTTTTGTTTGGGATACAGTTTTCTATATGTCAATGCAAAAATCCAGAATTTATTTTTATATTTTCTGAATGATTGAAAAACAAAATTTAAAAAAAAAAATTTTTGATGATAAGTGCCACGATATCTCTGAAACTACCGAGCTGATTAAAAAACAATGTTTATGTGACTTAAAGATAATATTGTTGTCGAATTTTGGCTTTCGGTTTAAATTGAATAGGGCAACCCGCTATCCAGTTATGTTAACATTTGAAGTGCAATTGCTTCATTTTTGAAAAAAGTGTATATCTCGAAAACTAGAACCAAAAATTTAAAGCGACCGCAGATTCGGATTCAGTGCCCAAAATCATATAGGAAACCACTTTTGGTATCGCCATTGAAAACCTTGTAAATTTTTGTTTTTAGTTGTCATGAGTTGGGTTGACGAATGAAACATATTGAAAATTTTATATTTTTAGGTTTAGAGAAAAGTTGTTATGACGTGAAATATTGTAAACTTCGCAAGTAACATTTTTTGCTACAAACCTTTTTTGTGAAAATAGTTTTTTTGAAGCAATGAGGCAAGAAAGCTACGTTTTGTGCTTTTTCCTAGATTTGAGCAGGCCCCCACCGATTGATCTGAAAATTTGGCAGGATCATTTTTTTTTATCTATTGTCACCTAACTGGGAGAAATTGAATTTTTTTCAATAAGCGTCACTCTAATGTTCATTAGAGTAACCCTTGTTTTGAAAAATTCGATTTCTCTATATTTCAATATTTCTATTTCAATATTCAATATTTCTATATTTCAAACAAAACAAAACAAATCATCAAAATCGATCCAAAACTTAAAAATTTTATTCAAATTAAATACGCAGAAAATTATAAGTGAACAAAAAATGTGTTAATTAATTTACAGTTACAAGAAATATTAATATAATTGAATAGGACAATAGGAAACGTGGAATGCGGCCCATCGTGATATGCATGCCCTGCAAGTTTACATAAACAAATGCCTTAGAAGAATTCGACGAGTTTTTTGGACGCAATACATATCTAACAACAGACTATGGCAGGAAACGAAGCAGTCCCCAATAACTATTCGAATACAAAGGCGAAAATGGAACTGGATTGGTCACACCATACGAAAACCGGTCACAGATATTGCCAGAACATCGATCGAGTGGAATCCTCAAGGCAGCCGTAGAAGAGGTCGACCAGCCCATACATGGCGCATACATGTCGCACCAATGCTGTTTTTTTTTATCAGCCAGCGTGAGAATTTTTTCCTAACTTCAATTTCGAATAGCAAAAAAAAGTTGCATTTTATTTTTAGATACATGGGAAAAATAATGAAAAAATTATTGGAACCTACTTTTAGCCCTCTACCACAGCATCAAGACTTTGAAAATGAGATCAAATCGATCAATTTCTGAAACATCATATGATGCGACATTATAGATTATTTATAGCTGTTATGACTCCCCTGAAGGAAGCCAGGGGCCAAGTGTCTCCAAGTCACCACTTTTGTCAACAAGTTTGGTGACTTTTTTTGTGACAGTGTCAACGAATCGTCTACACTTTTTATTTTCCCTTCAATGGGAAGAGAAGTTTTTGACAGCTGCAAAAGGATTTTTATTATCTCATTTTGGTGTGTTGAAAATAAATGCGGCTGAACGGGAAATAAAAATGTTCATAGAAAAATCGAATTTAATTGCCTTACCTAGTAAAAAGTTTCATATGTGTTGACTAGAATCATTAAAATGCACTAGCGAATCTCTGGTGCCAATGTCTCAATGTGGTCCCATAAGAACCACTTAGTCAATAGTAAGTCAATATTTCCAAGGTCACTAGTTGAATCTCAATGACAAGTAAATGCTAAATGTCTATAGCACAGAACATTGCCTGGGGTGGAATTAGTCAGTACACACAGAAAAAAAGGAATGTAAAATCCAAATGCCGCAATTTTGATTGCAAATCATATTAAATTTACAAGAAATAATTTGTCGTTTAAGTGTGTTAGTGTTTATTTGCTTTGTTCATTGCTACAATTCACTGTTCTGCTTAGTTGTGTGACTTGTTGTTGTTTATTCTCACATGTGTCGTCTATGTATACGACAAAAAACGAATTACCAGCGAATATTTACTGCTGCTGGTTTAAAATTACCATTGTTTCATATTAATTTTATGCGGAAAATAATTAATCTAACCATAAATCACCGTTAAAACAATTTTGTTATAAACGTTAAGTTTCATTTTCAATCGACATGACTATAACTTTAATTTCAAATAAGTTTTATGTTAAATAATCATTTAAATCATGTTGAATTAAAATGAAATGCATTTTACATACGATGGTATTTATTTATTGTATAAGTAAAGAAAAGTTTGAAGCTGTTGTGGCTGCAGTGGTTAGCGCGTGGACTATCATGCAGGTGGCACGAGTTCAAATCTTGGCTGGGGCAGTCAGCTACAACGAAAAGTTTTCTGATGACTATCACGTAAGTAAAATAATTAATAAAATAGCTACATTAAAGTCATGTTGTTTCAGCTTGATATAACTTTAATTCAACATGATTCTTCGTGTTGTTCCAATATCAAATTCACGTTGTTTCAACTTGAAATAACTTTGATTCAAAATGATTCTTCGTGTTGTTCCAATATCAAATTCACATTGTTTCAACTTGAAATAACTTTGATTCAACATAATTCTTCGTGTTGTTCCAATATCAAATTCACGTTGTTCCAACTCGAAATTACTTTGATTCAATATGATTTTTCGTATTATTTCAGTATCAACTTCATTTTGATTTAACTGTACTCGAATATTAAATCAACATGAAATATAGTTAATTCAAAAGGAAAAATTTTCTTTTAAGATTATTGTAAATCATGTTGATTTAACATGAAACACCTATGAAGCAAAATCACTACCGAAAAATGTTAAGTTAACCTGGTTTTCGACGATTTTACATGGAAATTTTTCCGTGTGAAGATGAAATAATGAAGCAAATTTTCGAATTTCTAAGTCTTTGTCATATCTTGCAAAAAACATTTTTTAAGCAATTTGAGGTCGCTGAACATGAAAATGATACTCATTTATTTTTCTTAATGCGCGTTTTCCCAATATTCGCGAAAAACAAGTATAGAGCTACAGGCCTTAAAAGTTTAAAAAAGTATATTCTTAGACCTTTTGCCAAAAACTATAATTTTAAATTGCTCCAATAAAATGAAAAAATATACTGAGTATATTCCTTCTAAATACTTTCATTGTTATCCAATGGATTTCTAATTGTATAAAGGTGTAGAAAAATAAAATAGATTCATATCGAATATAAATTATTTGCTGGGTTTTGTATAATTTGCAAAGCCTACTATGCTTATTTTTTAAAATCAGTTACATATTTGCGAACTCTCAAATGGGTTTTAAAAGTTTGTACATAAGATAAAGGGTTAGTAACCGTTAAAAATTGTGTTTGAAGTCTACTGACGATTTGGTAAACCACCAATGAAATGCTTATAGACATGCTTAAACACGAGCAAATCAATTTCATTTAAAATAAAATTATGACAATATGTCAAATAATAAATTTCTTAATTAACATATTTAAATATCAGGCTTGATAAAATGGTTTTGAAGTGGGGCACAATTTTCTACCTGTGCTACCTGTGTGACATCATATGGACCGGCACCCAGCTTAATTAGTCTCCATCCTATTTATAGTACCTATTAATGTTTCATTGAACAAAATTTGAGCTTTTGTAAAATACATGCAGTCTGCGGCCACTGGCTCTTAGACATTGCTTAACCCTCAACAAATAAATCTATAGTTGAAAACTAAAAAGTTTATCTATTTTTATGTTTTTGTTCAAAAGATGAATTTTGCGTGGTTTGAAAAACAAATTCTACTGAAGGATAATTTATTGATGCTTTTTTGTTGCCTTCGAGGCTTAGAATAGTTTATTCGAACTTAGATTCGATTTCACTGTATCGTGTCATTTACAGAACACCTATTTGGTACATCTAGGGATGCCAAGCGGGACTGGTTTTTGTAAATCCCGGGATTCGGGATTTCAGAATTTTATTGGCATTTTCGGGATTTGGTTTTTTAATAAAACACTCAATTTATAAAGTAAAATATTCTGATTATATGTATTCTTAATAACAACTATAAAAACTTAAGAAAGAAAAGCTAATTTTAATGTATTTTAATACAAATTTTAACCTTTTACCGAATAGTAAATTTACATTTTGGAAAAAGGACGTTACAACATTGAAAGGTAATTCATTGAACTAGGATCTTAGAAAATAAATCATATACAACAACATTTAATCATATTGATCCCTTAGCGATCGAAATTTAATTTGCCTCTATTACTGAGTTATCTATTGACCAAATAACGCCACAAAAATACTCTGAGTCCACTGTGACCAGGTATTCAGTAAATCAACATTTTTTTTTACCTATTTATAGCTTTTGTAGTTAGTCAAAGCACTCTAGCACAAACTCGGATGATAATTTTCATGAAAGGAGAGATTTCAGAGGTGCTGGGTTATCCGAAAAGATAGTCCCCTGGACTTTTATTTAAAATAATGACGGCACATGTTGCAATTGTCTCAATTTCCGCCTGAAATACCGTAAGCAATTTGCATATGGAAATATTTTATCATTGGGTCCAAAGAATGACGCAGCAGCACGGGGCTTTCGATCTATCCGCAAATCACCGTATATTTCTGGAGTCTACAGGTCAACCAACATCTTCCCACGTAACCTGGAGCGTCCTAAACGGAAAGGTGCCATAATATTTTGCCGAACCTCAGTTCATGATTTATGCTGTCATTCAACATAGCTTATAGTTCTCTTTAAGATATTGTACTCAGGATCGATGAATGCTTGTTGCCAACACAATGAACAGGGTTTCCAAGATCCATCCTGTAAGCAGCCACTGCTGCAGAGGATGTCATGAAAATCTAAATAGGCGTTGGACTAATTAAGGGCTGAATGACAAAGCCTGGACATATCCTCATTACACCGGTAGCAAGAACCAGCCGAGCTCTCGGCTACCATGCAATCGCGACGTAGGTGATAGTCGGTCTGATATTCAGGCATGTTCCGTATTACTTGCGGAATAAAAGTGTTCCCAGTTGTCATAGCATTGTTATTATAAATAATAATTTGTAACAACAACGATTTGATAATTATGATTAGTTTCATTCCACATGAAATACAGAACATACCAGTATAATTTCATAAGTCCACATGATAATTGTAGGACTCATACTTTATCCAGTTGCATCCAGCACAACTCTAGATTGTTTTTATATAAATAGTTCTACATAGGTATTCCAAGTCAGCCTTCTGCCAAAAAACAAATCACATAAGCACCTGACATCAATAGAATGAGGGATAGTGTATCCATTTAACGATACTATACCAAAATCCAGTTTTCTCCTAAGAGTGAAGTAGAGCACAAGCATTTCCCAGTTACCATAAGCGGCGTATCCAGTCAGTTCTCCTGTCCACTTTCACTACGAACGTGGAGAAGATCGTCTATCAACACCGACCAGGCGAGTTGGGATGGAGGATACCCTTTGACAACCATAATACATTTAAATTCATAAATTAGTGTTAGTGTTTTTATTACGAGTTTTTTTGTAAAAGAATTTTACTTAAAAAATATGGAATAAAAATATTTATTTTATATAAATCACATAAATTTACTATTTATTCAATGAAAATTTCAAATGTAACTTTTGACGAAAAACGTAACTTTTTTGAGAGAAAGGAGTAACTTTTTTATTCTTCACAGTGGCAACACTGGTGTAGACCTCAAGTAAAGAGAAAATATATGGCGACCATTTTGTTTTATTAGGACGGCTGCAAAGTTTCAAAACGTATTAAGTCACAAAATTTTTCGAAATCTACTTTTTATATACTTAGGTCCTGTGTAGCCTTATGCATATGATTCGGTATAAATTTCATGAAAATTAAGTTTTTTTCATACAATATTTGCCTAATCAATATTAAAATTTTCATATATTTCTTCTGTAAAGAAATTAGTTTTATTCGTTTCCCGAACAATTTTATTTTTTGCTTTATTGTTTCTGTCTTAACGTTATGCAGCCGAGAAATTGTAAAAATAATGTAAACAAAACAATGTAAACATCAAATTGATTACGAAAATTCCAAAGTAAAAACATGTATCCACTTTAAAACATTACTTGAAATTTAGTATCATATATCGTTTAAATTTGTGTTGAAAAATTCTTGTTGTCTAATATTGCATCGAGTTTTTAGTTATTTGTTACATAAAAACATAATTTGTCTAATTTTTCGCAAAAATAAAAATCTTTTGTTAAAAGTATTTATTTTTGAACAAAATATGTCTAAATAACATTAAAATTTTGAATATTAAAAAATAGCAGAAACATGTTTAAATAATAGAAGCACGCCATATTTATCTTCGGTCATCAAAGTTTAATTTCTGGTATTTAAAGGCTTTTAAATATAATTTTTGTAAGTATTGGTAAGTATATGTTGTTAACTTATAAACAAAATTCAAAGGATTTTTCTTGTTTTAATAAATGTAATGAATTAAGAAAATGTACTTCATACATTTTTATTAAAGAAAAAACTTTTCAAATTAAATATATTTAGTCCAAGTGAAAAAAATTTAACATAAAGTATAATATGCCTATGGCTGAATGGTAGCTACGATAGACTATCAGCCAGTAGGTCACGGTTCAAAGCTACACACAGCCACCCAATCGCTTCGCAGGCGTTTTTATTTTATTTTTTAATTTTTATTTTTTGTAGTAAACATATTTTGTTTAAAAATCAACAAAGAGAATGCTTGTCTCCTTTTAGGTCGATAATAATCAGTAAAGTGTTGCCGACTGTTAACGACCTAATTTTCAACAAAAGTGTTTTAGAGTGTAGCATAATAGAAACTTTTCGCCATATTTTGCCCAAAATATCATGTTTCGCTCATAGTGGAAACGTACTATAATCCATCTGATTCGTTGAACGTGTAACTCTTCTTCTTATTCAATTGTAGCAACATGACAGTTAAGTCCAATAACAATGGCAGCATTTTAGTCTAATACATATGGCAGCTTAAGCTAATAAGCACAAAAATATGTGGCTACAGCACTCACATAAAAAAACACATATAAATATACTATATAGCTATTGTCTAGAATATCTGTAGCAAAACAAAACAACCGGAAATAAATTTGAAGACCATAATAAAAACACGTAATAAAAACTGTAAGCAAAACAAAATAAGGAATTCGCTTACACTCAATATTTGGTGGAAATTTCTAATTAGAGTGGTGAAAATGACTGTGACAATAATGGAAGAGATTTTCATTATTCGATAGCATATAACATAGAGCAAATGGCTGAAACAGCACAGTTGAGTATTAACTAAGGAACTAAACGTTTGCAAATAGCACAAAATATTATTTAAAAAAAATCTTGAAAAAATTGTCTACTGCAATTACACAAGAGTTTGAGAAAATAAAAATATATATGTATATTTTTTATATTAAATCCTAAATGCGAAATTGAAACAGATTTATGCATAAAAAATTACGAAATTTACACAAATAATTGTAGAAAGTGATATTCTAACACTTTAAAAGTGCTGAATAATTTAAAAGACTCGTATTATAATTTAATAAGTTTTTGCAGGAAAAAAAATAATTTAATAAAACAAAATTTCTATATGTATAACAAAAGAATTACTTAAATAAATAAAACACGAAATTAACAGAATAAATCATAAACTTCTTGAAAAACTGTTAAAACATTTACATCTTAAATAGAAAATTTGGATTCGTCACTAGGAAAAATTTTATTGATTTATAACATAAATCTAAACATAACGGTTTAGTGTAACACACAAACGTATATGTATACATACTCTTGCATTTGTATGTAACATAAGGTGTCGTTTATTACCAGCATTAGCAGTGAAATTAAAAAAAACGACTTCAAAAGCAACCAAACGAACGAACAAACTAATCGAGCAAACGAGCAGACCGAATCGTAGATAAAGTCAATGTGCAAGTGCACCGGAAATAAACGTAGTGTGAGTTAAAAAACAAAGAGCGGAAAGAAATTGTGCATAGAGGCTCTCGCATATAGACACAAAGGCACACATACGCACAAACACGAAAGTGACAATCTCTCACTCTTACTATCATTTTGGATAACAGTTGTTGTAATTTATCACCAATACACAACCTCCAACAAGGACAATAATTCCATACAGCGGAAATACCAACAACGTAATCAAATATAACAACTGCTTTAATTAAGACCGTAAAGACAAGTGTATACACGCATTGTTTTCTAACCCAATAACCTAGAAACTACGTGAAATAATAAACTCATTTCTCTCAACTCTTTTAATTATGTTGCCATAAATTACCTACAAACGCATTTTTCTAGACTTTTTTTATATTTTCTTTCATTTTGTTGATAATTCTATTTTTTTTGCAAACAATAATAAAAATCAAGTGCCAAATATTTATAAATTTTTATACTAACAACGAACTAAGACCAAATTTGTTTGCTATTAGCAGCACAAGCCGCTACAGCGACAACATCAGGGCCCTTGGTGAGCCGCAAGTGGTGTTTGTCGTCGTAATATATATTCGTATACGTGAATGAAATCTTGTTAGTTAGTGTTGTTAAATAAGTGTGTCTCGGACCAAAATAATACAAAGTTCATTTTCTTTATACATAAATTTTTTAATAAAAGCCCACAAAATTCCGCCGTTTATCGCATTTGCGTTTGCGAAACTATTTTCTGGCGGCCTCAAACGTAGCAGATTTAAACCAATGCATTTAGGTTTGAAACATCAAAAACCAACAAACAAAAAACATCATAAACGTTTTTCCGGCAGTAATAAGCGAAAATGTCTTTATCCCGAGAATTTAATTTACAGGTAAGTTTTATTTTATTTATTGTATTTATTTATAACTAACTTTGCCATTTTTTTAATTTTTACGTTAGAAAGTAAAAAAAAAATTAAATATTTACATACACAAAAAAAATATGTTTGGTTTTTGATAACAAAAATCGCGGTATTCAATTATGTAATTTTTTTCAAATTTCCTGTGATAACAAAATTATTTCAAAAGGAAAAATATAAATATAAAAAAAATGTTGACACGCCTGGGATACGGAGCCGAGCTTCCCGGACGTAAAGCATACATTCTACAACTGAGCCATGTCCCAGTTATTTTTTTATGAGATAAAACTAGTTTTAAGTACTTATGCATGAAAAGAAAAGAAGCAACCGTTAAGTTAATGACAAATGTTATTGAAGTTCATATTTTTTTCAATAACATGGTGTTATTGAACATAATTCTTGTCTATTTTTTTTTCTGTGTACGCCACCAGAGAAACAAGCCGAGGCAAAATTATTGGCGGCGGCTCGCTGACAGAATTTTCGGCGGCTCACCTATTTACAGATATTTTGGGGGAAAAGGTAGTAAAATAAAGTTGCGAAAAAAGTACACAGATTTGCAACCCTGTCGTGAACAAATTTATACGAACTCGGCGGCTGGTTTTGAGCCGATGCGAGCCGATGTAATCGGCGGCGGCGCGATAGATAAAAAAGCCACCGGCGGCGGCGTGCCGTCGGCTCGAAATCGACTGATTTGTTTTTCTGATTGCCACCCCAATGGAGTTTTAAAAATTCTGGTGTGACAAAACCAATTCCAAAGGTGTCATAATCACTCCCAGACACTGATTTGGTATATTTACGACCGTAGGTTTTTCTATAAAGTTAGTTTTTTCTCGCTTGAAGTGGTTGCTAACAATAATTATTCAACTAATAAATTATTGAGTCATCAATAGCAAATGGGTGATGAAATTGTTATTTATGCCTTACAATTTCTGAAAAAAAATGTAACAAATGTTTGTTGTGTGCATGTTATTGTTGATTTGTATGTGTGCTAAAAATTCTGAAGATCTTTAAAAAGCCTTGACAATATTTTTAGTGTTTGGTTTTTATAATTTTTTCTTCGAGACATTAGCCCAATTTTCAATAAAATTTGTTATATGTATGTGTATTAAAACGACTCGACTTGTATGAAGATGAAAAATGTGTTTTTGTTACCCCTCTCAAATTAAAGTCCGGTCTTTTTAATGAGGACTCCTAAAGCATTTGAGGCGTCTAGAGGTGACCGCCCGTGAGCTGGACCGTGTCTATAAAAGGTCTATTTTTGTAGTTTTTGGCATGTTTTCGTATTTTCTCCCAAGACAACATTGTTTGAAAGATCTTTTCAAGGTGCATCCAATGGTGCATTAAACTTTACCATTCATACCATCAGCAACGCAGTATTCCATAAAAAACACGATTTGTAACCCTACGTCTTCATGAGCCATCGAATTGAACATGACATGAACATGACGCCGGCAGAGCAACTCTAAAAAATTCATCAACTTCTTTGTTGTGGTGAATACGTGCGATGTCCATGTTCTGTCTTATCAATGTATTTGATGGTAGCGCAATAGAAATGGAATATTTAACAATTTCGTTCTGTCTCTTTTCTTTCTATTAAAAATGGTTGTTGACGGCGAGTCTCATGGCGAACATTGATGCTCAGACATATGTTCGGGCATCGATGTCAGAGCATGGACGAACCATGGACATGAGCGGTCTACATTAGTCATATGCGATGTTCGACATGATGTTCATACCAAGTTCAAGGCTAATGTAGACCCCCAGTAAGCGTTTTTATTGCAGGTAATACTTGTATTAAAATAAATTTTACTTAGAGGCATTGATTATTTCTTTTTTGTGCTTAGAAACTTGCGAACTTTTGCAATAACTAGAAACACAAATAAATAAACAATGCCCCAAATTAACGCACTGCTGATGGTATGAATGATAAAGTTGGATGCAGCTTGAAAAGATATTTCAAACGATGTAATTTTTTTCATATGTTGTTTTGGGAGAAAATACCAAAACATGCAAAAAAATACAAAAATATACCTCTTTTAGACACGGTCCAGCTCACGGGCGGTCATAGCTAGACCCCGCAAATGTTTTGGGAAACCTCACTAAAAAGACGTATCCTTAATATGAGAGGGGTAACAAAAATTTTTTTTTTGGTGAGTCGGTTTAATGTACATCCAACTAGTTTCGTTTTGGGACAGTTATATTACTAGTTGTAACGATACTGGTAAAAAAATGACTGTCATATTACTAGTTGTAATGAGGCTAGTGACGAAACTAGTCAAAAAACGACGTTTTGGAACAGTCAATTCACTAGTTGTATTGATACCGGTAATTAAAATTATTTTTTTATAAATTGACATATTTTCAGGTGTAAGTACATAAAACAAAATTTTAGCTTCAAATATAATAAGTAGAAAGTGACTCAGCGGATATAGTACATGCTTAGAAATATGAGGAAAGTGTGTTCATACCCCGGTTGAGCCAAATGCTTTTTAATATTTAAAAAAACTATAAACAAACTAAAGGGTCCGCCAGATAACTTTTTTTTTGAAAATGCTATAAAAAAACTACTGAATATTTTCTCAAATTTCTTTTTTTATTTGAAAGTACAATCGTTCCGGTTAATAATGAAAAATAATTTCATTCAATAGCTGTCTCGGCTGGCCATGCAGTAGCCTACACGATCGGTCCAATTTTTAAGCACATTATCGATTGTGTGCAGCTGTATTTCACCAATGGCTTCACGAATATTGTCCTTTAAAGCGTCAATTGTCTCTGGCTTGTCGGCGTAACACTTATCTTTGACGGCACCCCACAAATAATAGTCCGACGGTATCAAATCGCAGCTCCGAAGTGGCCAAACGACATCAGCTCTGCGGCTGATAATGCGATCTTCAAAAACAGGGCGCAAAACATCGAGTGTAGCTTCGGCTGTGTGGCACGTAGCGCAGTCCTGTTGAAACCAAATGTTGCCAATATCCTCCTCTTCAATTTTTGTGAACAAAAATTCGTTCAACATTGCCCGATAACGATCGCCATTGACTGTAACGGCCACTCCTTGCTCATTTTCGAAGAAAAATGGCCGAATTATGCCTCTGGACCAAAATCCGCACCAAACAGTGACTCTTTTTGGGTGCGTCGGCTTTTCAATGTATGCGTGCGGGTTTTCTGTGCCCCAAATGCGACAAATTTTGCTTGTTTACATACCCGCCAAGATCAAAATGAGCTCCATCTGAAAAGATGATTTTTATGGCAAAATCGGCATCTTCAGTAAGTCGATTTTCAAAGTAATGTCGCTATATTTCCCAGCGTTGTTCAAACGTATACATAACCATATTCGTTCAGCGGAAGGATAAAACTAATGATCTGTCAAATCAGACATGAGCTAAGTGTTACCATTCACGAAATAAGCACTAGTTGAAAAAAAAACGTTAGATGGCGAACCCTTTAGTAAGCGCACTGGTCTACAATAACTAGTATTTCAACTAGCACATAACTATATACAAATGAACTAGTTCGGCTCCTATGACAACCTAATGTTAAAATCAATAGTTCGATATATGTATGAAAAAAGGACAGATACGCAACAAGTCTGAATTAAAAAGCAACTAGTATATTTATAACTACATACTAGCCTTTTGTCTGCAGGGTACATCTATCAGCATACATACTTAAGCTGTTTTTAGACTATAACACAAGCTATTCGACTTCTGCACAAAAAGCAACCAGGATATAATGTGTTGTTATTGCTTTTTTGAAACTTCCCATAAAGTCATTAGATCGGGGTTGCATTTTCTACAGAAGTCGACCGGCTTGTGAGATAGTGTAAGACAGGCATTACATACATACATACATACATACATATGTATATCCATCAATACAAATTTATTTTATTTCACTTGTCTTTATTAAACACAAAAACAAAAATTTCTCCATAAACACATGCCAAACAAACCATACAATAAAACTTACAGCAAATTTTTCGAGAGAAACCAGCCTGACTTATGTTTGCTGTCCACCTCCAGTTACGTAAACATAAAATCCTTACTATGACGTAAAACACCAAACTGAACTAACAAATGTTGGTGACTAAACAGTTTTGTTGTTGTTGTAAACTAAAAACAGTTTGCTGTTTATTTGCTAGGCTGCTGAGAAAATAACAAACGGGTTGCTAATTTATTTACAGACGATTTTTAATTTTCGCTTTCACACGTACACGTATAATCAAGTGACGCCAACACATACTTGTTAATTCCAAATAGCTGATGTCAGATGAAAATAGAACACGCTCTAATTATAAATTTTGTCACCTAACTTTGGTTCTGTAAATTTCAGATGACAATGTTTCAAAAGGTTTACACGGCATGTATAGCTTTTGCAATGAGAAATTTGACAAGTCAGATGCAAAACACAAATAGTATAAAAGCACCTTTAGTAGTGTGTATGCGCAATAAACTGTTTTCAGTAAGCAAGAGATGAAAAAAAGAACATAGTAAGTCAACGTTCAGTCGATGCAATTCTTATTGATCAGCTTCTTATTCAACTGTGAGAAAGACAGAGAAATGAATACAAATTTCTCTGCCTTTCTCACAGCTGAATAAGAAGCTCATCAATAAGACTTGCATCGTCTAAGCGTTCACTAATTTATTGTTAAGCATAAGACTGAAAATAGTGGTGGAGTTCACGAAACATTCGGTAACTGTTTACTCGTTAAATTGGTAAAATTTCCCATATATTTTGCTGTCAAAAAATTTTAAAATAAATTTTACAGCAACAAAATATATGGAAAATTTTACCAATTTAACGAGTAAACAGTTACCGAATGTTGTATGAACTTCACTAATGACTGGGACAGCAAAATTTGACTAACAAAATTAGATATTCGAAAACCTGCTTAAAACTAGTTAATTACACTATTTTACGTTTTTATGAGTACATCCGTTAACTTATAGATTATTGATGTAAAATGAGATAGACAGTGACGTAGTATAAGAAACATTAAATATGTAACTACCCAGGAAAAAATTTACATGTTTTTTAAAGCACTAAACAAACAAAGTGTATAATAATATGCTTTAAAATAAGAGCTTATTTCGGAGCAGTGAACGCATATGAAAAACACTATACAAAAAAAGCTTATTTCTCACTGATGACACAATGCAGACTTTTAAGCGAGAAAGTTCCATATATTTTCAGTTTTAGTGCGGAAAATCGTGATGATTTTCTGCGCTTCAAAAAGCGCTTTTTATATCAAAAATGTATTACTCCAAAGTGGGAACTCACCATACAAAAATCAGCAGTGATATTGGTAGGTTTGGAAGCGATAACTTTACTCTATAAAAGTAAAAACCCCTGCATTTTTAAAAAAAAATTTTTACTGGGTACATTAATAAATCATTAACCAATTGTAAACAGCAAGTACCTAATGTATTTTGAAAATACTGTTTTCTAAAAAACACGACTAATTGACGTATTTTATGAATGGAAAATAAACTGAACTATTACGTGGTAGAGTTTCTTATTTGTGTATACTATTACTATATTCATTGCACAGTGGGACCCACCACAGATTTAAGGACCAAAATACACAAAGTCAGATTTAGCTCCCAGCCAGCTTTTCACTCCTATTATGTACCAAATGCGACTTAAAGACTTTTCGAAATCTTATTTCGTGGAGGCCACCAAGCACGGCGACTATTAGGATATTTTGTGTGCATCAAAGTTATAAAGACTATGTTGAAGAAAAGAAACAAAAGTGGACATATTATAAATTTGTTTTAATTTTTAAGAGAAGTAACACTCAGGCAATTAATGTCTACTGCTTAAGTACTTAATGTGTTACCCTCTTTGGGAAAGGTATAGTGTAGAGAAGACAGATAGTGAACATGTAAAAGAAAATTCTATTCTTTTCAAACTTCTCTGTTGTGCGTCTTGTTAATTTTTAAAGCAGTGTTGCACCGCCACTGGTGCTAAGAAGACACATTAACTTTCTTAAGCTGCATGTGTAGCCATTTTATTAATTGTTTTACTTCGCCAACGATTTGCTAACATTACCGACGACGGAGGATGCTGTGTACATTAACATAAAACAGTAGCAATTGCCGCCGGTACCGCTACAGCAGAAAAAAATTTTCTAACCGGCTTAGAAAATGAGGTATACGTACATAATCAATCAATTCGTCACTTTTGATAAGCCGATTTAGATTTTCTAAGACTTGGAAATATATTTTTTCAGAATTTTTATTTAATTGGATATGGGATAGATTAGTAAGCTGCATCTTTGCAAAAATTCCTGCACAAGCTTGATGCAACACCACAAACGAATTATTGGCTATGACGAGCAGCCAGAGGCATTTAAAAGGCCGTTGGTATGTAAACCTGTATTACGAAGTTTGAAAGGGGACTGGGCAAGAACTAGTGCTGAAAAAAGCACGCTGTTCGATAACCACTTGAAAAATGCATTCACTCCAAACACACCATCTGATATAATTGAGCTACCGGCAGTTGTCGCTGAAGCTGCCGTTCCTTTAAGATTTAACATTCGAGAAATTGAAAATGCTATCGCCGACCTAAATTCGAAGAAAGCCCCACGTGCTGATAAAATCAGTACCAAAATCCACCTACAGCTACCCCATATAGCAAAAAGGATAATTCTATTAATTTTTAATGCAGTTTTACGAATAGAATACTATGCTGCGCAATGGAAGATGTCATTGATCACCATGATACCTAAGCCTGGAAAAGACCATATTAAAGTGTAATCGTATAGGCATATAAGCTTATTGTCAAATAATTCAAAGCTATTTGAGAAACTGCTTATAAGTAAGTTGACCCCCATACTGAATGAGAGTGGATGCATCCCAGATCATCAGTTTGGCTTCAGAAGACAACATAGCACTATCGAGCAAACGCATAGGCTTGTGAATGTGTTTAGGAAAACATTCGAAGAAAAGATATATTGTTCTGCTATCTTCATTGATGTTTTTCAGGCTTTTGATAAAGTATGGCATGAAGGATTAATCCAGAAATTAAAGCAAAGTTTACCGCCTAACACTTACAAGCTATTAGAAAGCTATTTAACTGGACGAAAATTCATCATCAAGGAAGGTAATTTTTTAAGCACACCTCAGATGATTTAAGCTGGGGTTCCTCAAGGTAGCATTTTGGGTCCTCTATTTTACCTTATATATACCTCCGACATGCCAACAGGCTATGACATTCACATATCATCATTTGCTGACGATACAGCTTTTCTAAGCGTAAGGGTGCTGTTGGCTGGGTAGTTAGCGCGTTTGACTACAAACCCTGAGGTCTTGAGTTCAAGACTAGTAACAGGCAAGCCAACAACATCATGCATTTTTCTCATGTGCATCGGTGTTATTGTGTTGGTTGTTGTTGGACTATGAAACTGATGAAAGCACAGCATTGATCACTTTGACAGTACCGGCAGCGATTAATACTAACATATCCTAATGCACTTCACAGCATCCTCCTTCTTCGGTATTGTAGAAACATCGGCGAAGTAAAATAACTAATAAAATGGCTACATAGCTTAAACAACTCAATGCCTCTACTTGACACCAGAGGAGCTTGCAACACTGCTCTCCAAAAAACGCGCCATAGCAGGGTTGTAAATAAACTAAGCTTTCTATCTCCCACTTCACCACCTGTTCTCTCTACACTATCCCTTTCCCAAAGAAGGTAACACATTAATTAATTAACTAGTAGGCATTAATTGCCTGATTGTGTTACTTCTCTTTAAAAAAAAAGCGCAAGTCCACAAGAAGCATCCGAAAATTTTCAGGAATATGTATTGCATTTGGAAAAATGGTTAAAGCTGTAGAGAATAAAAATAAACGTTTACGTTAAGCAGGGAAACATGCCCGCCTATTTCTATGAATAATCATATCATACCGCAGCACTTTGAGGTAAAATACTTAGGAATTCACCTGGATCGTCGTCTTACATGGAAGACCTACATATATTCAAAGCTGACCCAAATGAAATTGAAAGGAAGAAATTCAACACTTAGTCTAGATTGTAAACTACTTCTATAAAACACAATACTTAAACCAATTTGGTGCTATGGTATTCAGTTATGGGGCACTGCCTCTGCATTAAATATAGAGAAAATGCAAAGGCGAAACCAGCGCATCCATAAAGATCTAGATGTTCCATTAGTAAAAACTGTGTTTTTAAACCATCTGACAACATATATAAAAAAAACTCCAATCGCATCCAAATTCCTTAGGCCGCAACATCATTAGTTTTTGATGGCACACTCGGCTGAGAAGGAGGGAAGCAACCGTTGAACTTAATATTTTGTCTAGCAGTGGCTGTACTAATTATTAATAATTTTAGTTTTAAGATTTGAATACTTATTGTTAGTTCAATTTATAATTGAAGATTCAATAAATAATTTTAAAAGTAAAAAAAAATTAATTTTATTAGTCACTTACATTCAGCAATTATACATAATTACTTTTGTTAAACAAATTTAACTTCTATATTCAATTACGAAAACTAGAATTTTTAATTAGTCAAAGTTGTTGAAGTCGTTAGTTCTTTTTGATCATAGGAAATAAATTAAGAACATATTTAATTTTGAAAAACACAATTTTTCTTCCCGGGCAATATTCTGAAAACCTATATTATTCTCTATTCATGTTCCAACTTTCAAATAAATCTGACCGGCAGCTTTAAATGTATAAATTTATTACAATTTGTGGTGCAATAATCTGTCCCACTGTGCATTGCAAACGCAGTATAAACGCTTACGTAAAAAGTATTGTATTTTCCTAAGGAAATCGATAAACATTTTGAGTTAGCGTTGGTGTAAGTTTTGCAACAAAAGTCTTATGCCTTGTTATTAGACAGTAAATATTTATTTAAACGGATATATTTCAGTTTTGGTAAAGATTTTTTCTTAATTTTATATTTCTGGTATTTAAAATGTAAAACATATTTATTTATTTTCTTTGTGAACAATTCCGGCCGAAAAATATCATCTGATGAGTTCGTGTCAGTTTCTCTTTCGGGTTTTTCTCGTTTTCTGCCCGTCAACTTGTGCAGAGTGTCAGTACGAATTCTGCCCACATTCTCTTACATGTTCAGTTCATAAATGCATATAAGCAAAAAAGAATTTATGTCATCTATACGCAATGATGACCTCAATATGATTCTGTAACAGATTTCATTCTTATATGGCCTAAAAGTGTTTATCGGTGTGCTCGTGTGAGTGTGTTTTCTACATAGTCACATGCACATACATTCATGTCTATATATATAAATACATATATGTAACAGGATGTAAGAGATGTTCATGAACTTTTTGCAGCAACAACAATAACTAAAAAATAATAACAATAATACTACGATGACAGGTGTAAAAGTCTTTTCAATACACGTATTTAACATTCAGGCCATGCTTTTTCTACTGATTTTAGACTTGGAAAAATCTAAATCTTGCAAGTATACTCACTATAACATGGGCATTAATGTAACGCAGACACTATGTCATTTTACGACAGCGCAAGCAAACATGATAGTGTGTACTAGCGGCAACGTTTGCCACTTCCGATGTAATTCGGCGTGTGGCAAACTGTTTGCGCATCTAATGTGTACGGTTATCACAATAACGCGACAATATTGCAGTCACAAAAACACAATGACAGCATGTTGTCATTTTTTCGCATTGACTTGTTAATTTGAAATATGACGCCACAAAATCACAACAAAAGAAATGTCCAATATGTACGAAGCATAAGTAAAAGTGCTTAGATTACACTGGTTCACAAATTTTCAACTTTTTGCCATCACCTCAAAAATTAAATGTTTTCTAAGTTAATTTGGGGTCGCTGAATACGAATATGACATTCATTTGTTTTTTTTAAGAAGCGTTTTCGAGATAATCGTGAAAAACGAGTTTCTTAGCTCATTTAAAATAAGTATTAAGTGGCTCAGTGGGTAGAGTTCTTGCCTTGAAATATGAAGATTGTAAGTACGTGCCCCGGCTGACCCAAACCTTTTTTTGCTTTTATTTCTAGAGTCCGACCGAAACCAGTTTTTTGGGGCAAATCCGAACCAAACCTAATATTCGGCCAAAAGACAGAGTATTCGGCCGAATCCGAAACTTGCCGAAACTTTTTTAGCATTAACTAATATTGACATTTTTAAAATTTATAAGAATTAAAAAGTCATTTATTTTATTAACGGCCCTTTTCACACTGTGATTAAAAGTTAACGTGGTCTTTAACGGCAAATTCGGCACACAGAACTTCCTGTTAAATTATACGTTAAATTTAAACCGTACAATGAGAAAAGGGGCGTATGAGTATTTCTACATACATACAGTGTCAGTCAAAATAATAGCACAAATTGAATATATTTTATTCCATCGGGCAAAAATAAAACTTAAACATTCACTAGCATATGACTAACAAAAACTAAATTTAAACCGTACAATGAGAAAAGGGGCGTATGAGTATTTCTACATACATACAGTGTCAGTCAAAATAATAGCACAAATTGGTTATATTTTATTCCATCGGGCAAAAATAAAACTTAAACATTCACTAGCATATGACTAACAAAAACTTGAGATGAAATTAACGTAAATGGTAAATAGAACTGGAATATTGTGTTGGGTACACACATTTAGAAGTGTTTCATCACTCTATTGATGACGTTGCAATAAAAAAATATAACAAAGTGGAATCTTTACGTATTTTTGATTGACGCTATGTTTATACGATTTCATCTCTACTAAAGTAAAGTTTTTTGATTTGGGTCCGCGTTTGATCGATGATAAACAACACAATAAAGAATTTTTCTCGACAGTATAAAATTTATCGTGAAGAATCCAAATGAGTTTTCTTCATATTTTGATATTATCTTAAAAAATCTATTGTAAAAGACAAATAATCAATTTAGGTGCAAAATCGCAGAAGTAAATTCGATTTCGAAAAATCGATTTATTATAACACAAAATATATTTTCGATTGGTATCGAAATCGGTTTGCCATTCCCTAGCTTATGTTATTTATTTTGGCAACAAACACTTGAATAATTTATGGTACTATATCTCTTGGTTACACTTTATAAAACTAAGGAAAATTTTCATTCAGTTTGAAAAGATATGGGCGAGAAAACAGATTAATGGCGGTGACATATTTTAAATTTAGAAAATACTATTTTGATTAACTTCCGTATTTATACAGAATAAAAAGTTTCGGTTTCGGTATTCGGTCAAAAATTTGGCCTAAGCCGAATATCAGCCGAAACCAAAATTTTGGCCGAATCCGAAACCGAAACCGAATATTCGGTTAGACTCTATTTATTTCTTAATTATCTTCGTACATTTCCCATATTTTACGGAAGAATTTCGTGGTGCGAAATTACGAAATATTTCGTAATACATATGTACGAGTGCTTTCGTGCATATGTTGCATGGATTTTTTTCGGTGTACAAAATGGCACCAAAATTGTGTATACTCCTTTTAGTTTCATTGTTATGGTGTCTTAAAGAAATAGTTATGCACTGCATAAAATAAGATGTGAGCAACAGTATTTTAAACTATGTACCTTTGTCCATTTTTTGGTTGAAGTGACTTCTTATTTAATAACAATTAAAATAGCGCTGACAAACCTACTGATATCGCTGCTGATTTTTGTATGGCGAGTTCCCGAATTGGAGTACTACATTTTTGCTCACAAAATCGCTTTTGAAGCGCTGAAAATCATCAACATTTTCAGCACTAGAACTGAAAATATATTAAAAAAAAAAATTCGATGTGGATTGGCGCCGTTAACGCCATTTTGAATTTTTCTTATTTCGTTTCTTTATTTATTTTTATTAATTTCATATTTTTACTCAATGTTTGTTATTTTAACTTCAACTAGTATCGAACTAAGAACCTTCAGGTTTGAAGTCCAACGTACCAATCACTCGACCAAAAACACTGTTGCAAAACGGCACCAAGAAACTCAAATAAACTTAGTCTTCACTCTCGCTTAAAAACCTGCTTTGTATCAGCACTATAAAATCAACTTTTTTGTATAGCTTGTGTACGAAGCTTTTGTATAAGTAAAAAGCAAATACTTTTTTAAAGCGAAATATGAAGGGCTTTATTTCTTTAGTGCTTCAAAAAACATCAAAATTTTTTACTGGGATTTTACTAGGGATGTAACGATACGCCGTTTTGCCGATCCGATACCGATTCCGATACTTAAAAATAAATATCGCCGATACCGATTCCGATACCGATACGAATATTGAAATTGAGTTCAAGTTTAGATTAACAAAACTCAAGAAGGGCAATTTTTTTATTATGTAACATTACAGTGTAAGAGATTATTAATATTTAAAATAGATATTAATACAGTATATAAAATTGGAAGTAATTTTTAAGGAACTACATTTTCATTGTTTTCAAAGAATCTATATTAAAAATATGTAGATCATTAGTAGAAAAGCCAGTACAAATTTGTAATTACTTTATAATTTTAAAAAATACTCGCCATGCTTTTTAAAAAGTAGATTTTTTAAAGGACATTTATCAACTAATATTCTTCTAAATAACTTATTAGCTTAATTATTAAAAGTCTTCTAAAAGTTTATATTTATTCACTTAAATTTACATGAAAACACAGTTTTGTGTTTAAATTCGCATAAAAAGAAACAAGTTCTGAAAATGGGTAGTTTTTCATCCTTTTTTAACCGACTTCCAAAAAGAAGAAGGTTATCAATTCGTGTGTATGTTTTTTTTTTACTTTTTTATGTTTGTACACGCATAACTCTGTCATTTGTGAAGCCTGCAGTTTGGTCCCATAATTTTTTTTTTTTTGAAAATCGGAGGGGGAAATTCGCTCCCCCCATGCTGTCATTTGTGAACCGATTTTCAAAATTCTTGCTTTGTTTGAAAGGGTTTGACAAAAACTGGTCCCAATTTTTTTTGTCGAAAATCGGAGAAGCAAGTTTGCTCCCCCTCCCCACCAATCCATAACTATGTCATTTGTGAACAGCTTTTCAAAATTCTTGTGTTGTTTGCAAGGGTTCGCTAGTAGTTTAGCCCCATAATTCTTTTCGAAAATGGGAGGGGAAACCATGTATAACTTTGTCATTGGGAACCGATTATCAAAATTTATATTTATTTATTTTTTTTTTTTGAAAGGGTTTGAATAGTTTTTTTTTCGAAAATCAGTTGTGAAATTTGCTGCAAACCCCCCTTCAGGTTGGTACCATAATTGTTCTCCAAAATCTGTGCGGGATTTCCCCTTCCCCCAGAAATATTGATTATCGCATAGCTCCTCCATTTATGAGCCGAATTCCAAAATTTATTTTTTGTTTGGAATGGTTTGCCTAGAGTTTGGTCGCATAATTTTCTACTAAAATCTGTGGGGCAAGTCTTCCACGCCTCCACCCAAAATATTTATTAGAGCACAATTCCTCAATTGGCTTACCGATTTTCAAAATTGTTTATATGGAAGGCCATCAAGTATATTACTCTTTATACTGAAGTCGGCTTTTTTTTCCACAATTATTTGAGGAATCATTATAGAACACCGAAAAAGAAATTTGTCCTAACATCACTTCAAATTCGGTGATTGGTAATGGAGAAAGAGAACTTCTTGCAATGACAAGCAAATGTGAAACTAATTAGAAATTATCCAAATTCGCAATATTTCCGGATCGCGACTGCTACATTTTCATGATTTCTTTATAATGTCTTTTTTAGCTGGAAATAAGATTTAAAAAACAACGAATTGAATTTGAGTTCATGGTAAAATTAACAATAAATAAATTATTGTTTTTGCAAAATAACAGTGTAAAATATTATTAATTTTTAAAATTGATATTGGTAAAATTAACAAAAAAAATAAATAATTTGTTTAAAAAAAACTGAAAAAATTTTTTTAAGTATCGTCGTATCGACAGTAAAATATCGCCGATACCGATGTATCGGAAAATCCGAAGTATCGCCGATATATCGGTATCGGTATCGGTATTCGTTACATCCCTAGATTTTACTTATTAAATAATAAAGAAAATACTGAGATTTCAATTTAAAGAAAACCTCTTTTTAGCTTTTATTTTTATGCGATTAACGGCCCTTTTCACAATGTGTGGTTAAAAGCTAACGAGGACTTTAACAGCAAGTTTGACACACAAAACTTGCCGTTAAAGTCTATCTTAACTCTTAATCGTACATTGTGTAAAGGGTCGTAAGTGTGATTTTCACAATACAAACATTTGATTTGAGTAGAAAATTTGTATGAAAAGCACTAATTTTTTTAGTTATTCCTATAAAATTTTTTTACTAAAATCAGTTGTTTTTATTGTGGAAACCGCACATTAGCATTTTTTCTTTGTTCCTATAGCTACTGGCAATATGTACTGAATATCAACTAACTAAAAGTACTTGCCATCGAGAGAAATGAGTTTATAATACAGTAGTATTGTCTAAGCTGTTTTTAGACTATTATACAAGCTGTTTGACTTTTGCACAAAATGCTACTCTGATATAATGTGTTGTTATTGCTTTTTTAAAACTTTTCATAAACTCATTAGATCAGGGATGCATTTTCAACAGAAGTCGAACGGCTTGTGAGATAGTGTAAAACAGCTATTATGATCATGTGTTAGTAGTATTATACTGTGTGCCTATTAAAAAGAAAAGCAACAAAGTCAAAAACAACAAGCTTTCATACAACTGAATGAAGTTGTTGTTAATTTTTTACACTTGGGTGATTATTTTTGTTATCATTCGGCTGTATATAAGAGCCAATTAATGTTCGACAAACGGGTGCCAGTATGAGCGACTATGACCTAAACCAGACCCCGACAAAGAGAAAACTAAATAAATTAGAAATAATTTGTTGTTTGAGTGTGTTGGTCTTTATTTGCTTTGTTCATAGATAAAACCCTCTGCTGTGCTCTTGTTGTTGTTTATTTTGATTGTTTGTGTTGTGTACATGTAAATAGCTGGAAAATAGCCGACGGACGTCGTGACCCGTGATCAAGAATTGTATGCCTCTGACCTAAACTGATAGGTTTGCACAAAAAGTATTGTATACTTTTTTGGTTTTTCAAACATTGCAAGCCAGTGCGAATGAGTAATACATATTTCAATAAGTACACTAAATTATCATACGTAGTATAGTGGTGCTACACAACTCTGGTGTAAAGCAGAGTAGGAAAATAAACTAAACGAAACGATTGCTTTCGTTTTGTTTTGTATTTTTCAATGTGTAAAACAAAAACAAAACAAAAACAACGAGAATGATAGTCCAATTTAGTTTTGTATTGTTTGTGCTTGTGTACACTAAATGTACATTAACTTAAATGTACGGAGCTAGAAAATCAAAGAATGAGAACAAAATTGAAAAGTTTCAAGAAAATTCATTTGCAAACGTTTCCCGATTGATTTGCTCAGCATAGTAGAGAAAGTGTTAGTGTATTTATGCTAAATGCAATGAACCATTCAACAAAATACATTTCTGCTTTTGTTTCGTTTGCAGTTGTACGATTGAAACGGGATATTAAAGCAAGCAGATGAGTGAAAAGCCAATTGTATTGCTTGCAATCTTTGTCATTGCAAAAGTATTTGTTTTAGTTTTGCTCATGTACGAATTGTACGATTGAAAATTGAAAAAGTTTTGTTTGTTTGCACACTCTGGTGTAAATTAAAAAAAGTGGTGTAATAAGTATTGAACTCCTAAATAGGGGTGTAGCAAATACCAGTTTAGCGAATCCGAATGCGAATAATTGTTTAATTTTCTATTTATTATTTAACACCAAGACAAGTTAGAATAATATGCTACTCGCATCGGCAAATTGAACTAAACGACTCTCGCTGTCAAGTTTTATTGTTGCGCCTTATTAATGGGCCTTGGACAAAAAATTTTGATTTATTTTTAATTTTACTATTCGCTTTAAATATTCGCATCAACTTTAGCGAATGCGAATATCAAAAACAAGCGAATAATCGCAAATGTGAATGCGAACGTTCGTCGCACCCTTACTCTTAAACTACTGAATGGATTTGTCTAAAATGGTGGTAGAGGAGCAATCGATCTTTCAGAATCATGCCTTTTGAAGTCTGTAACTGCAGCAGAGGCGGAGCTATAGGGGGTGCAATTTGGCTGCCTCGGGTATGAAAAACTTTGTGCGGCTTGTAACTTTCGTAAATACTGACCGATTTGTAAAATTTTTCTAAACAAGGCAAAGAAATAATCTGCTCGCTGCAGACTTCAAAAGGCATAATTCTGAAAGCTTGACTCCTCCTCTACAACTATTTTAATTTTTAAACAAGTTTATTATTCCATTGAAAAGCCTTGAACGAATTATTCGAAAAATCGATTTTTGTTCAAAAACCCCGGTTTACTGGTCTCTAAAAAATGTATGTCCTTTTTTAATCTATTAATTTTATTGGAAGAATATATATATGTATATATATATATATCTTATTATCAATTAATGCGACAGTTAGTCGGGTTAACCGATTGAATACCCTAGTAAGAACCTACACTAAACCGACAATAACAATTTCGTATACTAAACGTTTTTAAATAAAACTTTATGAAAATTTGCTACTAAATGGTTTATTAACATGTTTTAAGTTTTTATGAATAAGACCGTAAATTAAAACAGAATAAATAATCATCAGAAATGGGGAATTTTGTACTTACCAAAATTTATGTAGCTTCTTGATTCTCATATTATATTTCATTAAATTACTTGGTTAAATACGAGTAGTTGATATTCCTACACACTGGTATCCACCTTCACAAGTGGTGTAGCGGCCTCAAAGTCAATACTGATCCGTTCTGCTACCTTGATGACTATACAGAAGAAAATTTTGGAATTTCCTGTGATAAAGATTTTTATATTTTGTTCTATGAAAATGTTTTGATTCAATGAAAAAATTTTTGAATTTTCTACAATAGTTTTTTTCTATATTTGATAAGAAAAATGTTTGAAGATATTTTTAGTTTTCCCTAATGATTTTTTAAAAACTGAATTTTCAACAAACATTATATTTAAATCAAATACAGGGTTTATTGGATTTCATGCTATTTTCGAAAATTAACGTTGCTAAATATTTACTTTTTTCAGTGTCGATATTCTAATATTCCATTCACAACAAAAATTGCATTTACTATGAACGTTTTTTATTAAAAAGTAATTTGTAAATTCTGAACTTAAGCCGAAATAATAATTTTCATTTTATATTAATGAAAAATGTATTAATAAGTATTATAGCCAACGGGACACTACCGTCCGTATTCTACATGTAAATAATTTTTTTAAGGTTAGTAAAAAATTAATCAAGTTATAAAAAGTCTTAAAAATAAAATTTAATTAGAAATTTAAAAGCCCTCGAAGAAAATGGTGGATAACTTCTAAACGACTGAACTGATTTTTTTTTCAAATATACTTTAGAAGAGTTTTATATCACATCACCTTTCAAATAAAAGGAACTAAATTAAAATCGACCCAGCCGTTTGGGAGCTATGGTGTGACAGACAAACAGATTCCAGAGGATGCAGCTAGAAAAGAGGTGATGACTTCTAGACGGCTGGACCGATTTTCTTTAAACATAGCTAAGAACAGCCGGCAAAGTTACCTTTAAAACAAAGACAGCTAAATCAAAATCGCCCGTTTAGACTCTACTAAGAAACAAAGACACACAGCTACACACATACACGCTACAAACTTATAACACCCCTCTTATTTGATCGGGAGTTAAAAATCTTTAGAACCGCAAAATTACAGTTTTTTGCAAATATTTTGAAAACTACTTTTTTTTAAATTAAATTAATTTAATATTCATGTTCAGCAAGCTCAACTTACTATTAAAAACCTGTTTTTTTGGAATTTATTTTCATTTTAAGTAGTTTATATATAAATTAATACAAAAATAAAATTTTCAAAATTCGAAAAAATAGAAAAACTTGAGATCACATCCCGAAATATTTTTAAAAAGTTGCATAATATAGAGTAGTATTTTTGGAAAATTAAAAAGGAAATCGAAGGTGCGGGACTTTTTGAAAATGTCGGTTTTTATTTTCAAACGTTAATAGCTCTAGTACTACATTTACACCAGAGGGAAATCTAGTAGATTTCAATTGAAAAATTTTTTTAAAGCTATACCGTTTAACCAAACCTTTTTGACATTTCTTTTAATTTTCACTGATAAATCCCATATAAAAATCAAATACACAAACATTTTGCGGTTTATTTTTATAGGGCATTTACATTGCCTCGAAATCTAGTAGATTTGAATTGAGATCTTAATCAAAATCTATATCGTTTACAACAAAATTTTTTTATATTTTTGAGGATTTTGTATCCAAAACAAAAAACCTTTGACCGAAATGATAGCAAATATTTATCTTTATTTCTGTAGGTGGGAGGCAAACTACACCAAGTCATATTTTTTTTAAATACACACGGAAAAAACAAAATTTCGTTTTCTGTAAAGGAATTCAATGAAATAGTAATTATTTTGTCTAAGAACGGACCTACAAATAAATTTGTAAATATAGACAAAAATATCTCAACAATTTCATTGAAAAAAAATATCGTGTGTTTTCAGTGAACAAATTCTTTAAATCTATAAAACAATTTGTCTAAAAATATTTACAAATTGTAAACAAAACAATTTACTAAATCAAACAAAAAGATTTACTGGATTTTCTGAAAAATACCAAGCAATATTTTTGTCTGCATTTATAAACCAATTAGTCTGAAAATACTAACAAATAATAAACAAAATAGTTTAATTTCAAAAATATTTACTGTGTTTTTTGTAATATATCAAACAAAATTTTTGTCTGGGTCATCATCATCATCATCCATTAAGCATTTATAAAATTTCACTTTGTTAAATATGTTCAAGTCTGAATGTTTATCTAAAGACTCTAAAAAAATGAATGAGAATTAACGCAACGACATTAACGAATTGATTCACTCAAAAATCTTTAGTAAACAAACTTGGTACAATGGCATTACTTTTGTTATCATTGTTGTTGTTGTTATTTGTGTGCATGTCGTCTGCGGGGTTGTTTTTTACGACATAGTTTTTCATGTTGTTTTTGGTGTTTGCGTTCTAAATAAAAGTCAAACAAACAATTCATTGAGGATATAACGAAGATTTACTGAAAATGAAATTTATTTTTAGACAACCGTTTGTTTGAAAATTTTTTTGGTGATAGTTTGGTCTGTGCATACATGATTTATATTGTTGAAATCAGCATTTTTCCTCTATTGATTGGTAAATTCCAGTAAGTCCTATGTTTCAAGGGACCTAGTCCTTTTTAAGCAATCGTAATATTATATGACGTAATTTCATTACATCACGTCTTCACGAGACATAATTTTGTTCTAACATTTGTCAAACTTCATACATAAAAACATCAGAAAAATATTAGTGCTATTTTTCCATATCAAATTTGACTTTTGTCAAGACAAATCAATGGCTCGTGAAGACGCTATATTAAGGATATCTTCAATATAAAAAAATAATAAAATTTGAGTATGTTTTTGCGGCCTCCTGTATAATTTCTAAAATGTGCCTTCCTCCCACCTACAGGTTTTTTTATTATTAATTTTCGTTTGCTTTTTATCAGCTGATTCAGAGTTCAAGTATGTATCTCTCATTTATAGGGGGTTGTTTATAACAGTCATATTCTTTGTGCTTTCACTTTAAGACATAAGACACCATGACATCTATTCGCCAATTGTATTTCAATTGCATGTTTCATAAGTGCAAATGTTTTGAAATTTGCTTATAGCTTCATTCATTACAAATAGCCACGATGAAGGGTGTCACAAGTTAGAAACATATATTTGAGACTATCCCAATAAGATATTGGAAAAACGAATAATGATTAAGCAGCAAAACTTCTTTACTTTTAAACATCAAAACTATTTTGTCTTTTTAGCTAAAAATTGTTTGAGACTATACTAAAAAGAAGCGCATACTCACCACTTACACATGAACTCTTTGCACTCTTTCTCTTCTTCTCTCAATGATATAAAGAGATTTCTTTCCATTAAATTTGCATAAGTGTCGCATTTTTTCGCTCTCGTCGCTTTCTCTCTATGCAGTTACTGCAGTTGTTTTAAACATACATATGTTGCTTCCGTTATCCTTTGAAGTCCATTGACTTTGGCAGAATAAACAGAACATTATAGATACTGATGATGATACATACTTTGTTCAGTTGTCAATATATCTAGTTCTTTGTTTATATTGACCTTTCTTTTGAACATGACCCATTGATGCTTGTATGTATACCCTCTTTAGTACATAAATAACTACAAGATGTATTTGGGTGTGTGTGCTTCTAATTTTAACTGTGCAAACTTAGTCATCATATGTTTTAGCCAACGGTATTGTTTAGAACATGTGTGTTTCTTTATTGTTTTTAGGCTGAAATGCAATATTTGTTTACTTTTACAGGTCAAAGGTACTTGGGTCATGTTCCTTATTTAAGTCACACACTGCAGCACGAATACTGGCAAATGTATTTAATTTTCATATACTACATGCATACATTTATAAACATAGAATATATTCTGATAATGACCCCAATCGAAATTTCTTTTCATATTTATGAGAGCACTGTTCAAAGTTTATGCGACTACAAGTATAATGAGCTTTGTCATGTTTTTTCTATTTTATAAAAGTTTACAATAAATTTGTGTGGTCATGACCGAATTCATGTTAGATTTATTTATTTTGTAAATATCTACTGTTTTAAAAACACGTAATGTGAATGTTGCAAACCTATAGACCAGCGTTCCCAGTTTTGGGGATTTGTCCCCAAATAGGGGATTTTGTTGTATGATTGGCGATAAAAATGTCGTAAAAATCCCCAGGGGATTTTTCGGGGAAAAGCACTTTTTTCGCTGGGGATTTTGGGGGATTCGAAATCGATATCAACTGCACCAAAATCATTTCAAGATATCAGTGACCCAGTGGCTTACAAAAACTCTTTTTTCAGATGATTTTGGTTTTTGAAATTGATACATACATATGGGCATTTCCATGAAAATGACAGCCACGACTGAAAAAATTAAAACCCTTAAAACTTTTTTTAAAGATATGGCTAAAAGGAAAAAACAATAACATTTTACTATACAGAGGTATTTATACCTTTTTACCATTTTTAAATATCAAAAATAACAGGTTAAGCCGAATATCTCTTTGGCTAAATTTAAGATATTACAATAAATAATTTTCGCTTTTCTAGCGACTAAATTCAGTTAATTGTAACATTGCAATTATACTTTAAAATTAATGTTTCAACATAAAAGAACACGGTTCGCGAGGACAGATAAAAGATAGAGTTCGATTTGCTGTGTATTTTTTATTTTCTTTGGACACTATTCTAATGTCACGTACACAGTGCAAAAACATTATTCGTCTACGCCTTTTTCATAGACAACTAACTAGACCCGTCACTATACAACAACATTACGAAGATTGTATGAAAGAGAAAGCAAATCTTATTTTCGAAAGTAGTTTCTAATTGACTATCTCATTGATACAATCTTAGTAAAAACAACAACATGCATGTAAAACTGCATAGCACATGAGAACAACCTTTTTTAGCTGTCAAAAGTGAGTATTCTGTTCCATATTCTGTTGTCATTTGAATTTGACAGTTCGCAACTGTTTCAAAATAAAAGTTTAAACCAAGATATTTGTCGCAAACAAACATTGTTTTTCAACTTGTTGTAATAAAAATTTTATTAGCATTTAAAGTTTGTCACGTACGCTATCGTAGTATTACAAATACAACTAAATGCAATTGAAAAATGGCGAAATTTGCATTAAATTTCAAAAATAAAAAAACTTCATCCGTTTGCATATCATATATATGATTCTCGAAGTGCGTATTCATTAAGCGAAAAAATTTCAAATTAATTAGTATGTACTATTCTGTAATTGGCTAAGGTGACGCGGTAACCTCAGCGCCCAAGTACCTTCCTAGTATGCAGTATGAAATGAATTTGAATCTTCATTGTTTTTATTGCTATTATCCCCAAATACATATTTTTTATTTGTTTTTAAGTTTTTGTTTACATATATTTACAAAACATATATTTCATTACTTAAGAATACTATAAGAGAAAAATCTGTCACGTACGCTATGTCACGTACGCTATTAAATGTTGTTCATTATAAAATCATCGAGAAGTTTATTAATTTATGGATAATAAAGCAAAAATAGTTGGCTTCGTTTGAGAAATTTAAAAAAAAAACTTCACAATTCGCAGATTTTCGCATATTTTTCCATGCATCTTAGCATAACTTCCGTTTTGTGTCACGTACGCTATGCCCTTATTTCCCTCGATATTTTGGACAACAGGGTTCCAAATGTAATAATTTTTTTTCATACATAGCACCATCTGAATGGAATATAACGAAATTTTTTCCAGTTACTCCTATTTTTGCAAAATCTATTACATTTTTTAGGCGTACAAATGTCACGTACGCTGACATGGAAATGCCCATATGCAATTGTTTTATTCTTGTATGTTTTCACTTACTATTTTTATATACTTACATATCGGTCATTTACTTCAATAGTGTCATAAGTCAAAAAACTAGTTTTCCAGAAAACGACTTTAAAGTTTTCATTTTACATACAACTTAATGGAAAAATAAAAATGCATTCTTCTTTATAGATATGAGTTTACATGGTATTTTTACCAAATCTCTACACAATATAAAAAACTATATATATATATATATATATATAAATATATATATATATATATATATATATATATATATATATATATATATATATATATATATATATATATATATATATATATATATATATATATATATATATATATATATATATATATATATATATATATATATATATATATATATATATTTATATATATATACATGTAATAAAAGTGTACATGAAATATTTTTTTTAGTTTTTATGGTGGCGCAAACCAACTTTTGGAAGTTTGGTCTGTTTGTCTGTCTGTCCGAATACGCATCACGAAGGTACGAAAGTACGAAGCTACTTCAGAGTCCTGGTTCAAACTTAGGGTACTTTTTACCGCGATAAAATATCTCATTTCGAAGTTAAATCAGAGAAAAAGCTAATATAAATGTTGCTGGAAATTAGAAAAAAAAATTTAGCGTGTGAAGCACTGTTTATCAGTTTAATATTTTAGAATTTATTCGAAAAAAATCTACCGAGCCGAATCGGTTCATCATATCACGGTATCTAAGAGGTCAATGCCTTTAGGATGACGTTAATTTGTTTCCTGTCGGTTAAGCCATTCATTCAATACATACACACACAAGTACATACTTACATCATCGCAAAAATATTCTCATGACCTCAAAAGATCGAGATATGATGATAACTCGATTTTCAAAAAACGGAGTGAAATCAGTAACTTCCTATCTGTGATTGCGTTAAGTTAAAAATATCCTCTTGTGTTTAAAAAATGTTAACGATATATCAAATGGGTATTTTTTATGAATTTTTAATTTAAAGACATTTGAGGAAAATGAGAGTTTACTTTTTTTTAGGGCAATAGTGTATTACGTATGCGGAATATCATCCTGTACTGAAACAGTTTTATAATTTTTCGTTATATTTTTATATATATGGGTGGATCAAAATGGTCTTAAACCTAACATTTGAAATATTTTATTTATCTTCCTTTTTTAATTTCCGCTTGCCTGGGAAACAGAAAAGTCCGGGAATAAAAAATCGTAATCAGAATGGACCTAACAGCATGGTTGACTCATCTTGTCATCATTTTTAGTCAGCTTTTATAATTTATCAATAATAAATTATTTTCCTCAAAATTTTTGAATAAGCAATGTGTAACCTTGCGATAGATAACCGAAATAAATTAAATGGTGAACAAAGTGAATTACTTTTTAATTTTTTTGTTTACACAAAACATTACACGATATAAATGAAACCAATTGAATAAACAATCATAACAAAGGAAATTAAGAAACGTAACGACAAAACACGCAAACCTCCTAGAAGTTGGCAATAAAAAAGACTATCGCACATCTGCTCCTTTTCCAAGCAAATGCACTAAAGAGGGGGAGTAAAGAACGTTCGAAATATAAAAAAGTTACTACGTCTTATTGGAAGTAACTTGACGTTTGCACATGCATAATGGTAAATATGTATATCCTTCGATACGGGCTGACAGTCCCGACTATTTAGTACATGTATGGTTTAACAATAAACAAAGATGATTAAGAGTATTGTGGCCGTAATAAATGATACTTTTCAAACATTGCGTCATTTTAATACCAATTAAATTAATTTTCTAAATTTTTTATCGAAGGTGGGTGCTTTGACTGTGATAAATACGAGGGAAGATCAATAATTTTTGATAAATACGCTTCTTTTGCAGAGATATCCTCCTCCTAATTCGTCCCAAGTTTTTATATACCGAGCGATTTATTTCAATTTGCAAACAAGAAAAAGTTTCTGGGAGCAAAATTAGAAGGACTAGGTCGATGTACAAATATATTAAAATGGAAAACAATTTTTAAAAATTTGAAAATTCAAAGTGGTAGTTCTGTACACCGAAAAAAATGCATGTAATCTACTCAAAGGAAACTAGTTTTCATATAAATTATATAGAAGAGATGACCGCACTGATATCAGTTTATCTCAAAGTAAATCTTTTTCCGGTAGAAATTTAGAGTGCATAACAAAAAGGAGGATATAAAAAATTCGGTCGTATATAGCAGGGATGGGAATATTGGTACAATTGTACCATTTTTGGTACAAATTGGACTTTAAAAGGATAATGGTACACCAATGACTGATTTAGTACAATTAATAATTTTTCTTCAGGCTTAACCTCGTTCAATTTAATTTTACAATTAAATAATTTTTTGTGAGAAACTATTTTTCAAAGCATGTAATAATTAAATAAATTAAGGAAAGTGCGACTTTAGCTCGCACACGAAGGGTTCCGTACGAACACAAATATGTTTATCACTTTTCATTTTTGCCCTTTTTCATTTTGGCAATTTTTTCGTTTTGCTTTTTCGTTTAACTTTAGTTTTTTTTAAATTTTTTTGTTGGTATATTTTTTTTGTTTTTTTTTTTTTGTTGCGATTTTTCGTTTTTTGCAATTATTTTTTTTGTTTTTTTGCTTATTTTTTCGTTTTACCGATTTTTGGGTTATGGCGTATTTTTTTGTTTTAACGTTTTCTTTTCGCTTTTTGACGATATATTTAGTTTTAGCGATTTATTTTAGTTTTGGCGCTTTTTGCCAGTTTTGGCGAATTTTTTTAGCTTTAGCAATTTTTTTTTGTTTGGACACTTTTTTCGTTTTTAAAATTTTTTCGGTTTTTGGCGAAATTTTATTTTTTTTTGTTTTGACGTTTTTTTCGTTTTGGTGACTTTTTCCGTTTTTGGCATTTTTTTTTTCGTTTTTTACGATATTTTTAGTTTTAGCGATTTTTTTATATTTTAGTGCCTTTTTTCGTTTACACGACGTTTTTCGGTTTTTAGTTTTTTGGGGATCTTTTGAATTTTGGTGATATTTTGCGTTTTTGCAATTTTTTTTAATTTTGGTGCTTTTTTCTTTCAGCGCTTTTTTTTGTTTTGGCGATTTTTCGTTTTGACATTTTTTTAATATTGGAATTTTTTAGTTTTAGCGTTTTTGAAAGTTTCAAGAGTTCACCTCTTACGGTTTCCAAGATACCGCAAATTGTCTAAATTACATAGTCAAAATTACATTAACTTATAGAACACCATTTAATTTTTGTTGTTTTCAAAATCAGTGTTAATTGGTGTAGTCTATTCTATAGACTACACCAATTAATACTGACTTTGAAAATTTAAAGTGTCTATATATAAGTGTCTGTGTATTAGATTAGTATTTCAACATGTTTCGTTGCTCGCTTTAGAACACCCTTTAATTTTTAACTGTCATATATTTGTTGTTACGGTTCTCGAAAAAACAGTCTGTGACAGACGGACAGGCTGACGGTCGGACATCGTAGCGAAAACAATATGGTTCCTTTACACTTTTGGTGTACGGAACCCTAAAAATAACAAAGAACAATTTCTTGACTTTTCTAAAGGTCGAACTGAACATCGATTTTTCGGGATCACCGATGAAAAACTTTTAAAATTTTCGAAATTCTTCTGTTTTTTCGCAACATACTCGAAATTGGTGGTGTAACAAGCCAAACGGACCTCAGATTCGGATTCAGCGCGTCAAAATACATACATGGTATGTGGGTCTGGTCAAATAAACAGCCCACTTTTTTTTTTTTTTTTTGTATCTTTGCTTGAAAATCATGCTTTTTCTGCTATTTTTGTATTCTCTGCTACGTTTATTAAAACTTCAAAATCTCGAGATTGGTAAAATTAACATAAATAATTATTTAACACGTAGTTAAATAATGCATTTAGAGCTCACAATAGAAATTTCAGTAAAATTCAAATTTTTGGTTATTGTGTTTTATAATATAAAAATTTTCTTTCTGAAATTTTAGTTTTTTTTACTAATTTTTCCCTAGCAGCTACATTTATAGCCAGGATGTCTTCATTTAGAATAATGCTAACTATCTACCAAATGAAACATTGTTCGTGGATTTTTAAGGCACCCTGTGCAAAGTTTTTTATTGGCACCTAAACTCAAAAATTATTTTGAAAATTTATGATTTTCAACCACTGCCAAATGTAGGGTACATCTCCTAAATGATCAAAAACGTCCGCTAAATATATAGTTAAAGCATGGCTTTCCACAGTGTAAAAAATAAAAGTATCATTGCTAACAAAATTTTTTACAATTGAAGGGCTTAGTGTAATAACTCGGTAAGCGACATGAAATCGAGAATTGGTTTTATGAGCTCATTTCCTTGCAGGTGCCATAGTTTTGCATCCTAGAAAAATTTTTGGATAGATTTTAGTGTTTTGCAACTAATTATTCTGCGTATTTAAAGTAGAAAATTCTAAAAACTATACAATTTTAAATTTTGTTTAAACTTATAAGGCGATTTATTTCATATTTTGTTTTTGTGGCATATCGAGTTATTGCACTAATCCGCTCAATTTTAAAAATTATGGAAGCACTTTTTTCAATTGACCATTTTTTAGTTAAATTTCAAAGTTTTGTGTTTAGACCTTTTTTATGACTTAACGGCTCAAGACATTTCACAGTTTTGTTCCATGTGTTTACTTAGAATTTTATCAGCAATTTAATGGTGTGCTATAAGTTAAAATCAGATGCTTAATAAAAAAAGTAAGACCCAAAATATAAAAAAATGTCAAGGCAAAAAATTTTAAATTTTAATTTCGAAGTGAAATATCTCCTAAAGTAAAAAAGATACAGAAACAAGTGTGTGCAGATTTTTTCGTTATCTTGTCTAGCATGACCTAACGCGCTTACAATTGTATAAATCGGTTAATATTTACGAAAGTTACAAGCCGCACAATGCGAACTTTCACCCGTTGCAGCTAAAGACTTCAAGAGACACGATTCTGAAAGCTTGGCACCTTTTCTGCAACCATTTTAGTTTTTATACAAATTCATTCAGTAGTTTAGCAGTTCCATACTTATTACCACTTTTTTAATTTACACCACTGTGCGTCGTTTGAACAAAATTAAGCTTTAGACGCAATTCATTCGCTCTTGTGTTTTGAGAACATCGTTGTTCTCATTGAGTGTTTAATATTAAAATGAATGTTGTTTTCTTTGTGTGCAGCCAAACAGATGAATGTAGTCTTGCTACCCTCTAGTATATACTGCTCTTGGTAATAATTACTGTAAAAACTTTCTGGATAAGTTACTCACTTGGTAATCAGTGATACAGTGAAGAATTTTTGGATAGTCGTTTTTTTTTGGAATATAATACACTATTAACTAGGTACTAGGATAAAGTTGTCCAAAACGTTTTATTTAGATTCAAAAACGAAGCTGAAGAAATAAACCTTAAAGTGATCTCAACTACATAAAATTCGGTAAAATTCGTGCTAATGAGAGTAACGACAAATTAAAAAATGCACAAAAGTCCGGCAACGGCAGAAACCAAATTTCTACAACGATATAAAACGTCAAAGTGTCATGGCATTTCAAATTAAACACTGAAAGTATTCTCTACGTTTAAAACAAAAAATTAAAGTGTTTAATGCACAATCACTTCTTGTTTTTTTTTTCTTAATATTTTTTATTTTTTTTAAGAAATATCAATCTCTTAATATAACTCAGAGCTTTATAAAAACTTTTGTTTATGAATTCAACTTTTTTCTCTTGTTGATCTTTCAAATATTCAGCTCAAGGTAGATTGAACAGGTACCACTACAAGAACAGCTGTTTTAGTAAATTTGAGAATGTGTGCGTCACACAGACAATAGATTTTGACACATGTCTGGGAGTTTTCTATCAACAACGGGCATGTGTTAATAAATTTGAGAGAGCTTATAAATGTGTGCGACTCACAGTTAATGGATTTAACATATTTCTGGGGTGTTTTTTTGCCAACAAAATACATGTGTTTTTTGGTGTTGTATTTGTTTTAGTTATGGTGGTACCTGTAATGAATATGCCTTGATTCAGCTGTTTCACAATTAACACAATTTGCACGAAAAAAAGTTTGGGATGCAAGAAGAAGAATATTACTATCTTAGAACTGCTCTCATTTACACAAATTTCAGGCCTGCCATATTGGCCCTTTTATCGCCATTTTGCCGATTTTTTGCCTCAAAATTATCAAACTGCCGATTTGCCAATTTTCGCTCCAAAAATGCAGATTTTTTTATAAACACTTAACACAGGATTACTTTGTTTGTTTTATTATAATTTATTAATTTTGGGCAATACTGGAATAGAATAAATACACTGTTACATTAAACGGAGACAACTGTTAATCAGTCAGTGCTTTTACTAAAGAGGAAAAGGGTTAGTTTTGTTTACAATTACCCAGTAAAAATTTTTTCTGGCATGTCTAACGTCAGTTAAAATCTGAGACTTTACCAGACAATGAACCAAGTTGTATAAAATTCCCTCAGACATTTGATAGATTAGTCTGCAGTTTTCTGACGCGATGTTTCTGCAAATTTTCTGAAATATTATCCGATTAATTTCTTTTAAGACATTTAACAGAATAGTCTGCACATTTTCTGATCTACGTCTTACGAGTTATAACAGTCTCTTCTGCACATTTTCGGATTTAAGTTTTTGTAATAGTTCTCATTTATCTCTTTAGAGTTTGCGCACAAGTGTTTGAATTTTTAAACTTATTAAATAAAGGTAAATGTTTTCTGATGAGCTGCCATTGGCAGCAGAAATATGTATGCGAGAAGAAGAGTCCAAGAGGTCTTACAACATTTTGATTCTATATGAGAATTTTATATGACATTTCTGATAAATTTAAAATTTTAGCTCCGAATTTTGTCAGATATTTTCTGATGTTTTCTTAGACATTTTTCCGATATTGTTCAGACATATCGAAAACTCCTTTTGAATTTCCCCAGAAAATTCTTCAAAGTTTCTACAGCATTCTTTGAGACATTTCGGCAAAGTTTTTAGAAGTTCCTCAGACAAAGAGTTCCGCTTTCTTGTCAACAATTCAATTGAAATTTATTTTTCTATTTTATTTTCATTGATTTTTATATTATTTAATATGTTATAAACATTAGTTAATGCTGAATTGTTCTTTTTTGTTATTTTTTTTATGTTAATAAAAATATGGCTTAATGTATTTAAAATGGGTATTTTGAAGTTGCCGATTTTTTTAAATTGAAGTGCCGATAATGCCTATTTTATTTGGAAAATATGCCGATTTTTCGTCCAAATCATCTGGCAGTCCTGAGTGCGGGAACGCCTTTCATGCAAATTAGGATCCAGCTGGATCGCAAAGTAGAGTAAAGAAACACACCTAATAATATAAATATTTTTTATCTGATCAAACATAAGAAAATCACATCGGTCATGTGAAATTTCATAAAGATTGGGTCTTTCCAGTTCTTTTCATGTTTTGTCTCCAACAATCAACTTACAAGCTTAAGAGAAATAATGTAAATAAATGAGGTATATATAATCGCTATTAAAGCTTCTAAATATTGATATATTGTGGTTTCCTTGCAAGATCATGTAATTCTGGTACCGCCCTCGTACATGGATAGAATTATTACTGCTATTGATGTTTTTCAGACTATATTGCAATAAGTTTCATTGCACGAGCATGCACCTTATGTATTTTGTTTCTTCTATGAAAATGTTTTTTAATATTGTTAAATCGATTTGAGTATATTAACAATATCCTTTAGGAAACAACTTTTATATATATTTGTCGTATTTAGCAAGTGCTATGGAATTTCTTGCTGTAGTAAATAAAGACGACTGCTTGATATTCTTGCTAATGACGAAAAGAAAGAACTAATGTTTCCGTTTTAAACGCTACATTTTTAACGCCAAATTCAAGGTCAAGTTTGTAAGAAATGTATACCAAAGGAACCTTGAAATGTTTGATAAATGGAATTAGCAAATAATAAAAGAAGGAAAAGAATGAATAAATATGTAAGCCAGCAGTTGACAGTTTGTAATAAACTTAATGAGAGTGTTGTTGCATCTACAATAACAACTATTGAAAAATATAGATTTAAGTTTATGCTGACTTAAAGCATAAGACGGAGTCAACTGTCGATTAAAGAATTAGAACATTAGTTAAATATATAGCTAGCTATAGTTTGTTTTTAGTGTAATTTTTGCTGCAATTATTTACAAACTTATCAATTATTTTTCTTTTATTGTTGCAGGATTCCCGGGGATCGATGTACTGCGCGAGTGAACCGGACCCAATTGGTAGAGTCCAGTACCAGTCGGGAGGGTTCATTCACTCCAACAACAGTGGCAGCATTGGCCAAGCGACTTACAACCGCCCTCATTCTGCACTTGAACGTAATTCCACCGAAATCATTGAAGTCGTCTGTCAGCCACACTATGTCCGAGAAGAAGACTTGGAACGGCAACGGCCTATTGTTGCCTGTTCACAGCCACCAATCCCTTCGCTACTCACCGAGTGTCAGCAATCAAGTGGCTCCCTTTTTTCTATTGTCTCAGCACCACCGCTGCCAATGGCCGAGTTGGATGTCAAACAAATGGATACGCTGGGTGTGGGCCTGCAGCCGGGAATTGGATATGGTCTACAAATGGGTGGCAGTGCACAAAATCCTTTCATTACTGCTCACTCGAATGTTTCAATCGCTGATGTCGCCGCATCGGCACCGGGCTCTGCCACGTCTACCATACCCAGACGTCCGGCTTCCCTACCCATCGATCAACCCTACTGTCCCGCACCAGCGAGCCGCACGTTGCACGCCAGCCTGTTGGAGCATCAGATATCGGAAATTGAAGAAGATGATAATGAAAACTTATTAACGGTCTCAAGTATTACGGCACGGCCCTTAATTGCCAAATCCCGTGAATTACGATCGAGTCGTAATTTATGCAGCAGTGCCGGTAAACGAAAACGTGGAAAAGGTGGCCAAAAATTACCGGCTGGCATCTCAAATGTACCCAGCAATACGGATTCGAGAGCCAGTTCTGGTCATCCACCATCATCACGTTCTTCAATCAGCACTGATCCGCCAGATGGCGGCTATGGTTGGTTTATTGTATTCGGAGCATTTTCGGTACAATTTTGGGTAGCGGGTTTGGTGAAATCCTATGGAGTTTTGTATGTTGAAATCATGGAAACATTTCCCAGTTCAACAGCCACTGTGGCCTCTTGGATTCCAGCTATACTCTCGGCTTTATGTTTAGCTTTAGCACCACTTTCAAGCGCATTGTGTCAGCGCTTTTCTTGTCGTACAGTAGTTTTTATAGGCGGACTCTTTTGTGCTCTTGGCATGTGTCTTAGTTACTTTGCCACCAGCCTTCTGCATCTACTTTTTACTTTTGGTATACTCACTGGTATAGGTGGTGGTCTTTCCACCACTCCAGGTATTGTTATAGTCTCCCAGTATTTCGATAAACATCGGGCTTTAGCCAATGGTATCTGTGTTTCGGGTACAGCAACGGGCAGTTTCATATTGCCTGTTCTCATTAAACATTTAGCCGAGAATTTCGGTTTCCATGGCACTATTTTAATACTAGGGTTTTGTATGTTGGATGTCTGCTTATCAGCTTTGCTGTACAGACCTTTAGAGTCTTTTCACACCGATGACGAAAAGAATATTGAAGAAGAGGATGCAACTAAGCCTCTAAATGATATAAATCCTAGCAACATTGATATGTTAACTAATTCAACCTATTTGGATACATGTGATGACGGTTTGAATACTAAGTTCATAGAACATTTGTTTATGGAGGAGTCAAAAAATCGTTTAAATGATTACTACAATAATAGATATAATGGTAGGTGAAATTTTATTTTTTCTTCATAATTCTTAAACGTTTTGTACACGTTTTTTTACAGCTTCTGAAAAATCTGTTCCTACTTGTGCGCAAGAGAGCGATGATGAGGTTAAGGATATAATTGGCGAGACCACTTTTATTAAGCCCATAAAAAAAGTAAGAAGTTCCGGTATCATGCACTCCGTAGAAGATTTAAGTACCACTTCGACATGGGTGTATCGTAAGAATTCTGGAACTGATTCGAATCGTGGATCTCGTCGTCGTCGTAATGCTTTTGCTAACGATGAAATCATATCTAAGATACAGGCCCATTTGGAAAAACCTCTCTCACCACCCGCCGTTGTAACACGTGGTCTCAGCAAGAGCATGGAAATACCTACACCTGCCAGTAATATGAGTGAAATAAAGTCTATTGAAAAAGAACAAGATGGCAGTTTAGTAGGCGCCAATTCCATAGAGGAAGATGTTGACGATGTTGTACGTTTAACTTGTATCGAACGCATAGAAATATATTTGGATATAAGTTTATTAAAGGATCCAACATTTATATTAATGTGCTTATCGGTGACACTGATGTCGGTGGGATGTCCCTACATGTTGTACTATTTACCCGCTCATGTTATATCAATTGGTAAGTGTTACGGTTACACACGTAATTTAAATTATATATTTTTTTGCAATAAATTAAAGCTGCCAAGCTAAGGCGTTTCTGTATTCCCGGGAACTCGTGAGTAGAATGTTAACCCGTGTTTCATTAAAATTCAATCAACGAAATTCTTTCACAATATTCGTGAAATTTTCATTGGATTTGTTAAATTGTAATTGGATTAATGAAACAAATCTAATAAAATGTTTTCAACCAATGAAATTCTTTCACAATATTCGTGAAACATTCATTGGATTTGTTAAATTGTAATTGGATTAATGAAACAAATCTAATGAAATTGTTTCACTGGTTTTATGAATCAAAATTCTTTTAGTGTAAACCTGTTTTACCTTTTAAATTTCAATTAAATTTAACTGAAACTATTTTTGAGTTTAAGTTCTTAACTGGAAGAAAATATTGACATTTGATAATAAATAATTTTTTTGTTATAACAATCAAGCTATGAATTTTAGTCGAACTGTATGGTTTAAATCCAAAGAAATGTTATACTTTTGGCTTGAGTTCGGTTTTAATTTAATTTTTCAATTAACTTATAGTTTTATTTAGAGAAAACTGTGAAGTTTGTAGCCATATAAAAATTTACTATGAGGAGGGTAGAACTTACATGTTTCGAGACCTCCCGGTCTACTCATCAGAGCTCTTTATCGCTAAACTAATGAAAGTATTTCATTATTTTAACGAAACTATTCACCATTTTTATGAAACTATTTCATTATTTTAATAAAATTATTTCATTATTATGTAGACTCATTAACTTAAACTGTTTTATTGACTATTTAAATTTGCTGGTAATTTAATGCTACAAACACGAATGATAGACACTAATAGGGAATTTAAAAGAAGACTTTTTAGCTTGATTTTTTTTAAACTTCATGTTATACCCAGGGCGTTTAGTGGGATAACAAATCCAAAGGAAATTTACTTTCTAATGCAAAATCTTTTGGACTTGTTACTTGGTTAAAGGTATTATTACACAGTTCGATCATCAACTCTAAAAAATCACGCTAAAAAGTCTTCGTCTAAATTCCATATAATGCACATTAGAAAAATGTTCAATGTTTATCGAACTCACAGTATCGAACTCAGACCTCGAAATTTTCAACAAACGTCTTAACTAACGTCTTGACTACTTCAGCCAACAGCACTCTTAAAACAATGTGATTTATGAGTGTATAATAATAAGACAGAGTACAACAACAATCATTCAAAACTATTTTTGTTGTGCGCTTTTGGTCGACAACTGTATAAATAAATAATGGTGTGTTTTTTATCGGTATTGCACGCCTCATACGCGAAGCGTTGAGGTGGGTACTACTCTCACTTCACGCGAAACTACTGATTTTTCAAAGTTAAAATGGCTCTATTATTATCATATATTGCACTTGTAAAAAATAAATACACACACATATTAAGAAAAAATACTACTTTTAGCACTCATGACATTTTTAATGTCATTTTTATTATTTAAACTAATTAAAAAACTGTTTAAAAAAGTTCTGTCTTGGACGTCCGTTTGTCTGTATGTACGGATACTGTATGTGGTCACGATAACGACCGAAAGACTTCACTAATCGAGTCCTTTTTTTCTTTTTACGCTTCAGTATAATTAGGAATAGAAGCCTATTTAATTTCACGGTCTAAATGAGATTATGAGGCGTGCACTTTTGGATTTTCCAAACTATTTCATAAATCCAATGACACTTTTCTTCAGAACTATGAATTACGTTTTAATTCATAAGACTACATATTTTAAGCTTTTTAATTATTCATTATTATCAACTCATACTGCAGTCTGATATTGACAATCTTTCCCAATGGTGTAGAATTAATTTAATGGACCTAAACATTAAAAAATGTAAACATATGGCGTTCAACCGAATAAACAAATTAGATTCATGCTATTATGTCAATGGAACAAAACTGGAAAAAGTGCACAATATTACTGATCTGGGCTTGCTGTTAGATCACAAGCTTGATTTTCGTGATCACATTGTGTTAACTGTCAACAAAGCTAATGGTGTTCTTGGTTTTATGAAACGATGGTCTAAAGAATTTTATGACCCATATATCATGAAACAACTTTATACTTCTTTAGTTCGGCCTATTCTCAAATACGGATCAATTATATGGGATCCTTACTATTCCATTCATATCAACAGTATTGAATCGGGGCAAAAGCGATTTTTGATATTTTGTTTACGAGGCCTCGGGTGGAATTCATATGTTCTACTGTCATATGTTAGCAGACTTGGCCTTATTAAGCTACCAATTTCAAAAAGCCGTCGCGTAATGCTGAGTATCTCTTTTCTGCTTGGACTAATTCGCGGTGATGTCGATTCTGAGTTCCTGCTTGGTGAAATTAACTTTAGTGTACCAATTAGGCCAACTCGTAACTTTCAGCTGATCAATCTAAATTACAACAGATCTGTTTATGCTAACAATGACTCTTTTCGTCGCATTTGTGAAAATTTCAATAAATATTATCATATTATAGATATCTCTGAGAGTAATGATGTTATAAAACGTAAAATTATGTTGTATTTAAACAGTTAATGTAAATCGCTTTTGTATCTGTAAGGATTTATAATCTATAGACTTAATAAATAAATAAATAAATAAAGATATTTTGTCAAAACTAAAAGCAGTTTCCATCAAATTTCAAAATGTTGTCGTCATTAATCCAATGAAATTTTCTAACGAAACTATGAAAGCTAATGAAGAAATTCCTATGAAATTCATTCACAATATTCGTAAAAATTTCATTAGATTTGTGAAATTGGCTTTGGTTTTGGAAAAAAATCTAATGAAATTCTTTTATTGGATTTATGAAGCAAAAATTTTTCAGTGCATTCGGATAGTACTTATATATAATTTATATTATTCTATACCCATTAGGTCTCTATAAGATAGTTCAGTGGCAAGTCACAAGTATCAATTAACCGCATCTTAGGCCATCTCCATATAAAAGTGACTGATCCGCTTCATAGGAATTGTTAGAACTCGGACCGGTTCCTTCCACCTGGGGACCGACCACGTGACCTATTTTGTGTCAGTTTCATTTGCCGCAGGGTTATTTTAATTGTATTCTCCAGTAAAACGGAAACTGGAGTTCAAGTAAAAGATATCTTCGAACTGTAGAATATCTTCAGAGAATTGCATTTGTTGGGCAGCCAGCAGAGGTAACGTCTCAGAACGACAAAATCGATAATATTTAACATTTTCTGCTGATCCGTTGGCCAATATGTTAATTCCCCACTTAAGCTCACAGTTAAAAACTTATTTTAAAAGTATTATCAAACAAAATGCAACCTCTACGTATTTAGTGCAATTAAATCGTGGAATACACGAAATACCAAAACTTTTACATCAACTAATTTGCCTATTTTTCTTTATATTAAATTATCTTGCTTTAATTTTTCTTTACTAACACTGCAAAATTTTTCATTAAAGGTTATAATAAAAGCGAAGCCGGTTATTTGGTAACCGTTAGTGCTGTTTTAGATCTTGTTGGTCGTCTGGGGCTAGGATGGCTCTCAGATTTACAACTATTCGATCGCAGAAAGACTTATATATTTTGGTAAGTAATTTGAGTTACAAATAATACGTCAAAAATAATAACTTTCATTTAATTTAGTATCCTAGGAGCTGGCATCGCTGTACTCACTATACCATCGGAATATACCATCTATTTGGTGGGCTTGTCAGCAGCCATTTATGGTTTCTGCTTAGGCAGCTGGTATGTCTTAATGCCAGTCTTATTGGCCGATATATTCGGCACCGATCGCATAAGTTCCAGTTACGGTTTAGTTCGTATGTTTCAAAGTATTGGTGCGATATCGGTGCCACCATTGGCCGGTTTTCTAAGAGATTTATCCGGCAGTTATGCCATTGTATTCTATTGCATGGGCTCTTGTATGGTTTTGGGCTGCCTACCACTATTAGTATGGGCCATTCTGGATTGTCGAGAGCGCAAACTTTATGAAGCTAATGATAATAATGAGGATACATCATCGGTATCTTAAATTATAAACACTGTTTGGACTAAAATTGCAAATTTGAAACCATATTGAAAACAGTATTTGCTAAAATTATCATTTGAGTTACTTGTTTTAGCAATTAGCATGTTTCGTGTTTTTTTTAGGTTTAACCCCAACCAAAAAACAATACTTTAAACTGTTAAAAGTAGTTCATGCAGACAAAGATTATTTAGTTGCAACAAAAACCAATTTACAAACCTATAGATCTAAAATAGCATTTATCTTTATTCAAGCTAAAGTTAAAAAAAAAACTCAAATACTATTTTATAATAACATACTGAAAAATTACACGTTACAATTTAGTATGAAGTGCTAAAGATTTTAACACAAAAACAATTTTGATATTAAGCGGACTCTGTTAAAAAAAAACATAAAGCTTTATTAGTCCTCATTTGAAAAAAAAATTACCTTAACATATTTTTTTTTATTTTTTAGGATATTGAATAGAAATCAGAAGGATTTAGAGAACGTCAGTACTGAAGAAAGATAAAAAATAGTCTAGTAATGAATTGTAGGATTTTTGCAAAATATACTTTAATGTAGATATAGTTTTTGGCTGTTAGTAGTATATGAGTATTTTTAAGGCCCATAGAGATGAATTAATTCTTTCTCTTCTTTTTATTCAGTTGGAGAAGTTTTTTTTTTTCTTATTTCAGGTGGAAAATTTTCCACTTTAGTGCATTATTACAACTGGCACCACCCACAATCATTGTCGGCAATGAGTTTTTATACATTTTGTATGGAAATTAATATATCCTCGGATTTCGGACCACAATGTCGCCAGAATAGAATATATTTGAACTCTTTTTCATTCTCTGGCGATCTTCTCATTTTTAAAACATTTCCACAAAGTAGCGTTGCCATCTGTTTAAAATTAACATTGTAAATTGTTGTTGATTTTTTTTAACAAAGGCAGAGACAGAACTTCAAAATGAAACATATGCACAATTCACAAGTTCTCAGTATTGTTTATCGTTTATTTAAATACACCTTGGAAATACACCTTGTGAACAGTCATATTTATTGTAACGGCTGGTATCTTGTATTAATGGACAAAAGAAGATCAAGATACATACAAATACTCTCTGAAAGAGTCTCTCTAAATACGAATTTTATGAAACATATATAATAAAAGTGTATATTTTTATATGAAAACTACCAACAACAAATATACACTACTGTTAAGTAATACAGAGATACACATGATGCAGCTGGTTTGTGAATTGGATAATAGTTACTTGTGTTTGCTTTTTTATGAAAAACAACAACAAATATGGTTTGAGTTTGGACTCATCGCCTTCTCTTTTGATGTGGGGTATCGGCTGCGGTTCCAATTGTAATTAGGCACATAATGCTATGAGTATTTACTAAACGTGATCACAAAACATTTGCTTGCTTATTGTACACAATGTATGTAGGTATGTAATAATGTATTGAAGTGTGTTCTTGTTTTATTCCTCTTCAATTTATGAGAACACTAAAAGTGTTATTCCATTTTATCAAAAGCATACAACAACACTTAATTATCTGCCGAGCAGCGCCGTTATTTATTGTATTGTCAAAACAAATTTCACTATTGCATTTCAATGGACAATAGTGTTAACTAAAATGAAAAAGTGCTTATAGTGCGACAATGTGTGTATGTTCGAAAGAAAAAACAAATAACGGCAGGTACTTTTTTATTTTTGTTGCTTTTTTCATTATTAAAAGCACACCTTGTTAGAGTTTTCTGCTAATTTTTAAAATATAATATGTGTATGTAATTTGTTTCTCTTTTTTGATAGATAAAAAATGGAAATAAAATTGGGTTAAAAAATTAAGATTGTTATTCTCTTTCTATAAAGTGCTTGTGGAATGATGTACACTATGAAGTTTACAGTATCTTTATTGTACACTTGACATAACTGCCTATCTCTCTGTTGTAAAATAATGTTATACATTGTTTATTAATATGATTATTTCGAACGTATTTGGTTTGTGAATCTAAATTGATTATTAGGCTAAGGTTCGTAGCGTTATATTCAGAAAAAATTGGGCATGATTAATATTCCAAGAAACAAGGGAAAAATTAACATCCAACTAACTTTTCAACGTACACAGTAGAAGAGAGTAGCTCCACTTTCGGAAGCCGCTACACTTCCGTCGTCAGTGCGCACGTGTATTTGCTTATCACCACTTGTCAGGTGGCTCTGTTGAATGTGATTTTAATTCCTATATATACAACTTTTTCGTAAAAATTGAATACGAGAATTATTGATTTTAATTCCTGTATATACAACTTTTTCGTGAAAATTGAATACGAGAATTAAATCACTCTCAAGCTGATATTAAAGTGCACTTTCCCAGCGTTGCCATCGTATTATTTTTCTTAATTCCCATTTTTTAGATTTTTGTTCTACTCAAGACAAACTTTTTTGGTTTGATTTTATACTTAAGTATATATGAACATGTAAACATGTTAATATCAGAAATTTGTAAACAGATAATGTTCTTTATATCGTTTCTACCATTCAGCTACTGTTAACTTTTTAACGTCCTAAAATTTATAGATAAATTATATTTAAAAAAATTGTTTAAGTAACGTTCAATACATTTTTATATGAATTCAATATTTTTTCCGAACACACACTTTATTTTGAATTTAGTACAATTTAGATGTACAATCATCGATGTATTTTAACATAACCTCTTAAAGTATTCACGGAAGAAATTTCAATTATACATATTAAAAAAATATGGATAACACTCACACACATTTTTTTGGATACAAACCTACGCTATTATTTAAGTGTATACTGTTAATCAATTTCAATAATTAAACTGAGTAATGGAAGCGTACTAAAAGAGCGTAACGCTCAATACACAAAATGGCAGGCAACAACAATTAAATATATATATATATATATATATATATATATATATATATATATATATATATATATATATATATATATATATATATATATATATATATATATATATATATATGCATAATTTTTAATATTTTTCAAACATTTTATGTGTAAAAAAGTAAAGGCAAATATTCTAAAACCGTTATAAATTTAATCTCGTTTTTGGACAAATTCATAGTTCCATAATGTGGAAAATGAACAGTATGCATTACGGACACGCCATTTTGTATGAAGAGACTAAAAACAGTATTTTCGTTATTCGTTTTTAACACATAATTGGCAGTCTTATACAAAAAAAAACTTAGGTACATTTATTTATAGTCAATTAAATCATGCTAAAGCAGCTTGCATTTTAAAATGTATGCGTTTATTTTATGAAATATTTTACTATACTTTCAACGGACACGAAAAAAAACTTTTGAAATGAGAATCAGACATATAATTATCATAGAGAGAAGAGACCATGTCACAGAGCAAGTCATGGGATAATTTTCAAAATGGTAGCGGCCGGTTATAACTCTGTTACGTTTAAATGGCGTTGTCATTGCAAGGGGCCAGGCCAACTGGCATAACTAAAGTACATTACCGGTCCCAGTTCTAATCTTAGTGTTTAGTGGCAGTGACCATAATTTTTTTCTACAACAAGAGAATAATTGGGTCTTTGTTGATGCCTTTGTCAAACCCGATTTGTAATGAAAATATGTATATAATTTAAGTATGTTTATTTGCAGTCGTGGGGAAAGTCTTGCAAAACTTTAAAGAAAGTCCCGCGCTGTAGTTTGTTGTTTTCCTATACATTTAATAACAATAATATCATTCGTTTGCATTTTTTTATGATTTTTCAAAACTTAATTTAAGAATATTTTTTAAAACTTAAATTGTATAATGTCCTCGCTGAACGCCTCAATTTTTTCTATTTCTTGAATACTATGTTTTTTTTTTAATTTTTATTTTAATTATTTATTTATATAATAAAAAACCCCCAAACAACAAAAACAACTTAAGCACTAAAAATGCGCAAAAGAACTGAGTTAAAAAAGACATTAAGAATTTCTCCGATTAGTCTAACACTGCCAATTGCAAAGTAACGCTGATTTAAAAAAGAGTTGCACTCAACCCATTGGCATTCGATTAGACTGCTAGGGAAAATTTTAATTTTATAAAATAATATTAATTAATTTCTTACTGATTAATGATGATTTTTCCTTATTCTTAATAAATTATCGAATGTTTATAAAAGGTTTATGAAGAAGATTTCTATACAAAATTTGTTTCATAAACCTCTTATAAAACATTGATAAGTGTTATGAATAAAGCAGTTAAAGTCTTATTTGAAATTAAACTTTAAATTTATTGAATCTTTATAAAAAATTTTGTTAATTGATTTTTATAAATCTAAAATTTAACTATCAGTAAGACTTACTTACATATTAATAGGATATTAAAATAACAAAAAATAATAATAATATACTCGTATATTAACACCTGCATTATGAAAATTATACAAAATAAAATAGTTTTTAATCAAAACCTAAACTCGAGAAACATAAAAATATACATATGTATTTAGTAATAATAAAATTATTCTGTTTAGTTGGTAAAAATTTAATATAAAAAAATAATTAAATAAAACAAAAAGAATTTAAATGTTTAACACAAATTAAAAGTAAAAAGTAGTCATAAAAAATTAAATGTGAACTAATAAAGTTTAAAAAAAATTAATTAATTAATGTTGTTTTTATTTCTGATGAGCTGTAACAAAATGTCAACGAGTTTTCCGATAAAAAAATATAATTTCCAAAAAATTTTGCTCTATAATACAGAAAAAACTAAATTTAATTTTCTGTGAAGGAATTCAATGAAAAAGTAAATAGTTTATCTAGAAACGGACCAACACAAAAATTTTACATATAGATAAAAATATCTCAACAATGAAAAAAGTGTTTTTTGTCAGTGAACAAATTGTTTAAATCTAAAAAACAATTTGTCTAAAAATATTTAAAAATTGTAAACGAAACAATTTAATAAATAAAACAAAAAGATTTACTGGATTTTCTGAAATATATCAAACAATATTTTTGTCTGAATTTATAAAACAATTAGTCCAAAAATACTAACAAATATTAAACAAAAGTCTACTTAACAAAAATATTTACTGCATTTTTTGTAATATATCAAATAAAACCTTTGTTTGGGTTGCCCTCACCATCCATTAAGCATTTATAAAATTTCACTATGTTAAATGTGTTCAAGTCTGAATGTTTATCTAAAGACTCGAAGAAAATGAATGAGAGTTAACGCAACTACATTAACGAATTGATTCACTCAAAAATATTCAGTAATCAAACTTGGTACAATCGCATTACTTTGCTATTATTGTTGTTGTTGTTATTTCTATGTATGTCGTCATCGGAGTTGTTTTTTTACGAAACCGTGGTTTTCTTGTTGTTTTTGGTGTTTGCGTCCTAAATAAAAGTCAAACCAAAAATTCATTGATTCAGTAAAGAACATTTACTGAAAATGAAATTTCTTTTCAGACAAACTTTTGTTAAAATTTTTTTTGATAATTTTTTCGGTGTAACGCACTAAAAATTATAAAATAACACCGTACACAGAAACAGGGCTGCCAGTTTAGGGGTTCATTGGAGTTTTTTGGAGAAAATCCTTAAAAGTTTCTTTCCTTTGATCTACAATTAAAACTACTCCTTCTAATATATTTTTAACATACATACGAGTATATTGAGAGATTTGGACCCCAGATAATGTACTGATCCCTATTAACACAAAGTTTACTCATATCAATTTTATTTATAAGTTTAATAACTCTCAGTTTGCCTGAATTTAAGCTTTATCTGAAAGTTTAGCATTATCGTTAACATTTTATTAATGCTTTACCAAATCATCAGTAATTTATTAAAAAACTTTAAAGTTTTCAGCCGTATGTAAACTTTCGTAGCACTTTGTATGTGATAGCAATTATCTCCTGATACATAATATATAACTCCGTGAATAATATAGACTGAATTTGCATGTTAAAATATTTCATGAAACATTTTCATTTGCTTCTTGCAACTATGGAGATGCAAATGGGGTAAAGAAACTTGACAAGAATCATCTAAACATTCATTTCATACCACTTGTTTTACCAAATTTCTTCCCTGACCATAAAAAAATTTCATGCAGCAAATTTCAGAAAATATTTCATCGTGTAAACTTAGAATTTAAAAAAAAAACGTTTTTTATGAGGTTTTTTTGCGGGATTTTCCTTTTAACAGGGGATTTTTTGGGGAAATATTTTTTCAAATTTGGGGAGCGCGATGAAAAGGACCCGGCAGCCCTGCTCAGAAGTCTAAATTACTCAAAATAACAAGGTTCTAATGACTGATTCTGCCAGAAGGGACCAAAAAATTTACATATATGTCTATCGGTGTTTTAAATGTTTGCGTCTGACCTTTATTTAAGAAGAAATTATAGTAAATCGGCATGCATACGCAGAAGAAGTTAAACTTCATTACGATGAACTAGGACCTGTACACCAATTTGTAAATTCAGACAAAAATGTGTGCAAAATTACAATTTGATCATTGAAAAAAACTGAATTTTTTTCCTATAAAAAAATTTTTAGTTCAGACAAAAATTTGTCGAAATACAAACTGGTTTATTGAAAAAAAAATTTAATTATTTCCTATAAATTTGTAAATTCAGAAAAAATTGTATTAAAATCCCGGGAATTTTTTAAACGAATCCCGGGAAATTTTGTCGGTAATTTTCGGGAAATTTAATCAATCAGTAGTATGAAAATATTTTATTAAAACCAACGATTATGTCCAATGTTCTCTTCGTACGAAAAGGCCTGCAAAGGTGGAAGTACTATTGACTTCCTGCGACATTTACGACAAGTCCACAATGAAATCGATGTTATAGAGGTTTCTCATGCGATTCCTACTTCAAGCGTTCTAAAATATTTTATATGAATTTTTATCTTTGTTATTCTTTTGTGGAAAAAGTAGAACAAGAAAAAATATATCAGACTTTGTAAAGATAGTGAGTGGTACAAAGCATTAAACAAAGGCGGTAACTTTATATCGATCATTTATTACAACTTAGTGATATCTCAAAAAAACGAAGCTTTAAAGTTACTGAAGAAAAAGTGTTCCTTAATGCCTTCTTGATATGAAAAATAAAATGAGAAATGTACTCGTATCATAATATAAACTAAAGTTATAGACATTTTCCAAGTTTAAGTTTTGCGAGATATAAGAACGTTGCAATAACGGATCGATATCTGCCTGTACGCTCTACATAATAATATGTATAACTTAGGGTTGGTGCACATTGCAGGAGCATTTGAGAAATATCATTTTTTAAATTCTCTTTTTGTTTCCATAAATTCCACTTTGGTGATGTGATCTAGACAATAAAAAAAACATACATACGTAGTATGTATTACATATATATATATATATATATATATATATATATATATATATATATATATATATATATATATATATATATATATATATATATATATATATATATATATATATATATATATATATATATATATATATATATATATATATATATATATATATATATATATATATATATATATATATATTTATATATATATATATATGAATTTAATAATTATTTTTAATTAGTTTTTAAATATGGATATGTATGTATGTATGTATTTGCGTTTAGAATGAATAAACTTGCTTTTATTCTTACCATTTTTATTAAGAAACAAATTGTATTTCTTATCTTGAGCTCGTTTGATTCAAATTACTAATTTTCAAAAACACCCGAGAATCCTGGGAATAAGAAATTTTATTTCCCATTTCCTGGGAATGGGAAAAGTTGGGGAAATTAGAAACCCTAGCTACACTCAAAAGAAAAATAAATCCATCCGTACTTAAAACAAGCCAAAGCGGTGTCAAAAGTACGGTAAGTACGGATTCTCTTAAATCAAATACAGAACACTTGATCCAAGTACGGATCATTCAAGTGCTAAATACATACTTAGCTTTATCCATTATCAAGCCTGATCCGAGATTGATTCACGGTAAAAAATATTTAGCTCAATAACGCAGCAGGCTTGGCGAAAATTGGACGGCTTAGATTTGAATGCATGATGGACGCTGATTAGATGAATTATATAGAGGATTATTTAATTTTCAATAAAAAAAAGTAGCACATTTCAACAAGGTGACATTTTTGATGCAGAAAAGTAAACACCATAAGAAATTTTTATGTAATCTTTTGCAATAAATTAATATTTCTTGTTAAACTGAGATGTACAAGATTGGTGACATAAATTATTTTAACGATTTTCCGTCCTCCCACGTCAAATTTGGTTTGTAAACAGTCAGTGTTTCATTGAATACTAAATTTAGTATTTTTAGTATTTAGTATTCAATAGAGCACTGAAGGTGGCACATAGCCGAAGCCGGTCTGTTTACAAACCAAATTTGACGTGAGATGACGGAAAATCGTTCCAAATTCAAAAAAAACTCCGTCGGAAGAAAAACACAACACTCGACATAAATTATATTTAAATATGATCTTTAAAAATTAAATTTCTATTTAAATAGAAATTAAGTTCAAAAAATAAAACAAAACAAATAGGATTTTTGCTAGGCTGCTGATACTGCCGTCGCACTGTGTTGCGCCTAGTGGAAAAGTAACTTTTTTCCGATTATTTTTTTCAGTGTTTTTAATGATGCAATTTTGTCACAGACATTCCAAGTAAACAAAAACACATAAAGCTTATTTTTATGTTGGCCCGTTGATTTTTAATTGATTTTAGAAGTCAAATATACAAAATTTTCACGAAAAGAGGGGATTTCAGGGCTGTATTCAAAATGATCTCATTTGATTTTGGTGACAGATATTTTGATTCGGAAAAAAATCTGCCTTCGGACAAGTATCTTCTGTAAAAAAAAGGAATGTTGTTTGAGACATTTTCATATGCACCTTTTTTAGAGCGAAAACCCGACTAAAGGTCCATTTTTCCTTAAAATTTGGGTTAGGTAAGCAATATCTAAAAAGTCCCAGAGAGTCCCAGTTCCAAACCACTACAGAAATGTTACATAATTTGTTTTCAACGAACTGTGAAAAAATCAGCTGCCCATACCTTAGCGATTTTAGTATATCACTCTCAGTATTTATTCCATAGAAATAGAACGGAAATTCTCGGAATCACTTATTGAATAATTTAATCATATTGGTTTTCGGGTGACTTTCGGTCATCCCACGTCAAATTTTTATTATTTTCAGACCGGTTTCGGCTAATCGCCATCTTCAGTGTTTTCTCTTTTGTCACTAATTAGTCCGCATGTGTGTCCGTCTTTATATAGTGTTTTCTTTTAGCTTGTGGTGGTACCGTTCTCTCTCTCTCTTATCATTTATTATTATTATATTATTATAATTTTTATTGTTAGATCCAGCTAGTTAATGCTGTTGTTCTCTTGTTTCTCCATTGTGAATACGATGTTTTTGTGTTGTTTGTTCAATAAGTTCATGATCTCCTCCTCGTTATCTTTCTCCACTATGCATATAAAAGTGCAATGAAGTTCACTGTGGTTTCCATTATAATTTTGACAGTCAAGAATTATGGAATACATTAAAATTTCCTATCAGGAACTGCATGAGTTGATGCAACAGAGTAAAACTAGATATGTGGAGGATGTTTTGGAATTGCTTGATCATGAGCATGAAGTGAAAAGTAGTTTAATATTTCCACACATAAAAGATAAATTCAAAAAGTTCGTCAATAAGTACAATACACGTCTTCAAGAGTTTAACAGGATGTATGAACGGCTTGGAGCTACGGACTGGATTCAAGAGGGCTATATTGAAGTTGGAAATCATCAAACTACTTCAAAACGAAAACCCGAACCTAAGGAATTTACATTATGCTGTGAGAAAACAAAGAATGGAAACAGAAGAGGTTTCTGCAGATTTAATTAAATACACAGCTGAAGAATTGAGAAAAGAGGAAGAAGGGGATATAAAGGCAGCTTTGGCTTTCCTTTCTTCATGGACATGAAACTCAGCGTTTATCAGTGGCAAAAGTTAAAAGAATATCATGAAAAATACAATTACTTTCCTAGTTACAGAAAACTTTTAGAGGAGAAAAAGAAATGTTATCCAGAGGATGTCGAGGTAACTGAAAATCTGCTTCAGTCAAACTACAATCTCTTTTGGATCACACCGCGAATAGAATACTGGAATCCCAATCAATTGACCACCTTCAAGCATATGCAGAGAAAGAAATGTTATTGATTAGCAAATGGGGTATGGATGGATCTTCAGGACATAGCCAGTATAAACAAAACTTTACTGACAATACAGCAACTGATAGTAGCTTGTTCAGTATATCTATGGTTCTTTTAGTTCTTTCATGCAATAAAGAACAAGTATGGGAGAATCCAACACCATCATCAACCAGATATTGCAGACCAATCAAGTTTGAATATGCTAAGGAGACTGGAGAGTATACAAAGCAACAGGACGATCTCATGAAAGAACAAATAAATAGTATACACGAAACGATTATCAACATAAGCGGATTACAATTTAAAGTAGAACATAAACTGGAGGAAACAGTGGTTGATGGAAAAGTCTGTAATTCTTTATCTGATAACAAGTCTGCAGCAACGTGTTACATTTGCCACGCAAAGCCCAGTGAAATGAATCAGTTGGACAGAATTGTTAAAAGGACACCCAATCAGGAAGCTTATAGATTTGGATTATCAACATTACATTGTAGAATAAGATTTATGGAAACCCTACTGAACATTGCTTATAAAATCACTGTGCGCAAGGCAGGGGAAACAAAGAGAACTAAGCTCAGTGAAGATGAGAAGATTATTAGAGATCAAAGAAAAAAGGAAGTTCAACAAAATCTGAAAGATCAGCTCCAAATAACTGTTGATGTTGTGAAACAAGGAAGTGGAACAACTAATGATGGTAACACAGCAAGGAAATTCTTTAGTGATCCTGAGAAAACCGCTCTGGCCACAGGAGTAGATACCGAACTTATAAGAAGGTTTTCTAGTATTTTTCAAGCTATAGCTTCTGGATATAAGATAGACTGCGATAAGTTCTCGAAGTACGGAAAAGAAACTGCTGGTTTCTATGTAAAGAAATATTCGTGGCATTATATGCCACCAACTGTCCACAAGGTTCTTATTCATGGAGCTGAAATAATTCGTTCATTTTTGGTCCCCATTGGCCAACTATCAGAAGAAGCATTGGAAGCAGAAAACAAGGACTTCAGAAACACAAGCTTTACCATGCGAGGAAAACATCAAGAAAAGACAATTGTGAAGACATATTACATTATCTGCTCGCCAATTCTGATCCCGCAATCACAAGTAGGAGAATACTGAAGGAGAAGAAACACCTGGAATTATCAGAGGAAGCAATGAACTTATTGGTAGATGACTGATAATTTGTAATTTTTCTGTAGAATGCAATAAAATATGCCTGTGCTATCAAATAGTATCTTCAAAGTTTTTTTTTTCTTCTACATCTATTCTAGCACTCCACAAAAATGAGCATAACTCTCTTAAAACTGAAGCTATTGACTTCAAACCGGTATCAAATTAAAGCTTTTATTGCCACCTTTCAAATAAGAAATGAAATAGATTTTGGTTTTATATAAAATTTCAGAGTTTTTCAACAAATATCGAAAAATCATGAAAATTTGACGTTTATAATTCTTGTTCGGACCACCCTATAATTTATTTTAAAAACTAATCATAGGGTATTTATCAGAAATAAAAGAAGAATTAAAATAAATTTTTTTTTTAATTTTTCGAAAAATTTTTTTTTTATTTTTGACTTTTGTTGAAAATTTGACCCAACAATTTTTTTCGGTGTAAATTTTTTTTCACTCATTCTGTTTGGCATTTCATTCTGACCAATCTGTAGAAGTTTCTCATCGATACAATTAAAATTACAGTTTAGGCAATATGATTTCCAAAAAATTCCGGTTTCGCAACACTGTGCGTCGCTGGCAGTATAGGTAAGCGGGCTCTGATGAGAAGACTGTGGTGGTCTCGAAATATCTGATGTCAGTTCAACCTTCCGTACAGCCAAATTTTTATTTGAATGTTCAATATTTACATGCTTTAGAATTTCTTGCTTAAACAAGAATATATACTTTAAGATAAATGAAATTTATTTGCTGGTGTTTATGCAGCATTTCATTGGTGCTTTACGAAATCGTCAGTAGACTTCAAACACAATTTTGAACAGTTACAAACCCTTTATCTAATGTACAGACTTTCAAAAACCATTTGAGAATTCACGAATATGTAAATGATTTTCAAAAACAAGCAAGGTAGGCCTTCAAAATTATACAAAACCCAGCAAATATTTTTTTATTCGATATGAATCTATTTTATTTTTCTACACCTTTATACAATTAGAAATCCATTGGATAACAATAAAAGTACTTATAAGGCAAAATTAAAAATAAAATCCAAATTAAACCTTTATGAAATTTATTTGACATATTGTCATAATTTTTTTTTAAATGAAATTTATTTGCTGGTGTTTAAGCATTGTCTATATACAGCATTTCATTGGTGCTTTACCAAATCGTCAGTAGATAAAGGGTTTGTAACTGTTCAAAATTGTGTTTGAAGTCTACTGACGATTAGGTAAAGCAACAATGCAATGCTGGATATAGACAATGCTTAAGCACCAGCAAATAAATTTCATTTTAAATAAAATGATGACAATATGTCAAATAAATTTCATAAAGGTTTACTTTAAGATTTTAAAAGCAGTATTTAGTATGGCAATACTGATTTTAAATTCGTAAAGTGTACTTTGTTTATGAGTATGGGCCAAAATGTTTTACTAATACATTGTTAGACTTAGGTTTTTGACATATATGGTATGGTGTTTATTTTTACCCTCTCCGATTTTAATGTAATTCGACATATATACATTAGAGTGGAGCGTTGTTGTATGAAGGAAAAAAAGTTATCCAATAAATTTCGAATACCTCCGGAATATTGCATATAGCTAAATTATACCAAAAATATTTTTTTAATTTTTTGCGACATATCTTTTAGCCCTCTACCACGGCTTTAAGCTAGAGAAATTATCGGCCATGTTCTGTATTTCATGTGGAATTAAAATGTGTGGAATTGTCAAAGCATTGTTGTTAAAAATATTAATTTACAACAATAATGCTTTGATAATTCCGCACATTTTAATTCCACATGAAATACAGATCATGGCCGTATATGAGTTTTCATTTAATTTACTTCATTAATATAGAAAAAAAAATTTATAATTTTTTTAAAGTTACACGTAAAAAACATTTTTGTGCCGAATGAAAAAAGTTTAAGATCGAGGAGATATGATAAAATATAAGAAAGTTATAAGCCATTAACTGAAAAAAGCTGATTTCATTTCCCATACAAAATTATTTTCAATGAAAAAAAAATTTTAATACAAACTGATTTAAATTAATTTTGTATGAAAACTAACTAAAAAATAATATAGCTGTTTTCGCTTAAGGGCTAATAACTTTCTTATTTTTTTATCAGAATTTAGCGATTGCATCCATTATGTGATTGTCACAAAAGTATGTTTGAAAAAAAATATACTTAGTATATTTTTCATCTTAATGGAGCAATTTAAAATTATCGTCTTTGGGGGAAGGTCTAAAAATATATTTTTTAAACTTTAGTGCCTGTAAGTCTATACATTTTTTATACGATCGGCACAATCAGTGTATTGAATGAAAGATTAGAGAGATATCTATACAACAGTGTGCAATTTATTTTATTCAGATGAGCCGTTCTCAGAACTTTTGCCAATAAACGACAAAACTGAAAAAAGCAAAAAAAAACTTGTTTTCCGCGAATATCCGGAAAACGCACATTAAGAAAAATATATTAATATCATTTTCATGTTCAGCGACCTCAAATTATTTTAGAAAATGTGTTTTTTTGCAAGATATGACAAAGACTTAGAAGTTGGAAAATTTGCTTCATTATTTCATCTTAAGTTTGTCTGAAATCTGTATAAAATAGTGGATATTTTGAGTGTAATGAGTTATAACAGCTATAAAGAATATGTAATGTTGCATCATATGATGTTTCACAAATTGATCGATTTGATCTCATATTCAAAATATTGATGCTGCGGTAGAGGGCTAAAAGTAGGTCCCAATATTTTTTCCATCATTTTTCCCATGTATCTAAAAATAAAATGCAACCTTTTTTTGCTATTCGAAATCAAAATTCGCAAAAAAAAATATGACGCTCCACCCTAATGTACATATGTATATGCTGACTGACAACTTTCGAATGATAACAAAATTATTCAAATCTGACGACTCAGTTAAAGGTATTCAATCTTGAATATGACGAACTTTTCTCAAAAAGGGTCGAGATTTCCAAGTTAAGGCGGCTATAAAATAAGAACCATAAGAGGTATCGGACTAATTTTTTCACCACGTGAGGAGCACGTATGGCTACAACATATATGTCGAATGTTCATTAAAATCGGAGAGGGTAAAAATCCATACCGTATCGAAATTTTTTGGAATTACTCTAATAATAAAATAATTGTACCCCTTAATGTTTACATAAAATAATTTATTTTTTAATTATTATTAAAAATCGTTTTAACGTTAATTATTTAACAAACTTAATAACTTTTCACTAAATAACAACTGATTAGTTTATATGGAGGTAATTAAGGACTATGAATCACTTTAAATAAAGAATATTTACACACTCCAAGTAGAGCGACAAAATGAGTATAGTGAGGATGTGATGTTTTAACTAATCTAGAACTTTTCGGCTGGTGGTCCATATTCGGAAGCAGGAGAGGCTGGAGGACCATATTGTTCGGCAGGTTTTTGATGCTGCTTGTATTTGATGAAGTATACCTCAGGCTTGCTAGGCTCAGTAGGTGCCGGCGAGGGAATAATCAAAGGTTGTTGTTCTTCAGGTTTCTTGACCAAAACATAGACCAAAGTTTTGTGTTCATCTTGCACGGGAGGTGGCACAACTTGACGTTCGGGTGTGGGAGGATTTGGTGCCTTAATGAAAATGATTTTATAGTGCTTTTTAGGTACAGTAGATTGAACAGGAGCGGGGAGAGCATATGATTCAGGCTCCTCTGGTGGCACATGAACGTAAACATTTTTCGTTACTATTGCTTCAGCGGGAGGGCCATAGAAAGGAGCTGGTGGACCATAAACCGGTAAAGGTTGGGCAGGTTGTTGTTGTTGCTGTTGTTGGGCAGCTGGTGCTCCATATTGTTCTGCTGGTTTAGATGGCAAGTATTCCTTTTGTGGTGCTGGTACTGGTGGACCATAACGGCTCTGGGGAGGCTCAGGTCGGGCAGCTACTAGCGCTAATGTGCACGCCAATAAAATAAATAATTTCATGATAATATTTCTACTACTTTGGCTATAAATCCTGAGTTGTTAATTGTTTAACGTATGAATGCAATGTGACACTTTTTCTGGCAGCTCTAAATGATTTTATACCACGGAACGGAAATTAAATTTTGATTTTTTTAATTTTTCTCAACTGTTGTTGTATTATTACATATTTTATTTATCGGTTTCGTTTTCGTTTTCATTTTCAATTTCATTAATTTTTTTATTTATTAAATTTATTTTGTGTTTGTCCGTCTGTTTGGCTGTGCATTAAAATTTGTATTTTTTCAAACATGGAATTTCAGCCGCTGAGGGGTTTTTTAACATTTATTTTTGCATAATTTTCAAATTGAGTATCCAACACGATCATATTGTCTCATGTTAAAAAAAAACAATTACGATTAAGCCGAGAACGTGGTTTGCATAGTAAATAGTCCCCGAGCATTTTTATACATATGTTTCTTTCTTGCGAATGCAACCATGTCGGCACGAAATAATAATATCGCAATATTCCTGACATTTTCGTCTTCAACCGTACGTAATTTTATATTAAATGTATTAGCACTGCCAAAAAAAGTCACCGTCATAGTGGCAGTTTGACCGTTTTACAACAAAGTTATGTAATTTTTGTGTGGTCAGCAATTAAACAAAATTGGCTTCAATATAAACATAAACGCTTTTCAGTCACTATGTGTTTCCTTTACCAAAAGAATATTAGGTGCTAATTGGAAAACACATTTAACGTTTCAATTATACACACGTCAATCATAATGTGGCAACCTTTTGGCCTAAATAGAACATCGTACACTGAAGAAAATTTTCGGGCTTGAATATATTCAAAAATTTCTAAGTTTAATGAACTTTTTTTGTAATTTTTATTACTTAAGCAAAATATAATAATAGTGTTATAAATCATGTGTCTACTAAATAAACAGAAAAAACAAAAAAAAAATAAAAGCAAATATTCAATGCTTCTTAAATTGTTTATGTGATTTAATTTGAAAATTAAAATTATATGTCATGCACGTACTTTTTTAACGTACGTCTATATCCATTATTTTTGGGGGCGAGCGTGATTTAAAACTTTTTCTGCTACTCTCACAAATAGTTAAAGAGAACATCGTTTTAAATCACTACAACAAAAAATGTATGGGTAATGTCATCAAACTGCCTTAATAAAAATAACACAGACTTACAAATTGCTTTCCGTTTTGAACAAAACCAAAAGTTTTCTAAACATTTTGATCTAATATTTCCACTAGGTACACCAGTATATTTCATTTTAAATGGAAAAGAGTATGTCCGATTTCGGCCAACAAAGCATCAGAAGATGAATGATAAAATTACCTTCAAACCATTTTAATATAATTAGGTGAACAAATCAGTGGATTCTTACAGCATGTTTACCGAGCCCAATACGTCAATCATGTTTGCGGTTGTATATCACGAATGTCATTTTCCATTTGTAAAAAACGTAACACATGTCAGGGAAGGGAAAGACCCGCACAGACTTTGTAGAAAAATTATGGTATCAACCTGCAAGCAGGGTTTGCAGCAAATTTCCCAACTGATTTTCGAAAAAAAAAACTATGGAACAAAACTGTAGTCAAACGCTTTCAAACAAAAAACAATTTTGACAAAGTTATGCATGGGGGGGAAGCAACTTTCCCCCTCCCATTTTCGAAGAAAATTGTGGGGCCAAACTAAAATCGGTTCAAAAATGACATAGTTATGGATTGGTGGAGGGGGCATAGGGGTGAGAAAATTTGCCCCTCCCATTTTCGAAAGGAATTATGTGGCCAACTGCAAACCCTTTCAAACAAAAGAGAATTTTGAAAATCGGTTTACAAGTGACAGAGTTATGGATTGGGGGAGGGGGGCAGAACTTTTCCCTTTGAATACAGAAAAAAAATTGTGGAACCAACTTCTTTAAAAGCCTTTCAGACAAAACAAGAATTTTGAAAATCAGTTCACAAATAACAGAGTTAAGCATGGGGGGAGTAAATGTCTCCCTCCAATTTTTGACAAAAAAAATTTTGGGACCAATTTTTGTCAAACCTTTTAAAGAAAACAAGAATTTTGAAAATCGGTTCACAAATGACAGAGTTATGCATGGGGGAGCAAATTTCCCCCTCCGATTTTCGAAAAAAAAATTATGAGACCAAACTGCAGACAAAAAAAAATAATTTTTAAAATCGGTTCACAAATGACAGAGTTATTTATTCGGGTACAAACATAAAAAAGTAAAAAAAGAACATACACACGAATTGATAACCTTCCTCTTTTTGGAAGTCGGTTAAAAACAGAGAATAAGCGAGCTTGAGGCTAGTTTTTTATTTTATAATAAAATTGCTTTTATTTACTATTTATTTTTTTATTTATTTATTTTTACGATATATCGATATTCAAAACTTTATATTATTAAACAATCTATTTTATTTATTTGCGTTGAGCTATTTAGCATATAATTGTCCTTATAGGCAAAATGAAGATCTTTAGCAACAGTTTTTAGTAGCGTGCGTCATTAAAACGGTTACCATTTTCTGGATTTTTTGGAAAGCAATAATTTTGTTTGCGAAAAAGTAAACAAATAAAATTTATTGTAGATGGGCAACTCCACTCTATAAGCGCGGAACTATACACAAAAAAATTTCAATGTAAGATCGTCGAAAACCAAGTTAATTTAACATTTTTCGGTAGTGATTTCGCTTCATAGGCGTTTCATGTGAAGTCAACATGATTTACAATAATCTTGAAGGGACATTTATCCTTTTGAATTAACTATATTTCATGTTGATTTAATATTCCAATACAGTTAGATCAAAATGAAGTTGATACCGAAATAATACAAACAATCATATTTAATCAAAGTTATTTAAAGTTAAAACAACAAGAATTTGATATTGGAACAACATGAAGAATCATGTTGAATCAAATTTATTACAAGTTGAAACAACGTGAATTTGATATTGAAACAACACGAAGAATCATGTTGAATTAAAGTTATATCAAGCTGAAACAACATGACTTTAATGTAGCTATTTTATCAATTATTTTACTTACGTGATGGTTATTAGCATAGGCACCAGAAAAGTTAGTGTTGTAGTTGGTTGCCCCATCCAAGATTTGAACTCGTGCCACTTGCATGATAGTCCACGCGCTATAACCACTACAGCCACAACAGCTGCAAATTTTACTTTAGTGTATATACCAAATAAATAAATACCCATCGTATGTAAAAATAATTTCATTTTAATTCAACATGATTTAAATGATTATTTAACATGAAAATTATTTGAAATAAAAGTGATAGTCATATTCATTTAAAATGAAATGTAACAGTGAAAAATTTAAAATCAAAAAGATTTAAGGTTTGATTAATAATTTTTCATTTAAAATTAATATGAAACAATGATAAGTTTAAAACAGCAGCAGTAAATTTTTGCTAGTAATTCGTTTTTTTGTCGCCTACATAGCCGACACATGTGAGAATAAACAACAAGTTACACAACTAAGCACAACAGTGAACTGCAGCAATGAACAAAGCAAATACACACTAACACACTTAAACGAAAAATTATTTCTTGTAAATTTAATATGATTACAAATCACAATTGCATCATGTTGATTTTACATCCCTTTTTTGTGTGTGTACGCAAGTGGAGACGAAAAATAAGGAACGTCTTCTGCAGACGCAAATTGTTACGTAATCGTCCATTCGCGCACGTCTTGATTGCAACGCGTTCTGTTAACATGCTGTTAGTTATTCACAAATCGTCATGACTACAAAATTGGCGTGACAACGCCCCATATTTTATCATCATGTACTTTTACAAGAACTAATTGTGTGTGCGACGTTTTATAAGAATCGGATAAGTAGAAGTAATGAATATTTACTTTTCATGGGCGTGGCACTGCCCACTTTTCTAAACATAAAGTTGTATTGGAAATATATCTAAAGGTGTATGCAAAGTTTCATAAGAATCGGTTTAGTAGAAGTTATTGAAAAAGAATATTTACTTTCCATGGGCGTGACACAACCCACTTTTTTGATCCTGATGTAGTATTTAAGCAGAAGCTTAATGAGTGTGTAGTTTCAGAAGAATCGGTGGAGTAGAAGTAGTTGAAAACGAATGTGTATTTACTTTGTATGGTCGTGACCCTGCCCACTTTTCAACGGAACCAATCTGGAAGTACATCCTTTTGAAGAGAGAAAAAAATCCGAAATCGGCTCATAAATGGCGGAGGTTTGAGGGAACATACATTAAAAAAATACATGACGAATTGATAACCTTTCTCCTTTTTTTTGAAGTCGCTTAAATATAAAAAAAAATTTCGAAAAGCTCTTTAAAAATTAAAGCTGCAAAAAATTTTATTTTTATACATATTTTTATATATATAAATGAGAGGTTTAGTGCAATAACTCTGTAAGCCACAATATCAAAATATTGAATAAATCATCTTTTATTAAATTTGAACATAATTTAAAATTGCATGGTTTTTGGAATTTTCTATTGTAAATACGCAGCATAATTAATAGCAAAATATTAGAATTTATCCAAAAATCTCTCTAGGATGCAAGGCTATGGTACCTAGCAAGGGAATGAGCACATAAAATCAATTTTTGATTTCATGTGGCTTACCGAGTTATTGCACTAAGCCCTTCAAATTATGAAAATCGATGGACAAATTTTGATTTTATTCACAATTAAGTGAAGGAACTCAATTGATAACAGTTACAATTTCCATACAACAGAAAATTTTAATTTGTGTGGGTATGTATGTGTGTTGTATAAGAATCACAATTTTCGTCTATTGAATTTTTTCACTTAATTGTGAATAAAATTAACAGTTGTGCATTGATTTGCCTTATTTATGGCTTATTTTGTTCGTATGACATCTGTCCTCAAATACATTACATAAAAATTTAAGTTTTTGGACTTTTGAATTTTATAAGAGCTTCTGGAAGAAAAAAAATTATTTTTTTATAAAAATCCATTATTTTTTTATATTAATTTGTGAATAACTAAGAAGTTACTGATTTGTTTACATAATTATGTTCAGATAGTTTGAAGGTAATTTTACTGGTCGAAATCGGACATACTGTTCTCAAGTTAGGGTAAAATATACTGGTATACCTAGTGAAAATTTTTATACGAACATATAAAAAAATCTCGAAGTAATAGGAAAAAACTGATGACAAGGTTTTTCTTAGCTCATCAATCATTGATTGCAACAATTTTATTTTTGTTCAAAACGGAATTTCAGTGTAAGTCTGTGTAATTTAAACAAAATGAGTTTTTATGTAACGTTCCATAAAATATCAAAAAAAAGCAAAACAAAAACAGTAAATAATAATCCGTATTTGGGTTGGGGTCAGGTGAAATGTGTTTTCAATCTTTTTTTTGTTTTGCCAACCTACATGCAATTTTAGGTGAGTATTTTAAATAAAATTTAATTATTTGATAGTTTTATTATTATAATTTTAGTTTTGATTTTCAAAAGCAACCCGGCAGGCCTAAGGCAATACAAAGCTCGTGTTACGGATGATTCCAGAATTCATTATTCTTAACAAAGAGATGTACTTGGAAAATAACTAATTATTTTAATGTGTCCGCACGAATTGTATAATTCTTCCTTTTTATTTATGCATTTATGCATAACACTGTACAACATAACTTAACAAAACATGTGCTCATATTGAAGACCGCTATAAAATATTCAGGATATTGTTTGATAACGATATAGTACATATGTATGTGGCTGATTCTCATTTCAAATGCTTTTTTCGTGTTCGTTGAAATATTTCATAAAATAAACGCTTAAATTTTAAAATGAAAACTGTTTTAATATAATTTAATAGATTATAAATATATGTACATAAGTTTTTTTGTGTGTAGAGTGTCCATTATGTTTTAAAAACGAAGATAGAAAATACTATTTTTACTCTCTTCGTACAAAATGGCGTGTCCGTAATGCATGCTGTTGATTTTTGCATTTCCTTCTCTTATTTTACACATCAAATTTTTACAAATTATTATATATTATAATTTTTTTTTAGTTGTTGTTGTCCGCAGTCTTCTGTATTGAGCGATTCGCTTTTCTAGAACGCTTTATTACACAGTATACACTAAAATAACAGCGTACGTTTGTACTACTAAATATATAAACGTTTTGTGAACTTTGTTAAATAGTATTATATCGCAAAATGTTTCACCAATCAATCATCGTTTATATCCAAAAAAAATTTTATGGAATTCAAAATAAAGTGTATGTTCTAAAAAAATATTGAATTCGTATAAAAATGTATTGAGCGTTACCCAAAAATATTTTTTAAATATAATTGATCTATAAATTTTAGGACGTTAAAAAAGTTAACAGCAGCTGAAGGGTAGAAACGATATAAAGAACATTATCTGTTTACAATTTCCTGTTTTTCTTTAAAAAAAATTTTGCTTCTTTCGCACTGTATACGAGTATTAGGTAGGTCGTATTTTGCTACGAATAATTATTTGAAATTGACATAATTTTTAACACTGTTAGTCGATTTTATTAAAATTAGTCTTGTTTGAAAAAAGAGTTAGTCTACTTTTCGCTAATGTATAAATGTTTGCAAAATATTATTTATAAAAATAAATTTTTTTTATTTTTCCATGTGAACCCAAATCATAATTGAAAAACTGGTCATAACTTTTAATTTCGTCCTGCGATTATTATATTTTTTTGTTTTTATAGAGTAGATGTATAGTGCTTCCAAACTCTATGCTCATTTTCGTGGTGTATTTTTTTTGCAAAGATCATTCCCAGAACAACCGCGAAAGCAAATGTAACGCTCAATAAACAAAAATGTTAACAAATCGAAATATATAATTTTATTTCAGGATCCATTCAATGATGCGGAAACTATAATATGAAATCTACAATGAAAGTGTAGCGGCTTCCGAAAGTGACGTTGCTATATTCTGCTATGTATGCTGAAAATTTAAATGATGTAAATTTTTCCTTGGCTTCTTGGAATATTAAGCATGCACGGATTCTTTCTGAATATAACGTCATGAACCTTAGCCTAATAATCAATTTGGATTCATAAGCAAATAAGTTCGAAATAATCATATTATGTAATTGAAAATGTTTGTGTTGGCTTTCCCGCAAGGTTTATGAAGGAGGAAAACAATTCTACGATACGGAACGACTAATTCAAGCCATTAAGGACTCCTGGAATGAGATTTCTTTAGATTATTTGAAGTCACTTTATTATTCAATAAAAAAAAAACATATTTTTGATGTTATTTTAAACAAGGGAGCTAGCACCCACTATTAAAATGACTAAAATATAATCAACAAACTTAATATTAATTTAAAAGGTCCTTTAAACTACTCTTGCATAAGGTTTGAATGTTGTTCTTGTTATTTTTCTAATGGTAGGAAAATACCCTATCCGATGGTAGCAAAATTGTAGCTGTCAACCAAAAAACTTTAAAAAGATAAGGCCTACTAAAAATAGAAATTTAAGTGGTTCTAATCATCTGATCGAGATTGAATGTATATATAGAACTTAATGTCGATTTTCGCGGGCTAGGAATTCATTTCCAACCCATTGTTTCTTGGCGAAAATGTCTTAGAATTGTCCGTAAATTACATTTCTGCTATACGATTTTTCGAAAAATAAATCGACCCGCCCTAATAGACACATTGTTAATTTTTCTGGGAATATTGAAAATTTATGAACCTGTTTCAACTAAAAATGAAATTATTATCATTTTCTTTTTAATATATGTACATACAAACTTACATAATTTCCGAAAATCGTATTCTCTTTATTCTTTCGCATACATACGAGTATTTCCAATTAATATTTTTTTCTTTTTTTCATTTTCAATTCCGACGAACAAGTGGAAAATATTTCACTTTTTTTTATCAATTTATTAAATGTCTCATTAGTAGACAGACTAGTGAGAAAACATGGTGGATTTTGATATTTAGTCCATTCAACTCTGTGTGTCATCGGAAGAGATTCACACAAAATTGCGTTTATCCTACATGAAAGTTTAATAAGAATCATAAACTTAAATGGGCCAAAAAGATACAACACTACAAATTAAACACAGATACACATATACAAGTGCATACGAATGCAAAAAAGAAAAGATTCGTACACATAAATCTGTGGCTTTCTTTAAAAACAGCATATGTCTTAAAATAGTATTTTATGGAAACCAAAAAAATAAATAAATAAAAAAAGTGTTACGAAAACCAAAGTGAGCAGATAAAACAACTTATATTCAGAAAGGTGGTTGTAGTAAAATTAAAATTATTTAAAAAAATTGCCAAATGAATTTTGAAACAACAACGAAAATAATTCATAAAAGACTAACTACCAGTCTTTTTAAAATTAACTACCAGTTTTGAAATTTTCGTGTGAGAATCTATGTTTAAAACCACAATAAAATACGAAAATTTGTTTTTGTTGTCAATATAATTTTTCGCACGAGATTTTCGTTTTATTTTATAAGAACTAGCAGTAAAGGCTCATTTAGCCGACCGTAACGTTGATGTAGTTGTATTTGCTGATCGTTTCTCTCTCATAGCTTTTCAATGTGACAGAAACGATCAGCACATGCAACTACATCAACGTTACGGTCGGCTAAATCTGCCTTAAATGTTTGTCGAAATACTTCGTTCGATATGATAACTATTCTAACAAACATATCGGCCATAACCACTAAAAAGACGTAAGTGACATGGTAATGGATTGGCACTTGCGACTTTTTGGCGGTAATGGCTCGATATGTATGCAGAAGTTTTATTGTCGTTTAGTGAGAGCGGAAATCAAAGTTGATCCATATCAGCGATGCCATTTGTGGAGATTTTTTACGATATGACAAAAAACAATATGACGTACTGTGTTGTCATATCGTAAGTTTTTTACGATATGACAACACTGCTATATGATTCACGGTGTTGTCACATCGCAGTATTGTCATATCGTAAAAAACTTACGATATGACAATACAGTATGTCATATAGTTTTCTGTCATATCGTAAAAAATCTTCACAAATGGCATCGCTGATCCATCTAGCTCCAATATTTTTAACACTCTTGCAAAGAGCAATTAAAATAATGCAATTTGTCATCAATGGCTGACTTGAAATAAAAAATATAAAAAACATTATACGCGGTTATTCATGAAAACCACGGAAATTCAATAACAAACTATTGAACACCTAAACAAAACAAAGAAATAGACAATAAAGGCAAACGCAAAGTCAAAATACAACGAATTCATGAATAAATGAAAAGAATACTTGTTGTGCTCATTTCAACGTTAATGACAATGAGTAGCAAGCCAGGCAGGCAGACTCACCAAGGAACAATACAAAAGAAAAGAAACAACAACGAATGCTGATCGAAAGACGATGATGACGTTTAAATTGAGGAAAAATAACATTAAAAAAGGTAATTTGTTTTTGCAGCATGACAATAACGAATTTGTATTACCCTACATATCATTGGCTTAAATGAAAAACCATTTAAGTGAAAAAAATTCAAAATCATGGTTTTTGTTTACGATTGAGCATTATATCAAAAATTATTGTTCTTGCAAATGTTTATTATACGTTGATGAAAAAGATTATTTATGGACGTGGTTCTGGCCATTTTTCTTATCACAAAATTGTATTGTCAGAGTACACGTAGTTGAGAAAGAATAATTCATTTTTATAGCCATAAAAATGGTAACGAAATTTCATAAGAATCTTTTAAGTAATAATTCTGGCAAACAAAAAACCGAGCTCAATACATACTAAGAACCAAACCTTCCATGCCTATTCATATAAAAAATTTTTATCATCGGTCCATAAATGGTGGAGTTATGCGATAATCAATATCTTGGAGGGGCGGCCGCGAATTTTCCCACCGATTTAAAAAAATTATGGGACCAAACTATAGGCAAGCCCTTTCAAACAAAAAAATAATTTTTAAAATCGGTTTACAAATGACAGAGTTGTGCATATACACTAGTGATGTCATTCGAATAAAAATTATTCGAATATTCGAACAACTTTTTTTTCATTTTTTTTCGAACGAACAAAATTTTTTAATTTAGAATAAAATATTATTCGAACAGTTTTTGCCGAATATCCGAACAACTTTTTTAAAATACTTTTTACAAAAATTAGTTTACATTTACGAATGCATTTTAAATTAATTACATATTTTTAATTATTATTAATAGGATGTTAAGTAAGCACATTATACCCAATTATAAATACTTGTGTAAGGGGTTTTCGAGATATTACCTAACTCCGTTAAAGATTTCGTTTTAAATTGCAGCAAGATGTTAGTTTAGAAGTATTTTGAGGAAGACAATTAGAAAGACCAAATTGTTTTCAAAAATTGTTCAAAGGGTTACAAATGTTACGGATCAACAACTTATCCACTTTTGCACCATTTTCGCAAAGTACGCAATATACAAATTGAAAGTTTCTGTGAAGATCCAAGCATATCTGACAAGAATAATATGGGCCCAATTTCAAAACACGTAAAGGAAATGTATCTTAATTGAAGCGAAGAAATAATATGTAGAAAGGAGTTTGGCTGAAGATGGAATGTCTGCTAACGCCTTTAAGAGGTCGAAACTAGCCTAGAGGCAAGAGAACCTGTCACAAGCCAAGTCACGTGACTGTTTCCCAAGCTCTAGCAACCGGTTGGAGTTCCGGAACTTTATATGAAAGGGACCGGTAGCTCTTACACGACGTTGTCATTGGAGGGGGTCAAATGACATAATTAAGATACTTACTCAGTGATTGATTCTAGACCCAAACTTAAGGTACTTGTCCTGTGTTGGTTTATTTAATACCAGTTAAATTATTGTACTTTAAACAAATATTTTTAATTTGGAAAGAAGTCTGCTTGAACAGTGAGCGTATTTGCTAAAATTTAAAAAAATGCTTTAAAAAGGATATTTACTTTACATGCGTATGACACCGCCTCTTTTTCTAATCTAAATTGTCTTGTCAAAAAAACTCAATCTCTCTGCAAAGTTTCAGTACAGTTGGGTAAGTAGAGGTGGTTGAAAAATACTATTTTCTTTGTGTGGGAGTGGCACTGCCCAAAAGTCGGAGATTCATTTTGTCTACGCTACGTTTCATAAGAATCGGGTAAGTAGAAGTGGTTTGAAAACAATAATTAAGTTATATGGGCGTGGCACTGCCCACCTTTTTCATCACCGAATCGTATTGTCGAAGAGACTCATCGTGTTCGCTTAGTTTCATAAGAATCGGGTAAGTAGAAGCAGTGAAAAAATAATATTCAATTTGTATGGGCGTTGTTCTGCTTACATTTCTAATCACAAAATGTTATTGTGTTCGCCTTTTATAAGAATCGTGTGAGTATATATTAGTAAACTAATCTTATATTTTTATATTTTTATAAGGGTCTTGCAAGCAGGGACCATAGCTGTTACGTTTTTATTTATTTATTTATTTATTTATATTTTCATTTCCTGTACAACAAGAAAGAGTCTTATATTTATAGTACAGGAACGCATTACCTTACAAAAAAATTATTATTAACATAACAAAATTAGTACAAATATAACAAAAATTTATAAGAAATTATGGAAAAAAGTTGAAAAATTATGCAAAAAAGTTAAATAAAAATATTTTAAAGCTGTTAGCATTGCGCTTTAGTTGTTGGCTGAGGGAAAGATTGTTCCAAAGACGAGCAGCATATACATAAAATTGCCATTAAGATACTAGACATTGATGCCGAGGTAATGCAATGTTACGGTTCCGTGCTGATTGGAAAAAGCATAAATTGTCAAATAAATACAGGGTGTCTGATAAAAGTCGCTACTAAAAGAAAACTTGATAGCTTTTTTTCTATCTAAGTAATGTGGATTTTTTTTTGTAGATTGATCCTTAAATTTAATAAAAATTGAAAGCTGGGACACTGCAAAAATAATCTTGATTGTCCGCCACTATCACGCATTAGAGTCTAAAGTTTTTGTTCAAAGAGAATATAGGCGCACGTTTAGCGGCGATCCTCCGAGTAGAGGGACCACTATGAGACTAGTAAATAATTTTGCTGGAGATGGGACAGCGAAACCCTTCCGTTCGAACAGAGGAAACTATTGCTGCTGCCATACAAAGCTGCTGTCATACAAAGCTGCTGCCATACAAAGCAACCCCAGTGTTTCAACAAGGAGATTATCTACTCAAATGGGTGTTAGTAGGCAGACTATGTTTGCAGACAATAATGCACAAGGACTTGAACTTATTCCCCTACAAAATTCAAAATTCTGACTTGCCGATTCGTTTGGAATTTTGCAAGAAGATGCTTCAAAAGGTGGAAGAGAACGAGAACTTTCTGAATTGCCTTTAATGTAGCAAAATTCAACAGCCAACCTGGACTTTGGAGTTTCGGTGTATATTATTTTATGTAAAAATATTAGAGTACGAGTTTTTAGCAAGTTTTCAAAAGAGATTCCGTAAAGATTGTTGGAAACCGAAGAGACATGATGAAACCTTTTCAATCCATATACATATCTTACAATATTGTTGAACAAAATATTAAGCTTCCTTCTGTTTAGGGTTTGCACAGCGATTATAATCGTAATCGCGATTAATCACACCTTTTAATCGTAATCGTAATCGAACCCATTAATGGTGCAATTACGATTAAACATTTTAACCTTTCTCAAGAAAAAAATTTATGTCATACGCCTTCGCCAATGAACGGTTTTCCAATCTAAGATTAATTAAACGGTTTCAATTTGCGTACAGGACAAATTTAATTCAAAAGCACTTAGATTTTAAAATTAATTTCGTGTTTAGTAATGACGCAAATATAAAATAAATAGATATTGGCCCTTATTACGGTTGTGCCGTAGTCGAAATTAAACGACTCCAGTGAAAAGCCGCACTTTATCACACAACTACGTTTGTACAAAAGTTTTTCTAGAACTTTCGACAAAAAACACAATATTACTATTGGTCTGCAATCTCCATTCGATTTAGGTAATGACAAACTTTTGGCATGCTTCTAGTTTAACGGGTACACACCTGACATTATAACACTATTATATATGTGAGTAACATACGGAATAATGAGGGGCATGAGTGATCTTATAAATGTTGAGTGTATATTATCAATTCCCACCGCATTTGATTTTATCGATAAGCTAGTTGAAATTGCATCATATTGAGTAACACGTGAAAATTGAAACTGTTCACCAACTATCTCCATATCTGTATCCAATGCAAAAGAGGAAAAATTTTAAAATGTGGGATTTGTTTGGATCGCAGGGATGTTGGTAAATGATCTGTTAAGTATGCTTGCTTCCACTTGGCACTCAATATTGTTGTTAACCTATCCAATGGCTATCCAATGCGAGGCATTTGTGTGTTAACAACAGTAGCCAAAATTGTAGCATAAATTATATTAAGTCGCCTAAGAAAACACTTAGAGCAAACCATCAGCTCCTGCCTAGCCAGATTCCGAAATGCCTCGTCGTGTGCTGACCATATAAATTCACTGCGTATTATTATAGAGCAATGTGCCGAGTATAATTCGTTATTGTATCTCCTCTTTGTAGATTTCGAAAAGGCGTTTGACACCATTAATCGGGAATGCATTTGACTGGCGCTACGAAAAAGAGGTACACCAGAGAAACTTATAATACTGATAAAACAAAGTTATAATCACGCTAGATGCTTTGTATTACACAAAGGTAAATTGTCAGACCCATTTATGGTGGAGAGCGGTGTGCGTCAAGGCTACATTTTATCCCCACTGCTATTCCTTATAGTTATGGAAGATATTCTCTGTAATATCGAGAATAGCAGGAGAGGAATACCATGGAAAAATAATAATAAGTACCTGAACTACCTGGCCTACGCTGATGATATTTGCTTACTATTGCACAAGCTTAGTGATCTCACTCGCACAACAAAAGATCTTCAACAAAATCTAGAGTTCACTGGGCTAAAAATAAACACGAGGAAAACTATCGCACAAGCCTAGTGATCTCACTCGCACAACAAAAGATCTTCAACAAAATCTAGAATTCACTGGGCTAAAAATAAACACGAGGAAAACTAAGACACTAAGTGTGTGTACTTCAACAGAAGCCATATCTATAAGCGATCAAACGTTTGAAGCAGTGGACCAATTTTGCTATCTTGGATGTGAGATACCAGCCAACGGCGGAACGGAATTAGATGTACGCGCAAGAATAAACAAAGCTAGGGCATCCTTCGGAATATTGGCACCAATATGGCAAAACAATAAAATCAGCTGACGGACAAAGCTAAGAATTTTTTATGCTAATGTCAAGTCTTTCCTCCTATATGGATGTACCACCTGGAAAGTCACAAAAGCCATCACAAAACAGCTACAAACTTTTATCAACCATTGTGTCAGACGAATATTACGTATCTTCTGTCCTCGAAGAATTTCAAACGCCGAATTGCTCGCTGAGACAAATCAAATACCAGTAGCAACCGAAATACGCAAACGGAAATGGCAATGGTTCGGGCACATACTGCGTAGGAGTGATGACAACGTAGCCAAGCAGGCCCTCAGGTGGAATCCACTTAATCAAGATGTGAGGAGTGTTGGAAGGCCCCGTACAACTTGGCGTAGATAAACAGAGCCCCAAATGAACGAACTAAGTGTAACGTGGAATGAGCTAAGGTCGATATCTCAGAATCGGGTTAGATGGCGATCAGCTGTTATTGGCGCCCTATGCTCCAGTGGGAGTTAAAGGAACATATATACTATCCAATGCCTATTTCGCGAATAGTATTCCAAGTTTGTTTAGAACTGACTGCAGAACTAAAGCGTTTGGCACAATATTTTTTCTGGCAATAGAATATTTCACCCTTAACTCTGAAGTCTTAAACGCTTTCACCTTGGCGTATGCTAAATTTCTTAGATATATAGCATTCCTAATAACATTGGAGAACCAGGGTCGTTATATGATGTTTTTTTATGTCTGACTGTTACAGTTAAGTCAAAAAAATATTTAATATTGTGCTCCGGAAATGAAGATGGATCATAAACGGAGGACATAAGGTAGATATCACTCCAAGCAATATTAGAATAATATTCACATAAACTATCAAAATCTAAGTGTTTAAAGTCACGGTAACTGTAACGCTGATCAACTGGTTGGAACCGAAAGTTATAAGTTAAGAAGGTCAGATTATACTTAGAACAGCAGGGAGCAGATATCTGATCGTATAAAGTTATATTCGCAGTGTTGGATTTAGACTATTAACCGAAGAAAGCCAAAATGATAACATATCATTAGGGAGGGTCGGCTCACCAGTGATTACTCTATCAGATAATCGCGAAAAATTGATTTGTGTGACCTTTGACCTTGAATAACTTACGGCGCAGACACGAGATTTTATGATACTTTTGAGACAGCTCTTAGAACACCAAAATGAAGGTGTATACGAATTAATAGCTTATTATCTCTCATTCCGCAATGGAACCCTAATATGACTGGGCTTATACATAATCTACTCCATTTGAACACCTGTGCTGTGGCACTGAAAACGGGTGCATGTTATCTCAACTATATAGTAGTATAATATACCTTATATACAGATGTACAATATGTTCAAAGTAATTTTTTTTATGCAACCAATATGGAATTATACATTTTCATATGCTATAAAAATTTTTCAAATCGATCTATAACCTCTGCCTTTTCCTTAAGTCTCTTAAAAAGAAGACTAATTTAGAAACTTCCAATCACCGATAGTCTGGACTAGTTAGAACGCGAGCCCAACTTTTTCTATATATATTCATTGAGTTTATAGTCAATATATTAAGACTATATATAAAAATAGTTTGGAAAATCCAAAAGTGCACGCCTCATAATCTCATTTAGACCGTAAAATTAAATAGGCTTCTATTCCTAATTACACTGAAGCGTAAAAAAACAAAAAGGACTCGATTAGTGAAGTCTTTCTGTCGTTATCGTGACCACATACAGGATCCGTACATACAGACAAACGGACGTCCAAGACAGAAGTTTTTTAAACTGTTTTTTAATTAGTTTAAATAATAAAAATGACATTAAAAATGTCATGAGTGTTAAAAATAGTACTTTTTCTTAATATATGTGTGTATATATTTTTTACAAGTGCAATATGTGATAATAATAGAACCATTTTGAGTTTGAAAAATAAGTAGTTACGCGTGAAGTGAGAGTAGTACCCACCTCAACGCTTCGCTTATGAGGCGTGCAATCATGATTTTGACTTCAATTAGATATCGTGTGAATATGAATCGAATCGAGGAATTGAGAAAATAAAATTTTCAATTTATTCTCGGGCATGTTATTTCTTAAATACATTTAAAGACACCGTTCCAAATCGCTCTAAAACCTAATCAGTCCTTAACTTTAACGTCGATTACTGCAAATTTCATTGAATTAATTGATCCATCTATTGGAGAGATACCGTTGTCGAAAAATCACTGTAAAGTGTCTCGTCAAATCGATTTTCTTCATTCACCTTTTAGAATTTGAAAAAATGCGTCGAAGGCCATAAGTCCGATTTAGATCAGTTAACTTTTTCATTTTCTAAATACATTTTCATTAATTACTTCAAAAACCTATTAATTTTCGAGCGGTTTAAACTTAATATTAGCGGAAACCCCAGAGATGACCTTCATGGGCAACCGCTTTTTCATATGTTTTTTTTTATTTATATGTATTTGTTAACATATATTATGCCTAACTTTATATACCAATTACTGCTGATGTAGCGCAACTTCAATATGAGAATTTAATGATTTCAAGATAAAGAAACCACCAATAAAGAGAGTGAGAGTAAAAATAAATATAACAAAGAGTTGAGATACAAAATACTGAAGGTTCAGTATCCATGACGATTGTTTATGGAATATCCGAACTTTAGTATTTCGCAAGTCGGCTACGTGAGTTGAACGATCGTTGAAAAAATCAAAGAATAAAAGAACAAAAAATAAAATTAAGTGAAAAATAATACAAGCATATTCCGGTTAAATGTTCATTTAACAAACGTTTGACATTTAAGAAAAATCAAATAAAAAAATTTAAATATACATATAAGAAATCATGAAATGGTTTAAGTCCAGCAAAAAAGAGGATGATGAGGGGGACAATGCTCGCGCCCTAGTAAGACAAGACCCCAGGACCCATGTCAAAACGACAACAGCTCAGTCCGAAACCACTAATACTACTACACAAAATTCTACCATATTTAACAATAACAAAAACACCGTTACATACCAATCGACTAAACAAACCGTCACATCACGTCAAACAGCTCGTATAACCGAAATTACAAGTAGGCGCACCCCCACTCAAGAAGAAATCGAGGAAATGATGCGTCTGCTGCATTTGAATAAGAAACCTGAAACAAAAACATTCACCGGCACAACAACAACTTCAAATGTACCTTTACGACGTAATCGTCCCAGCAATTTGCCAGCTCTGCCCTCCTCGCAACGTAACTCGCAAAATGGTATATCACCCAAAAGTGCGACGAAATTCAAAAGTACTGCTTCGCCAGTTTCACGTCTTATCTTTAACTATGAGTCATCATCACAAGGGGCCGGCAGCGCAGGTGATGGCTTAAAAACACCTAAAACACCAACAATTGTAAAGACTTCAACAACAACAGTGACTGAAAAAAATGGCCGCACAATAACTCAACGTGTTGAAGAGCATCGTATAAAGTTCGATGCTAAAAATTTCAAGCTTTCTACACCCAATTCTCCGCTCACAAGAAATTTTACAGCTTCAGAAGATAATTACAAATTTGATGCTCGACCCATTTTGCCAGCCTTGCCAGCGCCTTCTCGGCTAAGTAGTAGCAGTAGTGCGAGTAGCACGTCTTTCACTAAACCTTCGATCTCAAAACCTACCTCAACATATGCCTCGACCTATACATCACCTTATAAACAAAGAGAACTGAATCGTGTAGCAAATACTACTACAACATTTTCTACCACCACCAAACCCTCATACACCACTACCAGCAAAACGACTACATACTCAAAGCCCAACACGAATTCCTTATTTACAACGACCACAAAACCCACCACAACATTTAGTTTAAGCACGCCTAAAACAACAGCAACAACATTCACATCTAGCATTAGTAAACCCACTCCATTATTCACCTCTTCCAGCACAGCAAAAACCTTTACACCAACAATTCTTGCCAAACCCAACACTACCACCACTAGTAGTGGCAAAACAACGACACCCACTTTAGTGGCCAGTGGTAAGACTGTTACAGCTCCTATTGGTAAACCCGGTTATGTCTACATTTTCAATAATGTCGTTTTCGATAATCCCAACAATGAGGAGCGTGTTGGTAGTGCTGAAGATGTTAAGGCATTGGTCCAAACTTTCGAATATTACAAAATGAAAGTAACGGTCATAGAGAATGCGAAAGTGGATAAAATTCGCAAGACTGTAGAAAAAAGTAAGTATTATATACTTGGGATAATTTTTCGCACATATGTACATATTTCTTATCATTCAAACTTTGATAATCGAAAACTTTTATAATCAGCTACATTTGTATTTATTTTTAACTGATAATTACGATTGGTTTCCGAGAAAAGATATAAAAGCTAAATGATTATGTTATTTTCATTTACTTTATTAACAATCTACATTTGTCGATTTTTATTTACCCAATAAGCATTCAAAAACTTAAACTTCCAATATTTGCTGCAAGTTCTTTTCAAGTTTGAAAATAATTTAAAAGCAAGAAATAAATATAACATAAAAGAACAAGTCTCGCGAGGAAAGATAAAAGATAGAGTTCGATTAGCTGTAAATTTTTTATTTTCTTTGGATGCTATTTTAATGTCACGTACCCAGTGCAAAAACATTATTTATCTACGTCATTTGAATTTGACCGGTCGCAACTGTTTCAAAATAAAAGTTTCAAGCAAGATACTTGTCGCAAACAAATATTGATCGAAATTTTTTTTCAACTTGGTATACTCAACATTTTATAAGCATTTAAAGTTCGTCACGTACGCTATTGTAGTACTACTACAAATGCAACTAAATGCAAATGAAAAATTGCGAAATTTCCATCAAATTTCAAAAATAAAAAACTTCATCCGTTTTCGTATCATGATAGTCAGCACGTCGAGTGGTAACCGCCAAAATAGCTTAAGCGACCTGCTTTTCGAAACCCGTTTTTAAACGAAAATCGCTTATTTACGATAATTCGGACAATCTGTTAAAGTTACAAAGTCATGTCAAGTATCTTTACAGAAACACAGCAAAAGAAATTTTAGCTTACAGCAGAGTACAGACTTGCAAACTTGAGTGACAGTAAAAAATTCATATTTTTAAAGGATACTTTTAACTGTTCAGACTATCGATCATGTTCGACACTCAAACCATCATTCAAGAAGAACATTTTACACACAAACATAGAAAATAACAAAATTTTATGCGTTTTATTGATAAAGAAAATTTTATAATGAATTTTTTATAAAAAAAATTATTTATTTTCTTATTATTTAACAACTCTTCGTACGATTTTGTCTTAACATCTCACACAGACAACCTTACATTTCATAAAAATTATGAATTCTTTAAAAATATAAATTTTTGCGTCCAAGTTGTGAAGTTTATGCTAAAAAAAATAACTCTTCACAGAAAAAACTAAATTTCATTTTCTGTAAAGGAATTCAATGAAATAGTAAATATTTTGTCTATGAACGGACCTACAAACGAATTTGTAAATATAGACAAAAATACCTCAACAATTTCATTGAAAAAAACGTTGTTTAAATCTAAAAAATAGTTTGTCTAAAAATATTTACAAATTGTAGACAAAACAATTTGCTAAATCAAACAAAAATATTTACTGGATTTTCTGGAAAATATCAAACAATATTTCTGTCTGAATTTAATAAACTATTAGGCTAAAAATGCTAACAATTATTAAGCAAAAAAATTTACTTAATCAAACAAATATACAAACAAAATTTTTGTCTGTGTCATAATCATCATCCATTAAGCATTTATGAGATTTCACTTTGTTAAATGTCTTCAAGTCCAAATGTTTATATAAATACGTAAAAAATTTTATGAGAATTAATGCAACGACATTAACTAATCTATTCATAGATTATGGACAGAACATTTACTGAAAATTTAATTTATTTCTAGACAAACTTTTGTTTGAAAATTTTTTGGTGATAATTTTTTCTGTGTTGACTGACACTTTTTGGTTAACACTATCGGTCAAAAACCAATATGGCCGCTGAATATCACTCAGCAGCAAAAATTTTTGTGGTTGACTGTTCACTGGCGAAGTTTGCGTCCACACTATCAAGCAAGCCAAAAATTTTAGCAAAACTGTTACTTATGTTTGCAAGTCTTTGCCTGGCATAAGAACATTTTCCATATAAATTTTTTAATTGTTTACATATTTTTGTAATTGCAAAGTGTCGCTTAAGCCAAATTTTTTTTCAAGTAGAGCAAAACTAGTGCCAAAAACTGCAGGATATCAATGAAAGAGCTAAGAACAGCTTGCTAAGGATGATAATTAATAGTTTTAAAATAATTTGAATTCATTAACTGATATTTCATGATATCAAGAATATCTTAAAATATCTTAACCGCACAAAAATATTTCTGTAAAATTTACTTTTTGGCGCTTAAGCTTTTTTAGCGGTTACCACTCGATATATGAGATTCTCGGACTGCGTTTGCGTTAAGGGAAAAAATGTCTAATTAATTAGTATGTACTACTCTGTAGTAGGCTAAGGTGGCGCCGTAAGCTCAGCGCCCAAGTACATAGTATGTAGAATGAAATGAATTTTAATCTTGATTGCTTTTATTGCTATTATCACCAAATACATATTTTTTATTTGTTTTTAAGAGAATAATCCGTCACGTACGTTGTGTCACGTACGTTGTGTCACGTACGCTATTAAACTTTCTTCAATACAAAATCATGCAAAAGTTTTTTTTATTTCACATTTAAGAAATTAAAAAAAAAACTTCACAATTCGCATATTTTCGTATATTTTTACATGCACCTTAACATCACTTCCGTTTTATGTCGCGTACGCTATGCTATGCCCTTATTTCCCTCGATATTTTAGACAACAGTGTCCTAAATGTAATAAATTTTTTTCACACATAATACCCTCTGAATGGAATATAACGGCAAAATTTTTTTCAGTTACTCTTATTTTTGCAAATTCTATTCCACTTTGTAGGCGTACAAATGTCACGTACGCTGACATGGAAATGCCCATATGTATCAGTGGTGGATATTCTAGAATCGCGTTGTGCAATAAACATGCATAATAAAAAATATATTGCAAATATTTCAAAAATACATAAGGATGTACCTACATAGTATGTGTTTATAAAAGTGAGTGAAATGTATACAAATACGTTGACTTGATTTTTGTAACGTATGGAAACGTTCACTTCTCTGACGCGCTTTCCAGAATAGCCACCATTAATTTATTAATTTAATCTTTGTAATAAATAATTTTCTAATAAAGCTTGAAATGGACTATATTTTTAACTTGAAACACACTTTTACTCAATCCTTGACGTAAATTATATTTCAAGGGTTAAATTAAACTTAAATTCAAGGCTTGAATTAAACTATAATTCAAGGCTTGAATTAAACTTTTTACAGCTGTAATGTTTTACTTGAATTCAAGTTGCCATTTTACTGGAGAGCGCTATTGAAATAAAGTGTATTTCAACCCTTGAAACTGGATTGTTTGACTTGAATACCAATTGTTTTACGCTTTATTTCAAGCAGAATTGCTTATTGGGTATTGTTAGTATACAAATACAACAACGTGTAACGTATGTATTTATATTTTAGAAAGCAGTCGTATATATTTATGCAAAGTTTTTTATCTTGGTTTTTTCATTCTGAATAAATTATCTATTTATTTGTCAGCGTTGTCAACTTTTAGATTGCAAGAAGCACTGAAACATGGCAAAAAGCGTAGTTCTTGAAAAAAGCACTAAATTTTATTTTTTTTAGTTTTATTTAAAAAAATTATTATATGCCTGCCTGCTCTGTAAATCGAACCAATTTAAAACGAAACGATTTAGAAAAATTAAATCCACCAAAAGAAACAAATTTTCAGACTTTTTGTAGTTTTATATTTTTTTAGAGCTTAATATGTGCCGTTTATTGTAAAAGTGGTGTAACTCCATATTTTTAATAAATACATATTTTTGTAGAATAGTATCAGATTTAGTCATATCTGTCGTAGTAACAGTGAAGCAACTCCAATATTTGCACCAAAATCCCATAGATGCTTGTTTACTCGCGGAAGTAAAACTGCAAAATATTCACTACGAAAGGCCCGTTTTCTCGAAATTTAATTACAAGGAGATAATTCACTGTTACAATGAACGACACATATATCATATCTGATATCAATTGTTTATATATGATCATCATAACTATTGCTTATAGTATAAGAACCGGTAGGCGGCAACCTGTATGTAGTTGGCCAGACCTGGATTTTTGTACAGTGAGTACCCTACACCTATCCTACGTGATGTGGGGACTCACTAAGCCCAGCGCGGTTGCAGCGGCTGGCGAACGAACAGGTACGACAGGTATCAAAATTTGAGTAATTTTAAATGTATTTGACTACGTCTGCCATTTGAAAGTTTTAAAATATATTATTATTATAATTGAAAATTGGCAACGACCGTCCATTATCGCACGGCTAAGATCGTGGCACACAATTTTGAAGGTACCAAAAAAAAATTGGCGTCCACAGATCCCAGGATGCCCCTTTAAGGGTAAAATATATCAGCGACCCCTCTTAATTTTTTTTATTTAACATTTTCTCTGAACATACCCAGCCCTTATCTCCATTTCTTAATGGTGCTCCCATACGAAATTTACAATACAGACTAGAAATATATTGAAAAAAAAGTTCAATAACTGCCTTAGAGTACCCCCCTGGGACCTCAATTAGTTTTTCGTCCCAAATATTTTCTTTTAACACACTTGCCCTTTATCTCCACCCCTTAGCGGGGCTCCCATAAAAATATGGTGGTTTTATGAAATTTTTAAATTCGCCCCTGCAGCGCCTAGGATGCAGCTAAGCGGATCAAATGTATGACCAACTGCGATTAGTTTTCTAGGACCTACATTTTTGCTGAACATACCTGTCTCGTATCTCCATTCCTTAAAAGGGGTTCCCATACCAAATTTACATTTTGTATACTTTGACCCATTTGTATAACTATATATGTACATATACTGGTTTATATGGGAGCCCCCTTAAGTAATGGTGATAGCGGGTAGGTATGTTCAGCAAAACTGTTGGTGATAGAAAACTAATGGGAGTTAATTATACATTTGACCCGTCGATGGGCATTCTAGGCGGCGCAGAGGTGAATTTAAGAATTTGATTAAACCGCCAATTTTTTGTGGGAGAAATCACTAACACTGCAAAGAATAACAAAATCTCAGAAAATTACATAAATGGCAAAAATAGCGAAAATTCGCAAAAATTGCTAGCATCCCAGAAATTGCAATGTCTAGTAAACGTTTTTGTTTAATTTTGATATAATAAAAGCACATCACTACAATGGACATTTTTGATATTTTCGAATTAAAAACAAAAAGGTCAAATAGCTTTTCGTTCGACAACGTAAGAAATAGAATAAACCTATCGCAAGTTTGTTACGCACGGCAACTTTCGTCCAACGTACTAATTCTGTGTATTTTCATATACACAAATGTGTTTTATTTCCAACGACGAATATTCGTAACGAAAAATTCGTCGTTCGTCCCAGTTGTGTTTGTAGCATAAAAAGTAATGAAAATTTGTGAAAATATAGTAAATTTTTTGTGGGAGTGAGACTTTTCGAACAAAAGACAATGAAAATACGTTCTCAAAATAAAATAAATTCCTTTTCAAAACTCCTACGGTCGACGTATTTAAAATTTCAATTTGTGGGGAAAAACACGTGCGACGGAATTCTGTTTCGTCATTAATTCAGACTTAGTGATACCGCTTAACTATTTATGGCAATAATGTATCTAAGAGCCCGCTAAACAAATTTTATTAACATTTTATGCAAATTTTTATTCGTGCACTAGTTTTGCAAAAATATAGGACCAAACAAATAATTTTTTATTGTTCTCAGAACAACTTTGCTAACAATATTTGGCAAAGTTGTAGCTACGGTAAAGTTGAACAAGTTTTATAAACATATCAATACAATCTGAACGTATCTACCTGCCAAAAACTTTTGCCATTTTTGTTATCTTATTATTTCAAAAGAGAGAACCATTTAGATTATCATAGAAAATGAAGTTAAGAAAAATGGTAACGTTCAATATACATAATTTCGATTCAGCGTTAAAAAAAAACGAAAATTCATAATCCATTGAATGTTACGACAACCGCAATGTTTATTTTACTTTCACATATTTATAATAGATATTTCAAAATCATTAAGCTAAAAAAAGACAAAAAAATTAAAACATATATTTATTTTTTGAGTTTTATATACATAAAGGGTGGGCAAATTTGAGGTTAGGAAGTAAATAGGCTGTCAAATGATGAAATGTCAAGAAGAAATTGCATTTGTCTAGCGAAAACTTGGGAAATTTTAACCATGGAACGCTACACTCTTGAACAACAAATTTTAATTGTGAAAATTGACTATCAAAATGGTGAAAATTGCATTGTATCAGTTCGAATGAGCCTGGTACACAGCGTTGCCAATTTAGCATATTTAATGCTACATCTAGCATTTTTTTAAAGATATTTATCATAAAAAATATGCTTTTAGCATTTTTTTATCATATAACCAATTTAAAAAGTTTTTAATATTAGGGTGAAAAATAATGGAGAAATTGTTCAGAGGCAAAGTTAATAAGCGATTTAAATATATGTTTTTTCTGCAGATGATCTGTTTCCTATTGTCGAATATGTATTAAGCCAAATTAATCTGGCTAAAACAGATTCATAGACAAACAATAAATTATGTTTTCTTTGAGCTATGAAACTATCTGTGGCAAAAGAAATTAATTTAATATTTTTTTACTAGAATATTGTTAGTTTTCATATTCAAAATTTTTTTTCCTTTGTCTTATCACATTAATTTTTAGCAAATTTTTTTTTGGCATATTCTAGCATTTTTTCCATAAAGATCTAGCAGTTTTTCATTCATCATCAGCTTTAGGCAACACTGCTGGTACATCAAATCGACGACGTTCGCAGAGGCACTTTTCGCAACATTTTACATAAAGATCTTCATCTTCACGCTTATAAAGTTCAACTCATCCAAGAACTAAAGGAGCCTGATTACGAGGAAAAGCTGTTCGAATTTGACGAAGTGATACAGTAAAATGTTCACCATTTTGATAGTAAATTTTCATAATTAAAATTCATTGCACAATAAATAAATAAATGCCAAAGGATGACACCTCAATTCTTGACATTTCATCATTTGACAGCCTATTTACTTTCTAACTTCATATTTGTCCACTATCTATTTTCATTATAAAAGAGTTTTTGTTTCTTGGAAAACTTTTCTATTTGCGTAACACAAAAAAGTTGTTTAGAAATTATTGTTTTTACATCGAATTCTTAGTTCAATTTTCAATTCATTAAAAACTAATTGAAAATAATTATGATCAATTAAATCAAAGTAAAAATAATTGCACATTAGCTTAAAAGAGTAAAAAATATAATAGCAAAGTTCAGTTTCTTATAGTGCAATGTTGCATATTCTTTACGTTGTCAGAATTTTTCTGACCTATTTCGCCAAATCAATTTTAAAAATCGCCTAAAGTCGCCACAATCTGCTTTATGTAGTTTTTCTTAATACATATTTTATAGTAAATTTGGTTTTACATAATAGTTTTTTTAATATAAGTTTTTATAAAATATTCGTATAAAAATTTAGCGGAAAATCGCCAAAAGTAGAAATAAAATCGCCAAAAACTATTTCATGTCAATTTTTCTCATAAAAATTCAAAATCCATTAACGACTGTTATTAAATATGAAATAGCTTCAAAATCACATTGTTTTAATTTCTTCCAGAAATTTTTTGGTGGGATTTATTTTCGAATATACTTTTTCAACAAAGTAATTTTCCTGAATTATAAAAATTTTTAAGTTCAATTTTGTTGAAAAATAGCCATAAAAATCGGCAACAAATTTATTTATCGCCAGAAAATTCACCATGTCGCCAAGTCAAAAATTTTGTCGCCAAAAAAGTTGAAAAATCGCCACGTTTGGCGAGAAATCGCCATATCTGACAACGCTGGTCATAGCAACGCAATAACAGACAAGGTGAATACAATTTGTTTATATGTATGTTTGCAAATTCGCAAAAATATCTGCTCTTTTTATTGAACGCTTTAAAACAAATTAAAAAAAAATAGCGGGAAATTCACTTTTATACGGAAAGTAATTCAAATAAGAATTAAGCAAGAAATATTATTTCTTATATTTAATTAAACAATAAGTCATAAAAAGTGTTATATGTAAATTCCTTACTTTTGCAAAAAATACACAACAAAGACTTGTTTCTTTTTGGCACTTTTATTTTTTGCAAAAAAAAATTATTTCCAACGAAAAATAAACAAAAAGTTTTGTGATAACAAAATAGCAAACCATTTTTATTAATTTCTAAATATTGTTGTCAAACAAACACAATTAATCAAAAACAAAACATGCAAACAACATATATATGTGCATAGGTGCGATCATACGGGACAAACATTTAACCAAATTAGCGCAATCTCAAAAAAATAAGATGTTTCTACTTAAAATACTAAAGGCAGTTTCAGACCATAATGCAAGTATTAATACTTTTGAGGACATTGTTAAAAATTTCAAACAATAATTAGATCAGGGAGGCATTTTCTGCAAAAGTATTAATACTTGTATTATAGTCTGAAACGGCCTTAACTAACATACGAGAATTTCTAACATGAACAAATAAAATTTAATTAACATTTACTAAAAGAATTAGATACGTTTATATTGCCAAATATTATTTTGCGCCGTGTGACTTTACCTTCAGCTAGGGTTGCCATTTTAATTTTCTCAAAAAGCGGGACAAAGTTCTAAAAATGCAAAAAATTTTCCTTTCATTTCTGTCTGTCTTGAGCAGCGTAGCTCCCAAACGGATTTAGTTTGTTTTGCTTGAAATGTGACTTGATTAGGATTTGGAATTTCCCGGACTTTTGCACTTCCCGGGAAACGGGAATGAAAAAATCACGTTTCCGTGAATTCCCGGGAAAAGTTAATTTTCTAAATTAAATGAAAATTAGCGGAATTTCGATTGTTTTATGAATTTAAGCATTCTTCTTAAATAAAAATTAATATAAAAGGAAATCTAAATCTTACTATTACATTTGAAAATAGTACAAAGTTTTATAATTTGTTTTTGTTTAAAATAAATTTGGAAGAATGAAAAATGTCCTTCGACATCGATAAACAGGGTATTAGTATTTAAGCACACGATGAAAAACATTGCAACTTTAAAAGAGAACTTAAACAATTTCATCGTGTAAACTTAGTCGTACAGTCAGTCAAACGAACTTTTGTAACATTTAAAAAAACATTGAAAACTTTGATATTAAAGAAAAACAGGATTATTATAAAAATTTTTTATATGAATCAAAATAAATTTTGCGGTCGCTTACGCCATTTTATAAATATGTATGTCAAAAAAGTCCATATATTTATGAAATAACGTGTACTTTTGATTTCCCGTTTTTTGAAATTTTCCCGGGAAAACGGGATATTAAAAGTAGACTTTTCCCGGGAATTTCCGCCCGGAAATTCCCGATTCCCAAAACCCTGGAATTGATCTAAAGTGATATTCGCTATGTTAAAGGAGAACTGAGCCGATTAGAAGTAGTCAGCTGTTTTCTAGTTGATGAATACATAGATGATAACTTTTCTGATAGTACGGAAATTATGCATTTTGATATTAGAATAACATAGTACCATTAAGCTGATGCTGCAGCATCATTAAGTTTATTAATTTAAATTACAAGTTATTTTTTAGGCTATGAGTTCGATATGTACTAAATTTTTGTGATAAATTCAAACTATAATATCTAGTCATCACTTGTTAGATAGATACTATTAAGAAGGAATATCAATTATTTAACAAAATTCTGTTAAGAGAAATAATGTGAGATGTCCTTAAAATATCTTATATTCACTTACAAGTTAAACTAAATTCGATTTGTACAAAATTCCCATTTCTAATATATGATCCATATCTTATTCCCCTCTTTGCTTTTTTCTGCGCCTTCAGCTGCTAAGATATTTTAAGAATTTATATATTAGCTTCCATAAAAAATAATATAAGTATTTAATACGATGCATTCCAATCACAAAAAAATTAATTGCATATAGAGTTCTTATTACTGTTTAACAGCATATTCTTCCTTTTAATATATTCTTAGAATTCTATGCGGTCGTAATTAAAATCATAAAACATTTAATTCAATTTGGAGAGCATATATTTCGAGTTTCAGACAACTTTAAAGACATTTGTGAAAATAGTCTTTCAGTGTAGTAATATGAAGGTAGCATTCTTAAAAGAAAACTAGCAATTTGAATGTATTTATCAGTTCACCTTGTTGAATGAATGAAAATGTATATAAGACTTTAAAAGATTTACCGCTTCATAAAGGTCATCTTAATCTTTTTTTTTTTTTTGAGTGATGTACATATTTTTCTTCCGACGGGGTTTTTTCCGTCATCCCTTCATCTATTTGAATATAAGTATCCTTTTAGTTTTTTGCTAACATGGAGGAAATATTATTAAAAAGTAAGCAAGAGAAAAAAAGCGGGAATTTGGATTCCCGCGCAAGACGCGGGATTCGGTAGCAAAAAGCGGGACTCTGGCAACCATACCTTCAGCTATTTATTTGTGTTTATTTTTACTTAAGTACTTAACAAGTAGTACTTTTTTATTTTTTCTTTTATCGTGAATGATTAGAGATTGTATATGTGTGTACGTATATGTGACCATTAGTCATTTGGGGGATTTAGTTTTGACAGCTTTTAACACCAAAAATGTAAATGCAAACTCAATCAAACGAAAGGTTCACATAACGTATGAAAGACTTTAAACAAATTTAAAGCAAAAAACCCAAACTGAGTGTTATTTTGCTGAAGTTCGTAACAATTTTAGTCAAAAAAAATTAGAATCCAAGTTTCAAGGAAAAAAACAACGTTACCTTTGGAAGCAGCAACAATACTCTCTCAATACTTTAAATTATAGTCCTTGCAAAAAAAAAACCGACTACACAATAGGCGTGGCACCGCCCCCATATTTTAACATCATATACTTTTACGAGAACTAATTGTATGTACGAAGTCTCATAAGAATCGGATAAGTAGAAGTAGTTAAAATGAATATTTACTTTTCGTGGGCGTGGTACTGCCCACTTGTCTAACCACAATGTTGTATAGATAACCAAATGTGCATGCAAAGTTTCATAAGATTCGCTAAGTAGAAGTAGTTAAAATGTTTATTTACTTTTCATGGGCGTGGCACTGCCCACTTTTCTAAACATAATGTTGTATTGTAAGATTAACTAAAGGTGTATGCAAAGTTTCATAAGAATCGGTTCAGTAGAAGTTGTTGAAAAAAATATTTACTTTGCATGGGCGTGGCACAGCCCACTTTTTTATCGTAATGTAGTATTTAAACAAAATCTTAAGTATATGCAAAGTTTCATAAGAATCGGTTGCGTAGAAATAGTTGAAAACGAATGTATATTTACTTTTTATGGGCGTGACCCCGCCCATTTTTCGACGGGACCAATCTGGAAGTACATCCTTTTGAATAGAGAAAAAATCCTAAATAGGTTCATAAATAGCGGAGTTTTGAGGGAACATACATAAAAACTTAATCGTAATAGTTCGTATCCCGAAAATTAAAAATCGGCATAATTCGTAAAAAACTAGCACGAAAACTCCTATACGTCGTAAAAAATTAATTAATTAAAATTTGAAAACGAAGCACTTTTGCAATTCCCTTTTAAAGCACTTTTCATCAAATTTGTGATAAAACTCTTTTGTAATATAGAAACATTTGTATAATATATGTTATGAAATTGTTTTTAATAAAGAAATATTATTAAAAAACACCCTTCAAAACTGCTTCGTTTTCGGAATCGATTTCCATCACATACCTGAATGTGTCTATTTCTGCCACTTCTACACACTAGCATGATTCCTGGAAATTTTGCACCCACATCAAAGAAGAACGGAACATCATGTTCTTTTCAAAGGCCGCAATATCTCTCATCGGCGGTTTTTGTAGTTAGAAGACCATGATTTAGGTTTGGGAATCGGGAAAAGTCTACTTTTAATTTGAAATCTCAACAATTTCCCGGGAAAACGGGAAATTAAAAGTACACGTTATTTCATAAATATATGGACTTTTTTGACATGCATATTTATAAAATGCCGTAAGTGACCGCCAAATTTATTTTGATTCGTATAAGAAATTTGTATTATAATCCTGTTTTTCTTTAATATTAAAATTTTCAATGTTTTTTTAAATATTACAAAAGTTTGTTTGACTGACTGACTGTACGACTTAATTTACACGATGAAATTGTTTAAGTTCTCTATTAAAGTTGCTATGTTTTTCATCGTCTGTTTAAATACTAATACCCTGTTTATCGATGTCGAAGGATATTATTCATTCTTACAAATTCATTTGAAACAAAAACAATTTGAACAAGGACAAACTTTCAGAAAACTTTGTCCTTGTTTCAAATGTAACAGTAAGAAAAAAAAGAATTCCTTCGACATCGATAAACAGGCAGTAAGTTTCCATACAATTTTTTTAATACAAAATAAAAATGTGAACGGTTGAAACTTGTGCAGAAATTTCATAAAAATTGCCGAGAAAATTTTTTGCTTGATTCGAAAAGTACATGTAAGATGAATTTAGTAATAGATGTCGTTAAACCACTATAACACAACAAAGTTCCTAAAGTAAATAATTCGATATTAAACGAACAAATTTTGGAAAGTGTTGTGGAAATTTTAAGCTCATGTAAGCTGCAAAAACTTTGAGTTGACACTACTTAAATTTATTATAATTCGACGCAATTATTGAAACCCTGAAGTAGATGTTTTAAGACAAATAAAACGAACAATCAAAGATATTTAGACAAACTTTGGCTCAGGATATGTAAAATTCAGCTCAGCTGTGTATAGTACTGCAACTTGCTTGTATTTAACGATAAGAATCGTCATGGAAATTTTTCAAAAAAATAAGAAATATTACGGCACTTTCTTTATAAAATGATTTGGAGGCCTTAAAATAAAATGTTTAACTAATTGCTATGTAGTCGTCAATTAGTCTTTATAGAATCTCCTACTATGTAATAACTATAAGCCCGATTTGCTTCAATTCACTTAAAAATTCTTAAAAATTTGTTTTAGAATTGCTTTTATATTAACTTTTATTTAAAAAGAATGCTTACATTAATAAAACAATCGAGATTTCGCCAATTTAATAAATCTATTTAATTTAGAAAATTAACTTTTCCCGGGAATTCCCGGAAACGTGATTTTTTCATTCCCGTTTCCCGGGAAGTGAAAAACTCCGGGAAATCCCAAACCCTAACCATGATATATCAAACAAATATGTATAGTTGATGAATTTGCTATTTTTCTTGTTGCATAGTATTGTCAATGAAATTTTATCATGCAGATGTGCCCCTTTTCTTTCTACTAAAATCATTTTATACATATATCTGAGGCAATATAGAATAATCGCTTAAGTCGACTTAAGCTACTTTTATCATCAATACTGTTGTATGCCTTAATAAATATTATGGCATTCAGTTGAACCGTACAGTGCTTACAATGCTACCTAACAAAGGGAAGGAGCACACAAAAGTAGAATCAGCTCGGAGCTATTCACATATTACGTAACGCTCCAGGGAGGGAGGGGTGGAGGGATGTTACAGATTTTTTGTAAAAAGCGCTACGAAGGGCGTGTATAAAAACTCTGAAAATAGCGTTACGCAAAAAGGGAATGACACCCAAGGCCTATACACCTCTTAGCAATAGCGTCAAAACTTTAGGCAAAGAGAGATTGCTTAAGTCTTAAGACTTAAGTGGGTATTCCATATTGCCACAGATATTTAAATATTTCAAAACTGAAACTTTTAAACCAAAAACTAAATTTAAACTCTTCTTGTTGTTCTTCTTCTATCAGTTCAAACAAAAGACTTTAAAGAAAATGCTTGCCTTGTTATTGTTATATTAAGTCATGGTGCCAGACATGAAGAAATTGCCGCCAAAGATGGCCACTATTCCATTGATGATCACATCTTATTTCCGATTTTACGAAATCCAACACTAAACGACAAGCCAAAATTATTTTTCATACAAGCCTGCAAGGGCTCCATGGAAACAAATGGTTATTATACCGATGCTGTACCCTTTTATCCGCCTGGAAGTGCTAATGAAATTTTAAAATGTTATAGTACATTTGAGGGTAAGAAACAAATTATGTTCATACATACTCTTATAAAGATTTATTAAATATACATATATTGCTATTTCTTCTCTTTTAAAGGTTTTGTATCCTATCGCACGGAGAAAGGTTCCATGTTTATTCAGGCTTTGTGCCAAAATTTAAAATTATTTGGCAACACGAAAAATATTAAAGATATAATGGAGTTGGTGACGCAAATTGTTAAACAACAATCACAGTGAGTAGTTTAAATGTATTTTTATAAAACTGGTATTAAGTATATTATTATAATTCGAATTGACCACAGAATTATATTTTTTAATATAATTACTATAAACTTTAATTGATGTATATATGTGTATGTATACTTGTTCTTACTTTTGTTTTAAAATTTTAAAATTTAATTATAGTTCACATAAAAGATTTTTTAATTGATATAAATATTCTGAGACTAATTAATAGTCGTCTATTTTGTGCATTAATTTTTTGATGATTCTAACTTGTTTAAACTTGACATAAACATTCGGCAAACTGCACAATGCAATAAGAAAAGTAACAAACTAACTACGTTAGCATCAAAAATTTTCAAACAAACATTTCGAACCATAACCGCAAAAAAGGCTTAAGCCATTTTAGCACTTTTAGTGCTAGATCTTGCACTTTTTTCTAAACTGGAACTAAAGTCTTCCATAAAAGTTCTAAGTGCTAGCTTAGCACTTTTTTAATTATTTGGCATTTATTGTATTTTTTTAAATTCATACAATTTTAAAAGATAATACCTGTAACAAAACAAAAATATCTCAATATATTATTTCTGAAAAGTGCTTGATTATAAGATTGAAATTTCTCCCTTAATAATGTATCAAAATTAATGTTTTATTCGCCCTTTTGAACATTATATTTCCGCCATTTTGAACATTATGTTGACGAAAAATTAATAATTGGCAGTACATAGTGAGAAGAAGAAAGTATGCACAAGATGCCGAATTCGTATCTGAAGTCGGTCAGGAAACGTACCGAAAATCATATGAGTGGTTGACAAGCCCTGCAAAAATCGCGACTACTCCAAACATGTGTGTACTCCACAAGGGACCAGAACTAGCTACAATGTGGTCCATATGTATGCAAAAAAAATGTGGTCCATTTAATATTCCGATGTGCCAGAAATGGACCATGTAGTCCATAATTGCATTACATGGGACTACACCAAAAACTACCCCTATGTAACTACTCCATACAACACCTACATGAGGTTAGTTTTGAAACTAGTCACTACCAGGGCTCTCAGATTTATTTTGACCAGTAACTCACTACTTGATGGAGCACGCACGTACTCCTGCTCAGAGAAAACTAAATTGTAAAACTAAATAGTAAAATAATCCCATTTTCTCAAATTTACATTATTGACTTCCATATGAATCTCTTTGCGACGCCTGAAAAAATTACCAAATATCTTTTACTGATCTCGAGATATGCCGATTGTAGGGTATGCAATTCAAAGAATATAAAGAATTATCTTAACTTATTTCCTATTACTCACACAACTGTTATAATTTCTAAAACTCTGCATAAACCACATAAAAACAACAATGTTACAAAAAACGTTGATGTACACTCTCCAAAATAAAAAAATATTCATTGTAATTATGCAATCCGTTTTTCATGTAAGAGTACTTAGTACTAATAACGCTGGGCGGTCAGCTACGAGTAGGGTTTTTTCCCGGGATCTCCCGTCCCGGAAATTCCCGGGAAAATCGCTTATTTTCGTTTCCCGATTTCCCGGGAATTTTATCCGGGAATTCCCGGGATTAAACATGTATTTATATACATAAAAAGTACTGATTTTGGTACCCAATAGTACTTTTTTTTGTTAAATTGTTATTGCTCATCATGAAATAATATCTATGTAAGGGGGGAAAGCCAACGAAGGCTCAAAGTTTACAGTAATTTATATTTAACTGCCTTTTTAAGCGCACTTTTGACTTAATTGCACAAAACTATTAATTTGTGTCACTATTCTTTAAAATCCCATACAATTTCGTTTATTAACTGCACTTTCTATACCTGCACTTTTAGGATAAACAACTTTAATTTGTTAATTTAATTAAAAGCATCTGGAAAGTTTTTCAATATGAATGGTAATTAGATATTCAGAAAATCTTTATTCACTTTTTTTAATGCATCCAATGGCGAAGAAAAAAGGAAAATAGATATTACTTCAGATAACGTTGATGAAAGAGACGACTTTCGAGGAAACTTTAAACGCTGCTATTAACAAAGCAAAGAAGACAGCGAAAAAAGGACCAAAAATTTTTTATAATTTATGCAACGTAATCTTCTATCCGAGCAACTTCTGTAGAGGGCGAAATGCTTTTCTCAACGACTGAAAATTGTGTTACATACTTGAATAAAAAAACCGATTGTGAGATGAAACAATTAATACATTAGCGAAGTTCAGTATTAGATTCAAATGGTCTTGCGAAAGTGCGAATGCAAATATGGTAGCTTTTTTATGAAATCTAACATAAAATACACTAAATTTCATAAAAATATAAGATATTTTGCATTTGCACTTTCTCAGGACCATTTTCATCAAACACTTCCGCTATTGACTGTTTTAAAAAGCCATTTGCAAAAAAGAATATTAAAGTAAAAATTTTCTAAATGCAGAGAATTTTCATTGTATACCGAGAATTAAAGGACTGAATTTAATATTCTAATATGCAGATTTTGTAAAAAATTTCGTTTCTAAACGTTTCAAATTTGTATGAAAAGTAACGCAAATACGTTTCAAAAAAATTTTTTTCCATACAAATTTCGAAATGCAAAAAGCGTTTGCATTTACAAAATCTGGCCTTAAGACTGCAACATTTATCCTATACAACTGTTTAATCGCTCTTTTGACCACTTCCGCCCTCTGACAACTACGTGTTAAAATAATGGATGAATGATCAGAAATAAAACTACTTCGATGTCAGTTCATCAGGAATTTTACTAATGATTTGTATCAAGGAAAATTGATACTAGGTGGCCGCAAGAGCCCAGCTGCTTACGTAAATGTTTACACATTTGGCCTGTCAGCAGTGACAGCTCAAATGTAATCTCTGCACGGCGAACTCTCTTGCGACTACCTGGTGTTGATCTACCTTGATTTGTATGTTCTGTTTTTGTTCTGTCTAAAAATAGCTTTTAAATACGAAGTTTCCTTAAAATTTCGATAAAAATATTATTTTTTTTTTGTACATAATTTACTTTGAATCTTTTTGTATCATATCTTTAGCAACTTGTTTGTAAAATACTTTTAAAATAAAGCTCAGTTTCGAATAAAGAATGATTCAATGATTAATTTTGCTCATATAAAAATCAATGGATTCCGGATATTAACATTTTTGGTAAATATTTTATTACGTTATTTAATTCCCGGGAATTCCCGAGATCCCAGGAATTTCTTTTTTATTTCCCGCTCTCCGCTCTCCCGAGAAACAAAAAAGTCCCGGAATAAAAAAACCCTAGCTACGAGTAATATATTTTATCATAACTCGCGACCGTTTCATCCGATTTGAACAAATAAGCAGAATAAAATTGTCCTTAAGGCGTTAATATATATTTTGTTATATTTCCAACTCTTTCGGAGCTATTCAGAAATTAGCGGCGAAAAAATTCGTCTTTTCATGCAAATTTAAACCTTTTTTCGTTTTAAAAAGCTTCGAAAAAAATTAAGCAGGCAAAAAATTTTAATTTTTATAATTTATTAGAAAGCCATATATATATTTGGAATATAATAAGCCAAAAATTATTAAAATCGATGAATAAATGCCGATTTTATTTGCAATTAAGTGAAGGAATTGAACTAATAAAATGTTTCTGTTGTATGGAAATTGTGATTTTTATCAACTTGGTTTCTTCAGATCAATAAAAGATATTTTAGTAATATTTTCAGGCGCAGTAAAGAGATTCATATAGATGTCAAAAATGTAAATTTGAGAAAATAAAATTATTTTACTATATATTTTTTATGGTACAAAACTTTATTTTTTCTAAATTTTGTTTTTTTTCAGAAAGTCTACGCGTATATCCACATTTATGAAAACGCTCTCCTCAATTTTTGCGAAAATTCTTAGAACTATATACGCTATAAAACGTTGTTTTTGAAATTTGTAAAATCCATAATCACAATTTTTTATAGGCTATTAAACACAAAAATATTTTTAAAATTGACTACTTTCGGCCATTGCTGAATGTAGGGTACATGGCCAAAATACATAATATTTGGCGCTAAATACTTTGTCAATGGATTGCCTTTTGCGATATGTAATTAAAAAGTGAATGTGTTAAACAAAAATTTTTACAAAATTTAAAATAATGAAGATACTTTTTTTGAAAAAAAAAATTTTTTTCAGCTAAATTTCAAAATTTTGAATTTTCAGCCTTTTTGTGAATTCAAGAATGCAGATATTAGAAAATGTTTTTCTTCAATTCTCCTTAGAATTTTGTCAGAAATCGAATGCTGGCTTTATATTAAAAATCCAACTGTAAACTAAAAAGTTATAGGCGAAATACAACAAAAAGTCAAGACAAAAAAAAATTGTTTTGTCTTGTAAGAGATACGGAAACTTATGTCTAGATAATTTTTCTTTAGATTTTTGAGCTTAACTCAACGCACTTTATATTTTTCAAATCGGATAATATTTAAAAATTACAAACCTCAGTCCCAGGTAGTCAACTTTGGCCCAACTTTGCTTTAGCCAGAACAACACTAAGCTTTGTAAGCCCGACTCCTCCTCTAAAGATGTTCGAAGTTTCATATAAATCCAATCAGCAGTTTAGAAGTTCCAGATTTATTACCATTTATTTTGCAAAAGTCCCCACTGTGCATTGGTAAACAACAAAAAAACACAAAATATACGTTTAGAATGAGAATCAGCCATATAACTTCTAAGCTGCTGGTCTGATTTATTTGAAACTTAGTATATTCATAGATGAAGGGCTATGTTTGCACAATATAGTTTGCAACAATTTACAGAAGGTGAACCAACGGCGCTGCAGTAGGTCAAAACTAAGCACATCGCATATGGAATGCTTTAAAAGCCTTGCAAGTTACGCAAACTCGTGAGCGTGACTAAAAAAGTTTTAATACCATCGCGAACCCGCATGAGCATGTGAAAAAAAGTTATCAATCTCTAATTTTAAATAACCACCTGTATACTTTTTTTATTTTAAGCTGATAAAACCTTTGATTAACCCTTTTTATTAGCAATGTCTTTTTTTTTGTCGTTTCAGAAACAAACAAATTCCAGCCTATACGAGCACTCTTACCAAACCATTTATATTTGGAGATTATGTCAAATGGTCTAAATAGAATTAAAAAGAACTGAAGATTATTAATAAGTCTAGTCTTAGTTTAAAGAAATAAAATGACCAGAGATTCTCATGCGGTGCTTAGTGCCATGAACATTTTCGTATTATTCTTTGCAAATTTGTGCACCGTGGGAAAGTGTGCGAAAAATTAAAAAGTTATATATATATAAAAATAAATAAAGAAATAAATATATTAGATAAAAAAATTTATTAAATCTTTATGTTAAATTTTAGAAAAAGTATTATAAATTAATAAACTATCTTTACATCAAATGTGATGAAACGAATTGGTGTATTTTTTTTATAAAAGATATTAAGAGTCCTCATGAAAGCACTTAAAAGGCTCGTAAACGTGCAAACTGTGCAAGTCTCCACTCTCGTAAATATACTGTCAAAAGACGTTTGAAAATTCATTCTCACAACCCATGTAAACATGCGAAGCATTTTAGTGATAAAAATATGTATCAATAAAGAATTATACTTTATAAATATTTTTTAATAACTTTTGGGTACAAAATGATAGAAAAAAGCTTAAAGTGGCGAAAAATCTCTTTGCTGATGTGGTCAGCATTACATCAGCAAAGGATATTTTTGAAAAGTTTTCAACTTTGTATGTTTATATGAACATTCTCAAAGAACAAATGAGAATTACCAAAATAATTAAGTTATGAATTTAGTCGAACTGTATGGTTTTATCCAAAGTTAATTATTTAATTCTGAAATACTGCACTTATTTTGGTTTAAGTGCATTTCAAAATTTCGTCGGGACGTCAACCATTTAATTCGTATCTCGAATGTCCATTTGATTCCGGGTTTGACTAATTCATCCACAAGTTTTACCGGGCACATTGCTATGCCCTGGAACCCAGAGTAGCTCCAAGTTTGAATGTCTCGCTATCTCATTAAGAGACAACCGGATTTCATACACCAAACCAAATGTTGTATAACCACCCGATAGAGCCTTGATCTCATCTTTGCTGTCAGTACAAATTCGGATATCCTCATTGTATATTTTATAGTCCTCATCTAGTTACCTGCTCTTTTTATGGCTGATATTTCTACCTGAAGTCCGTAGCCTAAATAGTATCCCCAGTTTTCCGGCATAGCTAGGAATCCCATGTCCCCTGGTGGGAATGGCATATCCCCAATTGGGCCTTTTCCTTCCACCTCTTGGCTCGAGTCTAATCGCAGAATTCATGGCTAATTATTTGACCATAAGATTAGCTAGCAGCCAATGCATCATCAAAGCGCTTTTGATGGGGTTGTGCGTGGATCTCCTGTGATCATTAAATCAGATGTGCGCAGGATATTTTCTTTGAAACGAAAGTAGATGATCTAGTCTAATGCAAGTATTAGATGTATTACCATGTTGAAGATCCATTTGAGGTTCCTGGAATCTACTTTCCAAATTTTAACTATGGACGTTCTACAGGCGCATATGGCCACCGGGGTCTTGTCCGCCCTTTACTGGTCGTTACGGAGCCATGACATTTTAGAGTCCAGGAATATGCCCGGATATTTCGCATTGTCTGACAACCTAAGTTTTATTCCGTTTAGGGTTGGAAGCGGAAAAGATCGTGTACATTACACCTTCTTATTAGGGTGTAACGAATACTAGTTCAGCGAATGCGAATTAGGGGGTACCGAATACCAGTTTATAGAATGCGAATAATTACATTTAAGTTTTGAATATACTACTACATATGAATTACTGAGATACAAAAACTATATAAAATAACTTAAAACTATGATGTAAAAACATCGAACAACAACTCGAAAAATGGAATAAGCACCGTGAATCTATATCGGTTCCCAGCTACAAGAGTAAAGTTTTAATGAAATCGCTTATTGTTTAACTTTCTATTTATTGTTTAAAGCCAAGACACGTTAGAATAATATGGTACCCGCATCGGCGAATTGAACCAAACGACTCTCGCTGCTATCAAGTTTTATTGTTGCACCAAGAAAAAAATTTTATATAGCACAAACCACAAGCCATATCATCGAAATAATCAAATGTGCCTTCAACACGACCTTATTAATGGGCCTTGGCACATAGTATTTTTACACTCAGGACAACTGTACTTACGTTCTTTTGTTTACATATCACTTCTTTATTAATAAAAAAAAATGCTTATAACTAACATACAAAACATTTTTTAGAAGAAAATGTAATTTGCCTCTCTTTTCCACTAAAATAATTTGCCAACTTTAAAAATTTTGATTCATTTTTAATTTTACTATTCGCATCAATTTTAGAGAATGCGAACATCAAAAACAAGCGAATGGTTCGCAAATGCGGATGCCAACGTTCGTCGCACTCCTACTTCTTATAAATAGTACAATATCCGTTTACTGAGGGTACACAGAAACAACTTTGAGGGCTATATCACCGGGATACGGCATTGTTTTAAGCTGAAAGTCTATACGAAGGATTTTCGCATCAACGCATTCTTACCTTCTACCGTTTTCTTTTAAACTTTATTACGAAAACAAAATAATACACTATATAAACATATTAATCGATAGCTTTGAAAATAAAAAATAGTTTGTCATCCCTGGCAATCAAAACCGGCTGACATGCTAGTACGCCATTGACGACGCTTACAAAAAAAAAGTATGTCTACTTTCGCATTCTGCGCGTTAAGCATCCTACGCATTTATACTCTGTAGCTTGCAACGTAGAACTACACTGATTCAACTTTTTTGACAGACGCGTAGAATGCGAAAAAGCGCAAAACGCGTCGTGTGGACTTTCAGCGTTAAACATAATGGAGTCACGTTCCATGAGCAGAGTTTAAAGCAAGGTACCATAGAAGATTGTAGCCACTTTACAGATTGTAGCCCACCCTAGAATGGATACAATGACCTTGTTGGTCAACAAATTCTTTCTAGAGTCATTATGATGATCTCTAGTTTCACATTCTATTTTTAGAAAGGCCACCAATGCGTATTCCTTCTGCTCAATCGATTTCTCAACAAAGCCAAAAAGCGAGAGGAGCGTAGTCTCAACTGGTTTGCCATTAGTGTGGGCATGCTAAGATGCTGATAACCAGGGCTCGGACTTTCATGCAACTAAAAATTGATTTTAAGCGCTTAACAAATGCACCTAAAAATTAAAAATATGCGCAAACAAAGTACCAACAAAGTACCAAAACTAAAATAATGTGAAAATATCAATTATTTTTTATTTAAGAAAGAAATTTCAAAGCATGTGAATATTGAACATTCAAAGAAAAATTTGGATGTACGGAAGGTTGAACTGACAGCTGTTTCGTGACCACCAAGTCTACTCGTCAGAGTCCTTTACCTACACTACCACTGACAGTGGCAACAAGACTGTAGCGAAAATCCTACTAATTTTAGTAAGCTCAATTAACAGACTGTCGCCATCTTGTGGCGAGTGGCACCTATTAATTAACTTTTTCTAAATGTTCGGAACTTCACTAACTGTCTTTTCTTAGAATGTTCAACTATTCTAAGCTTTTTCATTTCAGTCTTACAAGCGTGGAATATCTTCGATATTCTCAATGCTGGGATATTTTGAATGTTTATTTTGCCCAAGTTTTTGGAACAGTACACATCCATGTTTTAGCTAAGTGCCTTTAGAGTTTTTTTAATAATTGAGTTATGAATTTTTAGTCGAACTGTATGGTTTTTATCCAAAGTTATTTAATTAGTTTGGCTTAAGTTCATTTTTAGTTTAATCTTTCGATCAAACTATTTTTTATTTAAGAAAGAAATTTCAAAGCATGTGAATATTGAACATTCAAAGAAAAACTTGGATGTACGGAAAAATGAACTTAAGCCAAACTAATTAAATAAATTTGATAAAAACCATACAGTTCGACTACAACTGAAATTGACACCTCTCAGTTGCCAGTTCCCATCAGTAGCAACCGGCAACCCAACTGCGGCTCGATTGCCATCCATAATCGGCCTATTCATTTTTTTTTCAAAAATTTAGAAATATGCATTAAAAAATGTGTATAACTCCAAAAATAGGCATTTGTTGCCAAAATATGCAAAGATATGCACTTACCACCAAAATATGCAAAAATATGCAACTACAAATCGATGCCAAACTACTTAAAACTTAAAGATTCGTATAAATAATTAGTCATTACCTCTTTATCTATCACCACAAAAAACATGCATTTGCATGAAAGTCCGAGCCCTGCTGATAACTAGTTCAAATGTATCTCCATTCCATGGTACAAAAGTATATATTGCCCGTGTTAAAAAATATATATTATCCGTTTGTGATTATTTTATAATTTGTTATGATCGGAAATTTCCGGTATTCCCGATTAGCGAGAAAATAAAAACTCTAATCACAACATTGTCGCTAAAACTGAAAAAGGGCAAAAGTCGGAAAGTTCAATAAGGCTCGAAATCAAAGTATTTATATAACTAATGATGGTAATTTAACCAATAGTATTTATGTGAAAAATCGTTAGTTAAGCTACCGGCGTTAATTAAATACAGACTGAGAATTTGGCCCTAAATATGTATATTGACAAATTATTTTTGAATTGAAGAAGCTTAACATTTTGTTGTAACATTTTTCTTTGAGTGTTTACGATACTGTTAAGCATAAAAGAAAGTAATATCTCTGTCAATGTTACTTACTGGGGGATGATAAAAAAATGTTAATATGCAGAAACACACACATTTTAGCTAGGTTAACAAGTGCAAGTAATATTATTCATTACTAGTATTATTTCTGCTGTTAAGCGGTCGATGCACAATAATCTGACGTGTTCGGAATAAAGGCAACCAAACTTGATAAGACATTCAGTGAAGTGCAACAATAACAAAAACACTAAAAATTAAACATATAATACAATAAAAAATAGCTTAATTAGACATTTTTAATAAAACAAGAAGTAAAATGCTATTGAATCAAAATCAAGAAGTCTTGCTTTAAAATTTTAATTTAATACAGAAATAACTAGAGTTGAACTTGTATGTGTGTTTATTAATTATTAATAACAGAGCTAATAATGTGTTAATGCCAAAACAAAAATAACAACAACACAAGTGCATACATAGCGTTGCCAGACATGATACAATATTCAAAGTATCAAGTTAGGAGTTAATGTTAATTAATTTCAAACTACACGCCAGAACATAAGTAGTGCTACTGTTGCATGGAAATCGCTATTTTTTTTAATCGATTTTGTTATTTTGTTAGCTTGTAATAACAAATATTTTTAAAATTTGCTTTTTTATTTTTTTTTTATTTTTTTGCTGCAAGCTATTAAATATATCGGAAAAAATTCACCGGCATTTTTCGCTACAATTTATTAAGTATCTCGGAAATTTTTTGTTTCTATTAAAAAGGAATCAAACGGATCGCTCTCGAATTAAACTAATATAGATCATGTAACATCCTTAATTTTGTACACAATTGTTTATCTCTGGAACCAGAAGCTAGAAATAATAAGTAATTTAAAATATATGAACTACATTAAGATATGTAGCAGAATTGACTAATAAGTCTAGCGCAACAAAATCTGTGTTCCCCAGTGTTATAGCCGAACTAATTTAAATTATAGTTCGATGAATAATTTTAATCAGGTTCAAATTTCTTTTTTTTATTCTCTACTAGAGAATTAAAATGTTTTTTTTTTATCAAATAAAATGTGCAAACAAATTCTGATTTTCCCACAATTAAATTTTAGCTTTAGTCACAAATCTACATACGAGGGGAGGTCTTTGGAATAATTCTTTGCATAATCATATAAAGGACATTGGGAATCTAAAACAAATTAGGTTTCCCAAAAGTGTCCAGTTATAAAAAGCAGCTGGAAACTGCTTTAGAAAATCCATTATACAGTTTTGTTAACAATCGATTGGTTGAAACAAACGACTTCTCACTAAAAACTATTTGAAGTCATATTGAGGAAATGAGTTTTTCATTACTCTTATTGTTCAGCAAGTGTTTCCAACTTTTGTTAGCGACATCCAGATAATTAATAAAAATCTTCTTCTACTTCCACAAATCTCTTTATCAGAAACCTTTACTCTCCCAGCTACTCTCAAAGCTAATTTAATTATATCTGCGTAACTTTGTTGCCGTTGTATCTTTGAATCTTGTGATCCGATTACAAAACGATGTATGTAAAAATCATAGAGAGGATCTAAGCTTTAGGGATGTTTCAATTTGGACCACCCTGTTGAAACACGCGGTAGCTACAGGGTGTTAAAGATGGAAAACCTTGTTGGCCTCATAACTTTTACAAATATTATCCGATTTTAATGAATTTAAACTTGTTGTAAAGGCTATAAATAGAAAAAATACATTGTATTTCATTAAACAAAAAAGAGCAAGATCTTCTTCTCAAAAATGAAATCATCTTTTATAAAGATAATGCTCTTTTGCATACTTGTGCTGTTTCGATGGAAAAATGCACGAGTTGAGGCTCGAATTGTCGCATCAACTTATTCTCCAGATTTAGCTTCCACCAACTAAGTGGAAGTCGATTCGACTTATTGAGGTTTCCTCGTATTTTTTTAAATGCCATATACATTGTATTTTCTTGTTTAGAAGAGTATGTTCATATTTTTAACCAAAGCTTTAAGGATAAAATTAGACTCTCAAGGTTTACATAAAATTTGTACTATGAAATTTATTTTAATTTTGAGTTAATAGATAATAGAGCTTGTATGGCCAGTTGTAAATTTTCTAATTGATTTTTCTGTTTGTTTAATTTCGTTTTAATTGCCTATTGTTATAATTATGATGATAGATGATATATTTCATGTCTTGTTCGAATTGATGCATAAATAAATTAATAAATCAATTTGTTGCATGCAATTTCATATCAATTAATTCAAATTGATTGTAATTTAGAAATAAAAAAGTGACAATAGCAAACGATTGTATTGTTTTTAACTCGGGAAATCATGAAAGTTTTGTAAACACGAACATTTTTACGATCTTGGATGGTACTGGTTATTAAGGTATTTCAGGTCTTTCAGGAAATTATTCAGAAATTATTGAAAAAATTGTTCTAATAAAAGGTGTGGAAACTTGTTTTATAAAACTTTTCTAAGGTAATTTTATAGGTAATTTAAAATAAAATAAGTAAAGGGCGACTTTGCCTCGCACACGAAGGGTTCCATACGAATACACATATGTATATCCCTTTTTGTTTTTGCTCCTTTTCATTTTGGGCACATTTCTTTCGTTTTGGCGATTTTTTTGGTGTTTGGAGATTTCTTTTATTTTTGGCATTTAGTTTTTTTTTGCGTTTTTTTTTTTTCGTTTTGGTGACTTTTTTCCATTTTTGAAGATTTTTTTCGATTTTGATATTTTTAATTTGAGCGATTTTTTAGGTTTTAGTGCTTTTATTCGTTTTGACGACTTTTTTCGGTTTTTGGCGATTATTTTAGTTTTTTTACTATCTTTTTAGTTTTGGTGATTTTTTTCTTTTTTGCGATTTTTTTAATTTTTTGTTTTTTTTTTCCTTTAAGCGCATTTTTTCATTTTGGCGATTTTTTGTTTTGACATTTTTTTCATTTTGGTATTTTTTATTTTTAACGTTTTTTTTAAATTTCATGAGTTTGTCTCTTACTGTTTCCAAGATACAGCAAATTGTCTAAATTGCATAGTCAAAATTACAGTAACTGATAGAACACTCTTTAATTTTTATTGTTTTGAATATCAGTGTTAATTGGTGTAGTCTATTCTACAGACTGCAGTAACTAACAGCATCTTTGGAAATCTAAAGTGTCTATATAAATGTGTGTATTTTATATTAGTAATTCAATATGTTTCATTGCTCGCTTTAGAACACTCTTTAATTTTTAATTGTCATATATTTGTTGTTGTAGCGGCCAAAGTTTTGCATATTGTATAAAATTTTCAGGTCCGTAGCTCTTCCCGAGTTCCCGAGAAAACAGCCTGTGACAGACAGACAGGCAGACAGACAGACGGACGGACAGCGTATCGAAAACAATAGGGTTCCTTTATACTTTTGGTGTACAGAGCCCTAAAAAGGGGCACTAAAAGTGGCATGGCAGTTGAAAAAGTGTCAAATTGCCACTTTAGTCGCAAAACGGTCCCGCTGATTGAGATAACACTAATTTGAAGTCTACACGTAACATAATTATTTCTGCAATTGGTTTTGACGTTCTCATCTTAGATATTATCCCCGTAAAAAGTTTTTGCCGATTTTGGTCCGAAGTCAGCCAAAGAGTCTGCATAAGATTCCAGTCGGTACGAAAACGTACCGAAAATCAACAAGAAAGCGGATTTCTTTGTCAGAGGAAATTCTAAGAACTTTACCGAAATTATCATGAAAAATCTGTACGAGTTCTCAAAATTTTCCAGGGAAATTCAAAAGAAATTTTCGACATGTCTGCACAATTTCGGAAAACTGTCGTGAGATAAATGAGAGTTATTACGAAAACTAAAATCTAACAATAAGCAGAAGTGACTGCTAAAAGTTTTAAGTCCTAGGTTAGAAAATGTGCAGACTATTCTGTTAAATATATTAAAGAAAATTAAATTGCCTTCAGAAAACGGGCAGACTAGTCTGATATTAATCGGATAACATTTTAGAAAATGTGCAGAAACATCGTACCAGAAAACTGCCAGCTATTCTGTCAAATGTCTGAGGGAATTTTAGACAACACGGTTGATAGACTGGTAGTCTCAGAATTGTCGGCAAAAAATGTTTCCTGGGATGTTACGTCTAGACGACCTCAAGTAACAAAAGTAAAAAAACAAAGTACTTCATGTGGAATTAAAATGTGCGGAATTATCAAAGCATTGTTGTTGTAAATTAATATTTATAGCAACAATGCTTTGACAATTCCACACACTTTGATTCCACATGAAATACAGAACATACCCGGTTATGTATTGTATTAATAATCCCGCGAAAATCGCGACTACTCTATACACTAGGGGTGAGGAGAAAATATCGATATACCGATATTTTTTAAAAAATTTATCGATATATATCGTCATTATTATTCATTGCAATATATCGATGCATCCATATTTTTTAACCGACTTCATTTGTGAACCGATTTTAAAAAAAAAACTTTTTTTTTTTGTTTGAAAGGGTTTGCTTGCAGTTTGGTCCCATAATTTTTTTTCGAAAATCGGTGGGGAAATTTGATCCCCCCCAAACCATAACTCTCTCATTACTAAACCAATTTTCAAAATTGTTTTTTTTTGTTTGAAAGGTTTGTCTGCAGTTGGTCCCATAACTTTTTTTCGAAAATCAGTGGGGAAATTTGGTCCATTTAACATCGGACAAATTCAAAAGCTACTCTATGTAAATATGGGATGGAGCACCTAAAGGTGGCTAGTTTTGAAGCTACTCTATGTAACCAACACAGGGCTAGTTTGAAAATAATGTTTTAAGTTCATTTAATGCATTAATTTCTATTTTTAATAATATTACGCATGCAAGCAAAAACGGGTTCAAATCATCAAGTTTTCATTGGTCATAAGCAGTCATTTGAATGACGAGCATTTTATTTAAATGTGAGCGCATGACCTCCGATGTTAAAATCATTAGTTTTTTAACCAATTTTGAACGCATGCTATATCACTGGAATACATGCTTTAACTAGTTTTTTTCATGTCTTTTTTTCTTTTTTCTTTTTTTTTTTTGTTTGCTGGGGAAGAAAAAAATTTGCAACTCACAGATGAAAAATGTTCATGGATTTTTTTCACTAATTAAAAAGCGAAGTATAATAAATAAATGACAGATATGCACCACAAAACTTGCAATACCCCCATTTACAAACAAACAATAAAAGTAAAAGTGTTTTTAAATATACTTTATAAATTTCTATTTCTATTCTCCTAAATTGATAAATTTTCCGCCTGTTGTATGAATCAGAGATGTAAATTTATAAATCTTTGATGCTTTGATGCTTTGTTATTATTTTTCGAATTTGTCTTTACAAATACGACTTTAAGAAAATTTTTAAATAAAAATGATTTTCAAACTTTTGTTAGTCAATTAAAATTATAATTGACGCTCGAATTCACAATCAATTGAATTTATGTCAATAAAACATTTCATATTCAGTATGATTTTCATTATCAAATTCAAAAAAAGTAAAGTACTTCAAAAACAATTTCAAAATTGATTATCAACAAATTCTATAAATATACTACAGTAGAGTTCCGATTATACGTAAATGCAAGGGCCAGCCGTTTTTTGCGAATTATATGGGTTTTCGATTTAACGAGATTTCGGTTAACGAAGTTAAAATAAAAAAATACAAGTAAATCCCGTTATTAGAAAAACGCAAGAAAAAAACTAAAAAGTTTTTTTTTTGGAATCATTAATGGAATTCATAAGAGTTGTATCGGTTGTATGTACTTAATTTATAAAATTGTTCTAAGTATTTTATCGCATAATATATGTCGTGGAGAATGTAAATAACAATTTAAAAGTTTTTTAAAAATGTTAGCACATACTACCGATACTATACTTAGTACACCTTGTGAAATCCATAATTGATTTACAATAATTTTATTTTTGTAACGTGATTTTTTCCAAATTAAAATACAAAAAGAATTACTTTTTAATAATCCTAACTCTCTTCCCTTTTAGTCGTATGCCTTTCATAGAATAACACCAATTTAAAACAGAAAAAAAACGTTGTACTTTGCAAGAGCAAAATTTGTAAGCAAATAAATTGTATATTATATCCTGTAATTCCTATAAGGAACATAGCGCCACAACAAAGTTACTCCAATCATCTCTTTCATTTGCGAAGTGCTTTATTTCGCTCCAGCTGCGTCCTGAAGTTCTTATTTCGGTATGCAGCTGTCTCCGCCAAGGATAAGCAGGTCTTCCAATACGTCGTTGACCTTGGGGATTCCAGTCAATGGACATTCTGCTGATGTCGTCGGGTGGCTTTCTAAGCGTATAGCCAATCCAGCGCCATTTACGTCTACGTATCTCCAACTGGTTGAGCATTTGGTGGGTGATATTCCAGAGGTTGATGTTACTTATTCTTTCAGACCAGAAAATACGTAGGATTCTACGGATACTTCTGTTTACAAACACTTGAATGCTACTGATGTGCTTGGGTGAAGCATTCCAAGATTCACTGCCATAAAGCAATATAGATTTCACGTTAGAATTAAGTCTGGCCTTTCCGAATATAAAATGTTGGGCACCAAGACATATTTTGTGGTTTCTATTAGGAACAAATCAGCAAAATCGCATAAATAGCTTAAGCATTCCTCTTATTTTTGTATGAAATGCAAATATGCCAACAATCTCGACAAAATTGAAATTGCTGAAAAAATCCTCAAAACTACATAATTGAAAATTTTGTGAATAAACTGGGAATTAGAGTAACTTTAAAATCTCAAAAGAAAATTTTTTTATATGTGGGAAAATTTTAAAATTTTTAATTAGCAAAACAGACTTTTTTGGTTTTTTGTAAAGATGCATATTTAAATTTAAAAAAGCCAAAATATGCAAGAAAGCAGCCAAATATGCAGCAAAAATGAAAAAAACCCCTGAATATGAGACTGTGTATAAAATATGCAAAAACATGCTGTAAAGGGTAAAATATGCAAAAATATGCACTAACAAATCGATGCCAAAATTCTTAAAAAGATCTGAAACGTATAAATATCTTATTTGTGCCTACATACATCGCACAGGAAAAAACATGCAATTTCATATTTGCGGTTTCCCTGGTCAGGACAAAAGTTTAATTTCGTTGCATAATGTTATCGAGGGTACCGAATTGTATGAAATTTTTACAATTAAAGGCGATTTTTTCAAGCGACCACTAGCTTTTTACGAATTTCCGCGGTTTTCGATTTATGGGGGTACGGAGTTATCGCGATTCAACTGTATATTATTATATTTATTTATATGATTAAAAAATAAAATTCCTTTATGACAGTATTTTTAGTAGAGACGTAAGAGTTGTAGAGAATAGAATAATGGGCAATATGAGTTCAATACTCAAGTTCTAAAAAAAATTTTTTGTTTTTTTTTTTTTAACAAACGTAATATTATGTATAAACTTAAACGCCAAAAATAAGTAAAAAAAAAACTTACAATGTTTTTAAGGGTTAGTTTCGTACTTATTCACAATTAATGCTGAAATGTCCTACAACCCCAAATTTCATGGGGTGGGTTTGTATGAAAAAAATATGTTAAGAACAATTTCATAGTTAGAAATTTAAGGCAACAATTCATAAATTCTGAAAAACAATTGAAAATTGTGTGCAAATCATTTAAAGCATCGTTTTTAATTAAATTGAATGCTAAACAATTAACAAGCGATTTCGTTAATTTAGCGTGAGCAATTATTTGGTGAGCATGAATACTTCGTCCGCATAAATGTTTGTGATTGTAGAGAATTATTATTACATACATATATAATCGGAAGTGAATACTTACTCATAGTCCCATCTCTATATCTAACAAATTCATTTATTTGTCTAACTCTTCATCTGTTCTTTTTACGATCTATCGTTTGTATCGTCAATACATTATTGTTGTTGTTATTGCTTTTGTTGCAAATGTTTATAAATAAAATCTTTTTGTTAAATTCATTTTCAGTAGTATTGTATTCAACGGTATATTGAGTAGGCAAATGTAATCGCCGGCCTGTATTGTACAAAATAAATTTGAATAATCAAATATTCTCCAGCATTTAATAAACAAACAATTAGTAAATTAAGAAATGTGATTTTTAAAACAGCTTTTAACTTAAAAATAGATTTAATTAGTAATTTAAATTAATAATAAAAAAAAAATGGATTTCGATCAAGTGCTAGAAGAAATTGGCGAATTTGGCCGATATCAAAAGACCAATTATTTGCTAATATGTCTTCCGGTCATGTTTGCCGCAGCAAATAGTTTATCGTATGTTTTTACAGCCGGTACACCAGCTTACAGGTGAATAATATTTGAAAAATATTAGCTAAAGACCCTAATAGCTGTTTTACACTATCTCACAAGCCGTTCGACATCTGTAGGAAATGCAACCCTGATCTAATGAGTTTATGGAAAGTTTTAGAAAAGCAATAACAACACATTATATCAATATAGCATTTTGTGCAGAAATCGAACAGCTTGTATAATAGTCTAAAAACAGCTTTAAAAATGTTCATAAACTCATTTGATCAGGGATGCATTTTCTACAGAAGTCGAACGGCTTGTGAGATAGTGTAAAACAGTTTTAAATGTGTTTTTTTTAATATGTGTTACTTTTTATAGATGTTTAATACCTCAGTGTGATGATTTAAATGATCAGCAGCTTTTTCCGCCTTGGCTGGTAAATGCTACTCCGGGTAATACCGATAAAAATGGAATTTTTACACCGGAAGCATGTTATCGCTATCGTGTTAATGATTCCGTGAGTGTGAATATAATAAATAATTTTACACAAGACTGCCCTCGCAATCTGTTTTATGGCAATGTGAAAGAGCGTTGTTTTGAATGGGTGTTTGATGTTGAGGAGAAAACTATTGTACAGGAGGTAAGTAAAGGAAATACTAAGTATTCCAGAAAATTTTTAAATTACATTTAAAACCAAGCTCAATTCAAAGTCCTGACTTTAATTCATGAATTGGTCTAATTTAAAATAAAGCTTTTAACATATTGCTTTGAAATATGTATATTATAAATAAGAAACTCTACTTAAAACAAAATTTTCGCAAAGCTATTCCAGAAGATATTTGCAAAGAAGAAAACCTGTCAGTTTTGTGTATTTACATAATTTTACAATCCAACCAATATTTCAGAAGATGTATAAGTACATTAGACTAATCCAAAATGTAAAAAGAATTCAAAATCATGCCCTCGTTCCAATCGTCAAAGGAACTATATATAATTAAAAATTCAGGTATAATATTAAAAATTCAGAAAGGCAAGGGAATAGGTAATGGTAAATGGATTCGATTCAAAAGTCGATTTTCCATTATTCAAACAACTTTTTTCATCGCGATTTTCAAAATCAATTTATCGGACCTGAAAATTGACTTTAGAAAAAATTTTAAAGTCAAAGATTAAATTAAATCTGCAAATTTTTAAACAAGTAAAATTTTATTAATAGAAATTCAAATAAACTTTAAATAACTTTAACGCACAAAATTAAACAGAAGCAAAATTAAACATACAATCAACACGAAAAAAATACCGAGCTCTGACAAACGATTTTGATAGAGGAGACAAAAAAATATACGTGTGTGGCGTTTTACACATTCACAGGAATTTAATTTTAGAGGAGATTAAAAAAGTTTCTCCCTTTTAGCCTGTTCGTGCAAAATATCGGTACATGAAACTATGTGTTCTTCAACTTTTCAGTTCAGCAACTTTTTAGAAAATATTAAGCCAAATATTTGTGTGGAACATATTAACCCTCTAAGTCCTCCACATAACGTTCAATTCCGGCTCTTTTCTAACAAATCGTAAAAAATACGCATTAAAAGGGGGAGTGCGGGATTAAAATTTTCTACAAAAATCTTAGCCATAAAATTTTACTATAGGTCTTCAAAGACAACCAAGATTCCGACTCAACTTGTACGCCAGAAATCATTGAAACTAACTATGGTTAAGAATTAACTTCATACTTATTAACAATTAGTACTCGGTATTAGAAATCTTGTAGTCGCAATGCAACTAAACAGTGAGCTCACACTCTACTCGCGATTTGGATCGAAGCATCTGGGGCTCTAAGCACGCATGTTACCAGAATTCAGTCTCCGGTCAGACTTCGTAGCCGAGGATACTACCAGTTGAGCCGCAAATAGTTCAGGAATGTTGACCCGAAGTAATTCCGAATAGGGATTTTGGGTTCAATCTGATAGGCTCTACGAGGACTGTGCAATATTTACGACGGGTCTAAACTGGGAGCAGACACGGACACTGATGTCTATATTTTGGGAACGGACGTTCGTAAGTTTTTCAGATTTCCCAATGAGTGCAATATGGTCCCAACTGAGATCTTAGTGATCCTAAATGTAGCGGAACTGGTGACCGAAAAAGTGCCTGAAAGGGAAGAGGTAATCCTCTGTTGACATTCAGGCGGCACTAAATTCTTCGGAATGACACATTGTCAAATCTAAATAGTTGATGACTGTAGGGCACTATGGATCAATATAGTGTCAGGCTATGTAACATTGAGGAAAATGAAACCGGCGACAAACTGGAAGGGGTAGGTTCAACATTAGATGCGGCTGTCAGGGATAGATTGGTTAAATTGCCGGTCGGTCACTACTTTAGGGAGCTCAGTAATTGGGTGTGTGATAGAACCAATCGTTCCTGAGAGAGATTTAACCAAACTTGACTTGCGAAGATTCGAACAACTACTAGATGTGAACACGAAGGTTGTAAAAGTTTTAATAGGCGCATTGAGTGGACGGTGCTCTGTCAGGGCGAGAACCAGCATTTGGAAAACTGGCACTCCAGAGGATGTGAAGTCCTAAAAGATAGTATTTTGTCGATAACTCTGGATTGTGAGGGTGCAATCGAATAGCTAAAAATGGCAAAATTATCTGCAAAAGTCGGCTTATAACCTACACTAGGTCATTTCAGAAGTATATTTGAACTGTCGCATAGTGTTATCAATTCCGGGACAAGAGCATTACAGAATATGTGGACAATAAAAATTAGGATATTGTTTTTCTAATAGAAAATGGAAGTCAAATTTGAATTAGTACTTCATCTGCTAGTTGTCATCGTGTTCATTGTTTGCGAAATCAATGAAAACGGAATATGTGAATAAGCAAATAAACTATGCAATAACTGAGCAATAACATTATTTTTGGTGGAAAAAATAAAAATAAATTTTTAGTTTTTATTTACCGAAAAAGCATTGGTTAAATTTTAACTGTTATTTTCACCTTTTTAAAGTATATATTACTAGAAGTGTTATACATACATATAAAAATATTAATAAACATTTTTTTATTCATTTTAGTGGGACTTAACTTGCCAAGAAAATGCATGGAAATTGGCATTTGTTGGTACAATGCATTTTGCTGGTTTGGTAGTGGGCACAGCAGTTTCTGGATATTTAGCAGATCGGTACAAAAAATAATAAACTGTATGAGATGTATTCAAAAGGTTCAAACCAGTACAATTATGAATTTTCCCGGAAAGTTTTTCCCCTTCCCAATCATTTGGTCCCGGAAAAAAATCTTCCTATTCTAAAAAGCCAGGGAATAAACAAATAAGGGAGAGGGAATAATCTGGATCAGCTGTTTAGTGTTTACATTTTTGTTTTTGCGCATGTTTGCACGGCGATGAAAAAAATCCCTAAAACAAAATAGAAGTATAACATTCAGGTGTTTATTTAAACTTTTTGTCCTATATAATTTTTAATTTTTTCCCGGGGAAATTGTAATTGATAATAGGAAGTAGAGGGCTGCACGAATATACTCGAAAGTACTCGTATGTATGTTTGTGTGTGTATGCATGTATGTTTTTTTGTATATATGTGTGTATATATGTATGTATATATGTGTATTTGGTCGTGGCTATGTATGAACACACATATACATGCATGTATCATAAGTATATACATAAGAACATACATCTATGCACACACGAAATTCATACGAGTACTTTGCAGCCCTCTAATAGGAAGAATGGGAAAAGAGATTATTTTCCCGGGGAGATTTTATTTAGAATAGGGGAACAGGGAAAAAATTGCCGTGGAATTATTATTCATAATTATTAGGTTTACACAGGAAAATCGAACAAATATTTCGACAGCTTTGTTCGCTTACCTTATAATTTATAACCAGTTATACAAATTATTACTGAACTTCACTAGATTACATCCATTTACATACTTTTAAAAATTATTTTTAGAACGAAGTTCTTTATCTCTACTACTTCTGGTTTATCGATTCTTATAAAACTTTGTACTGGAGATGGGCGCGTGTCGCAATTTTCCAAAACGACACGACCCGAACACGAATACCGGGATGTCCAACACATACGGAACATGCACAAAAACGAAACTTTTTTTATACTCAAAGACATATTTTTCTTTTATTTTAACGTTTCATGTTCATTTGTATTTTTATTTACATATTTTTGTTGAGGAACAGTAACTTATTAAGATTTTGGCTCAATAATATTGTGCGGCAAGCTTCTGCATTCATACATATTTTAATCTTAAAATCATTTCGTGTTGTTTCGTATCAAGTTTGCTCAACACGAAACAATCCGAATAAGAACGAAATCAGATTTTCTGTCACAAACATTTCGTGTTCAGTCGTGGGTGTTCGTGTCACGAAAAAAAAAATACAACACGCGCCCATCTCTACTTTGTACATACATTGAGTTCGTGTGACAATACAATACTATGATTAAAAAAATGAGCAGTGCCACGCCCATTCAAAACAAATATTATTTTTCAACTACTTCTACTGAACTAGTTCTTGTGACACTTTGTTCATACATTGACTAAAAGAACTTCGTTTTATCCGCGTGTACAAAAGGCACCTCGCGTACTTTATTTCATTTTCTATCCAAAAGTATGAAAATGCGCAATTATGACTGAAAAAGTTCACAAAAACTCCTAATATTACCTTATTTACTTGAACACATCTCCTATTAAATGTAAGCGGAGTTTAGTGTTTAATGCAAATGGTCTTGCGAAAGTGCAAATGCAAAATATTGTAGCTTTTTTTAAGAAATTTTGGGTATTTTGTTGTTGGATTTCAGACAAATACTACGATATTTTGCATTTGCACATTCGCAAGACAATTTGCAGCAAATACGTAACTCCGCTATAGTAAAATATTTTTAAAAAAATATTCAAATATGTACATATTTATTTTGGTATCTTTCCAGATACGGACGTAAAATCATCTTCATTGTATGTATTATATTCATGGCCATTACCGGTGTGGGTCAGGGTTTAGCTTGGGATTACAATAGCTTTTTAGTTTTTGCTTTCCTGAATGCCGTGGGCACATCTGGTGTTTATCCTTTAGCATTTATAATTGGTGTCGAAATGGTAGGACCCAAAAAACGTGAAATGTCCTCAATAGTATTAAATTATTTTTATGCCATTGGTGAAGCTTTAGTGGGTTTAACTGCGTGGCTTTTACATGATTGGCAATTGCTGCAATATGCTCTTTCAATACCACCACTCTTTTTCATTGCCTACTACTGGTTGGTGCCAGAGTCGGTAAGATGGCTTATAGCCAGAAATCGTAAAGAAAAAGCTGGTAAAATAATACGTAAGGCAGCCATGGTTAATCGTAAAGAATTGTCCATCGCTTTATTGTCCAATTTTCAAATCGACAGTTCAATGGAAACAAATAAAAACAGAGACTATACTAAAGATGAAAAAGATAAACTAAAAGTGGAAAAATATGAAATATGGTTGGCCGTTAAGGAGGTGTTTAAATCGAAAACTCTGGTCTTCAGATACACTATAATGTTGTATATTTGGTGAGCACAAGTTTTTTTTTTTACTTTAGTGCATATTGAATTTATTTTATTTTCTAAGGGCTATTAATGCTGTTGTTTACTACGGTCTCTCTTTGAATTCTACTAATCTGAGTGGAAATAAATATTTAAACTTTGCTTTGGTGTGTCTTGTCGAAATTCCTGGCTACACGTTGGCATGGGTGAGTTTTCTGATTAATTTTGTTTCTAACTACATATTCAAAATATTATTTTATTTATTTGTATTTAAGATTTCCCTCAATAAATTCGGTCGTCGTTTATCTCTAACAGGTTCATTGTTCCTATGTGCCATAACTTGCGTAGCGGGCGGCTACATAACATTAGGTAATTTAAAATAATAATATAGTTCAATAACAAACAAAATATGTTTGCGCTTTTTAAAATTCAATTTAAATACATACAGCCGGATTATGTAAGTATTCCATGTCTTCTTTATTCCATGACAATTTGTCGTAGTCACAAATTCGACTTCGATATACATAGGTACATAGTCCGGGTTAGAGTTAACATTCTAGTATTAAAATTTTGTCGCAAAATTAATAAATTATTTTTTCGAAGTTTCGAAATTTAATTAAAGTTTTTTGAAATGTGAAAAGCTTTGAGTTTAAACTTTTCTTCTAAAATACAGAAAATTAGGAAAATGGCCTGGCCTTATTATCATTTCGAAATTAAGTTAAAATTAAAAAAATATTAAAAACCGTTGTCCATCCCTGGAACTTTCCGCTAATTTCAAGTGTTAGGCTATTCACATATTACGTAAGGCTATTTGCGGAGTTTTTCTTTTTCCCCACTTTTTTATTGGTGCTATGCAGAGATTCCAGAATTTCTTCACCAATAATGGCTAAATGTAGACAAAAAACTGGATAAAAACTATCCAAAAAAAATGGCTTAGCAAGATCGAATGCAAAAATCATGAGTATTAAGCAAAAGTAAGAAGGTAATTCATATATTATCTTTTACATCAAATGGGAAAGATTTTTTTAAGGAAATAGAACCCTATGGATTACCATTATTGCGCTCACCGAAGTTTTTTCCTTTTATTAGCAAAATTTTTTTCAGCTATTTTTGTCAATCTTAAAAAGTTTGTTGGGTATAGCTTATTAATGCAAGTATTTCATATAGCGACAACCCCTGTTTCTGAATTGTATTTTTGCCGCCTATCTATTGTCATTAGCCATTATTGCGCTCACCGATGGTTTTTATTTTTATGAACGAAACACTTTTCGGTGATGTTTGCCAATTTTGAAAAGTCTGCTGGGTATATCTTCTGAATGCAAGTATTTCAGAAAGCGACAACCACCGTTTCTCAATTGTATTTTTTCCCTCCGTCGATTGCCATTAGATATTATTCGATAGCCATTAGCTCTTATTGGGCTCACCGATTTTTTAAAATTTTGAAAAAGCTTGCTGGGTATAACTTCTGAATGCAAGAAAGTTTCAACATCCCTTTCTGAATTATATTTTTGCCTCCTATCGATTGTCATTAGATATTATTCCGATCAACAAAGATTTTTATTTTTATAAACGAAACACTTTTCGGTGATTTTTTGCCAATTTTTAAAAAGTTTGCTGTGTATAACTTCTGAATGGATGAACGAATATGAATGTAAACAAAACAAAATACTTCGTTTTCATCTCTGAAAAATGGTTTAGGTTTTACCAAAGTTTGTTTCTTCTAATGCCTGCGAAAACAATAACATATTGCTCTGTTGTATTTTTGGTAATAATAAGTGTTCCTTTGTTGCAAGTTAAAATTTTTATGAAAAATCGGTCAAAAAAATTTTATTAAAAATGTCTAGATTAAAATAAAAGTGGCTAAAAAATAGCTAATAACTAAATTAGTTTTTCTTCAGGCTAAACCGGATGAAAAACGGCTAAGTTTAGCCAGAAAATGGCTAAATTGTCATCACTGATATGCATACAGAAAGTTGAATAATCCTCACAAGCCTCACAAAAAATAAAAAAAATTTATTTATAACAACAATGCCATGAGAATTGACATAATTTTATTTTTTGTGAAACACAGAAGATGGCCGAATATTATAAATAAATTAAATTTTAAAAAGCGTATCAACAGTTTTGATATTGTAGGAGTAAAAGATATATAATTTTATAACTATATTTAATAGAAGTTTCTCTTTTTCTATTTTACCATTCATAAGTGCAAACTAACTTGGAAACACGTAAAAACTTTCCATAAATCAAAAACATACATATTCCTTGCCACTCTTTGAATAATTTTGGAAGCTTGATACACTTAAATTTGAGGCAGGAAACCATACATTTAAATTAAACTAGTTTTTAGAAGAATATAAATTAAACATGTTTACAGTACATCACGTTCCGGCAAAATTTGAACCGTTATTGACTATATATCTTTAAATGGGAGCTAAACTACACCAAGTCACATTTTTTTCAAAATTCGTTTTTTATACTGTTGGAATCAACATTTTTTTCTTCTATCGGTAGGTGAAATCCAGTATGTGCTATGTTTCAAGGGACAGTAGACTGATCGAAACCATATGAGAGGTAAAGAGCACCAAGTCCATTTCAATAAATAGCGGTAATATTATATGACGGAATTTTATTAAGTATATGTTAGATAAAAACAAATAATATTAGAGTTATATAAAATATTTGTGCTAAGAAAAACTGTTAATACTACAGGAATAGAACCATTTAGGATTTTAAAAATGTATTTGCGGTCTCTTGTACAATTTTCAAAATGTGTCTTAATGTAGTTCACCTCCCACCTACAGATATGTTATGTAAATTTTAAATATAAAATTAAAATTTTTATCATCTCTAGTTTTCGCGATATAGCGTTATGTCAGAAACAAAGGCACTTGCACGACATATATGAGCACAACTGAGAAGAATGTGAACTAATTAATAAAATAAAAAATCCAAAAGTCGACAACAAAAGTATCTTCAAGACGTGCAAACATTGTTTCTAAATCTGCTGAGTAATTTCAAAGGTATCGTACATGTTTGGGCAAAAAATAAATAAAATATTATAAAAATTTTCAACATCTTTTTTTTTAAGACTTCATAAAAAATAAAAATACAACAACGAGCCAGTATTTTATCCGCTAGCATATAGCTAAATATATAGCAAAGGAATTAAGCCTGTTTTCATTAAAATTGGTGCACAACTTTTAATTTTTTCACAATTTAGTGAGATAACTGAATTGATAAAGATTTAAATTTTCATACAACAGTAGCAAACATAAAGTCAAAAGTTGCTGTTGTATGAAAATTTCATTTTTTTTATTACTTCAATTCTCTCAGTAAATAGCGAAGAAAGTTAAAAGTTGTGCAACAATTCCAATGAAAAATTACTAATTTCTCTAGTAATATATTTACCTACATGCTACTGGACAAAAAACTGGCTCGTTGTTGTATTTTTATTTTTTATGAAGTTTTAACAAATAATATGATAAAAAAAATTTATAAAACTTTATTTTTTGTGCTCAAACTTTTACGATGTCTTTGAAACTACTGTGCAGATTTAGAAACAATATTTGCACGTCTTAAAGATAATTTTGTTGTCGAATTTTGGATTTTTTATTTTATTAATTAGGACATACCCTTCTTAAGTTATGCTCGTATATGTCGTGCGCCTTTATTTTTGACATAACTAATAAAAAAAATCGGAGCGCAGATTCCCGTTCAGCATCCAAAATAACTAAAGAAACAACATTGATTTCTAGACAGCGAAAAAATTTATCGAAATTTATCGAAATATAGTCCAGTAGACATTCAAACTTAAAATAACCCCCGTATTCCAAGCTTTGTGACAAAATAAAAATTATAACAAATAACAATTTTTATATTGTTCAGAATATACAAATTGTAATTTGTTATAATTTTCTCAACTGTCACAAAGCTTGGAATAAGGATATAATTGGACAGGGTCTAAACGTTTCTTTTAAAATGTAATCAAGCTCATAGTGGTAAAGAATATTAGTTAACAAAATTAAGTTCGAATTTTAGCTAAAGTAAACTTAATTTACAGGATCCAATTGGATAATTATATCATTATTTTTGATTGGAAAACTAGGCATTACATCCTCCTTTGCAGTTATTTATGCCTACACGGCGGAAATGATGCCAACGGTAAGTGAGTGTTTCAAAAGCTATTCCCCCTTATTCCGTAACCATTTGTCGACGTCACGTCAAGACAATACCAAAAAATTGGCTCATTTCATTACTGACAGCCACTTACTACTCTCTAAGACTGAAAACACACCAAATAAGACAAAACGGTTTTGTCTTTTAAGTCAAACACACTCATATGATTATAAAGCACACCAAACAAATTTGGTGTGTGTTGTCTCATAAGAACTAATGTTCTGTCACAAGAAACAGTTTTGTCTTATTCGGTGTGGGTTCAGCCTAAGGCATAGAAAATGGGAAGAGGCTGTTAATAGTACTAAATTGTTCTCGACAGCGAGCGTCGACAAATAGTTACGGAATAAGGGGAATTATCTTTCTTTTTTATTATATTTAACTCTCTTTTTAATCCTATAAAGGTTATACGTAGCGGAGGTGTCGGTGTTATGTCGACATTTGCTCGATTTGGTGCTATGGTGGCACCATTTGTACCCTTATTGGTAAAGTGTTTAGGATTTTTTGTTAAAAATTTGCTTATTAATTTTTCAACAAATTTGCTTATTCATTTTTTTATAGGGTGGTTATTATGAGCCATTGCCTTTATTGTTATTTGGTGGCTCTTCTTTGTCGGCAGCTTTATTGGCCCTACTGTTGCCAGAAACATTTGGCAAAAAGCTACCAGATACGGTTTGTTTATTTTAAAATAATAGCATATTTTTATTATTTCAATTTGTTTGCTTAACAACTGTTTTTATCAACTGCATTTTAGGTTGCTGAAGCAAAACAATTGGGTAATTCTAATAAAGCCAGTGGCGTTGAAGTGTCGCAAAATGTCTCGTACGTAGATCAAAACAACTGTTTGGAAAATAGCAGTATTAATGATTCAACAGCTCAATGATACAAAATTTTTACAAAACATTTTTATAATTTAAAACTTTATTAATAATAAGAATATAAGATAAAAATACAAATACGTAGATCAAAACAACTGTTTTGAGAATAGCTCAGTGATACAAAATTTGTTTAAAGCATTTTCATAATTTTAATAATACAGATTTTAAGTAAAATACGAATAAAGTAAGAATTTTTACTTAACAAAAGATTGTCAGCAATTTTCAACGGAGGCAAAATTTCCTCTAGGGTAATAAGACCCAGCAAAAATAAATGGAGTACTTCTTTATGAACCACTTTTTAATTACTTCCAAAGTAGGTAATGCTTATTTTTAGATATCATAGTTCCTTCTAAACACATATAAAATGAAGTTTTGAATTACTACTGTTTTCAACAATTTAATAACTTTAGGTCTGTTCAATAACTGAAAGTTGTTACTAATTGTTACTAGTTGTTACTGGAAAGTGTTCACGTACTCGAAAAACTAGCAACCAGAGAGTGAAAAAAGAGCATAAAAAGTTGAGAGAAAAAAAATTTATTGCAAGTTTTTGCTAGTAAAATTTTTACTAGCAGGAATTAGCCAAACAGCTGTTTAGATCTTTTGTTTACAAAATAAATGTTGGAAAAATTCATGAAAAAGTAAACTTTCTAATTTTAATGAATTATTAAGAAATTAATACTTTTTAAGAAGTCAAAAATATTAAATACAGTAAGATTGGATATTTTTCTTTAATTTGGCTGCAGCAGTGGCTGTTAAAAGAGTTTAAAACGCTTGAATTGGGTGGCAGAAAATTTTCCACCTTAAGGTTAAATCATAAAGGTTACACTCGAAATATTATGTGAGTCAAATATAAGAAAAAAAACCTGGCAAGTTCCTGCAATGAAGAAATTCAACTAATTTAATAAAAAATTCCACAATTGCATTGAAACTAACTTTATTTCTTCTGTTTACAGATATTTTAACTAAAAAATCCTTATGTATAAGCAGTTGTATTTTTATTTCTGCTTTTTAAATACTTTACACATAAAGCTTTATTTACGGACGGTTAAAAAGTAACACTTTTTATCCTAAGTTGTGTTCATGTACCTCTAAATGATGAAATTTTTATATATTTTTTACGATATGTCTAACTTTTCATACAAATTACTAACAGCTAATGTAAAGTTTTTTGGGTGTACAAACTGTTTATTGTGTTACTTGCAAATTTTTGCTAATAAAGCGTTCATTTACTTTTTCATATCTGGGAGAGTAATTTTACAAATTTCATATTTACTCTCTCGTTGCTAGTTTCTGCTAGGAAAGTAAATGAACAGACCTTTTATTTCAAAAACAAAACCACGTGAAGTTGGTTGTAGTTGATTTATTTCTTGCAAACAAAATTTTTAAATATTAAAACAATAATAACAAACATTTATAATTAAATTTCGCAAAAGGAAAAGCTAAGAAAGAATGGTAAGGAAACAAAATTAGTTCGAAACGATTTTTGAAGAGAGATGTCATGATAGATAATCATATTTCTTGTTTAGATGCCGCATATGATGGGAATTCCACCGACAAGTCGACTAAAGCAACTTCGACGGATGAACTAAGATTTGCAAATAGATATTTAGAATTAATTAATTAAATAAATTTCCTTTTTTAATTTTGTATAATAAAAATAAGTGTTCCTTTTCCATTTGTGTTCCATTTTCAAGTATTAAAAAGTGGGATTGTAATCACTGAATAAGTACCACTTCCTAATCGGAAACTTAGTTAGAAAAGTAGTTATTTTTCACATCCTAAATGTGAAATTTAATAGCATTTATTTCAGAAATACAAAACACTCCATATTTTCGAATTTTTATAGCAAATAAAAAGTGAATTTTAATTAGTGGATTGTCAAAAATAAACCACTTCGCTCCAATGATATGCTAATGTAAAATTCACTGCTTTTTGCTCGGAGTTTGAAGTGGTTCGTATCAGTAGTTGTAGTGCGTTTTCTACTTCTTTTTCCGCAATTTTTTTGCTGGGGACTTTTAGGACAAATACACATTGAAACCACCCGAGGTTATCATTGTAATTTTAAAACCAAAAGGCTAAAGTCAAAATTGTATTATAAAATAGGATAAGTTCAGAAGGGCACAGGGCGTAATATAATTGACAAAATAGACATTTATGCAATTTAAAAACCATGCAGATGTTTTTTTGAAAAATGCAAAATCCTATGTGTTCTCTAAGAAAAACGATTTTTATAAAAAAAATTTTAAAAATTGAACAATAAAAATTTTAAGACAAACAAAAATTTATTTCAACTCCCAGTGAAAAAAAAATTGGAAGTAATTTCTGGGGAAATACTTCTTTCTCTACTTCCAAAGTATCAATAAATGTGAATTTTCGAAATAATTATTAACAACATCCAGATAATAAATTAAAAAGTCGTTTTACTTATACAAAATTGAGCCCCCACTAGGATTTTTTGCAAATATTTACGATGTTTGTTTTTTTAAGCAAATGAAATAATGTTATGAATTAATTTTTATTTAATTTTTCATTTTGCCTTTTAATAAATACTTTTATTGTCACCCAATGGGCGACTAATTGTGTAAAGGTGTAGAAAATAATATAGATTCATAACGAATAGAGGTGAGCGATCCCGTGATTTTTAAATAACATCGTGAACAGTGAACGTGATTTAAAAATCACTGTTACTTAAAACTGTGACTTTGATTAACATTTTCAGTTCTCTTATAGCAATGTAATTATCAAAACACACATGCATATCTACAACAAAAACGTTGTTCTTTAATATACCAAGGCAGATTTAAATAAGCCTTAAAATATACTTTGAATTTTAACTAATAATGAAGAAGAGAACACAAGAAATGGCAACAATATTCTTTTTTTGTTATTTTACGTAAATAAAAAAACTTATAACCCACACAAACTGTGAAATATCATAATTTTCTCTATATAACAAATAAAAAAGAACAACTTTGCAAGTAGCAGTTACTTGACTAATTTTGTCACAACTGTGAATCGTGATTTTTCAGTAACAGTGATTAAATCACAGGTACTGAAATATCGCTCATCTCTAATATCGAATATAAATTGTTTGTTAGGTTTTGTAACTATAAGTTACCAAGGGTAAGTTTTTAATGTGAACATTAGAGATTTAGTCATCTTTAATCTTTGTTTTCTGTTTTACGACGATAATTAACTGATTTTATTGCCCAGCTTAAGAGGCCAACGTTGGTGGTTTAAGCTGTAAAAAATAAGTATGTCAACGAGCGTTGCCATAACTTTTTTTTAAACCGCAAATTTAGAATAAAAAAACAGATTTTCGCGTTTTTTTATTTATGAAGAAGCACAGCCGACGAAGCGACTAGCTTGTCTGCGGAATACACCCAGGGTCTATGGCGGGAATCGAACCCACGACCTCTGAACTGACAGAATAGCATCGCTACCACTCAGCCACTCAACTGCACTCTAAAAGTCTTAAATATAGTATATACATTAAGTTGTTTCACGACGGTGATTGTGCAAATTTATATAGATTTCAAATCAAAACTTCTAGATTTCGAGACAATGCAAATGCAGTATTAACTTTTCAAATTTGTTCTAATAAACGTATCATAGAAAGAATTTGTTTATATAAAAAAATTCCATATATAAAATGCACTTACCATTACTCATTGCAGATCGTAAATCCGGTTGAGTTCTCCAAATTGTCTCCAAAATTATAATTCTTTTTATTTTTAGTGATTAGAAAAATGTTTCTAGTTTCAAAAATTGATCCTGATGGCATGTATATACTTGAGACAGTATTTATTATAATTTAGAATTGTGTCTTGAATTGGTTTGAAATTTCTAAAAAGAAATAGCACCACCTCTTTATAAGTACTCAGTAGGCAGTTCCTTAATCTATAATTTTTGTTAAACAACCAAAGCATTTTTAACCCACGAACTATTTCAAGTAATCACGAAGGTAAAGAGCTTAAAAACCGAAACTCTGAATTGAGTTCCTCATTTTGTAACCTGTTCAAAAATTTGAAGAATTTGAAGTGTTTTAGTTTTTCGCCTTTATAATCTACATTTTCAAAAATATATATATAAACAAAACAATACATATCGTCATATAAAATGCAAAACGACTTAACATAATTTTTAAGTTTTTCAGGAGTAATAAAAAAGCTACTTTTCTGGATAGTATCACTAACAAAGTCTGAATTAATAATACTATCTTAAAAAGCAGTTTTTGTAATCACAATAGTTTGCTTTCTATTTTTATCTCTCGCGAAGGTTTTTAAAAATGGCGGCATTTTATATTACGATATTCTGCGTAATGATATACATCGTTACCTTGATATAGAAACGACCTAATACATTATTTTACTGTAATATGTACATATGTATATCGAAATAGGCAAGAAAACTCGATTTGAAAAAAAATTAGTTAGGGCGTTTCTATATTAAGGTAACGATATGTAGCTTAATTTTGTATATTAAAATATAACCGCAGCCGTAAGGAAAAATTTCTGAACGTTTAATAAGGCACAATCTAAGCAGTCAATATGTATATACTCATGGGTCAATTATTTGTTTTAGTACTCGTACATAAGTAATTGTAGACTATGGCGGACATAGTCTTTCAATATTTTCTGAACGTGTACAAAGTTATTACTATTATTATTATTATAGTCCTTATTTCTAGCATATTTAAACTTATCTTGGAATGTTTCGTTACTCTTCGTCCCTACGTCAAGATTTCTATGACCAAATACTTTTAAGATATTTTTACTTTTAAGAAAACTAAGCTTTTAAATAATAATAAGTTATATTAAAGATGAATTTTATACTTACTTCTATACAAAATAGTAAAAACCCCCATCGACTTGATTAATACTTCTTATCCAGCATATTCATAACAAAAGTCCATCTCATCTTTAACATATTTTTATTCTAAATTGATTAATAAGAAAGATACAATTATTTACTCTCCAAATAACGAAGCAAATGTTTCGGGGTCCTCAATTCTACCAAATCTCTGCAATAATTTATACTTAACTTTATCATTACTGTATAAACAAAGCGTTTGATAGAAGTCAACTTGTGATGGTTTTGATTTTTCGTTCTCCGGTATGACATCGATCAATTCTACACAAACATCATGTCTCTTGCCCCAATAGTCAACATAGGCCAACTTTAGTTTATCATTAGCATCGTTTACATAGATTATTCCAATCAGATTTTGTATAAAAAAACTAAAAATCGCTAAAGTACACCAGGTAGTTATTCCAACTGAGCTTATTAATAGTGCCGTAGATGGTGGCAACTGAACAGATTGTTCCAATGCAAACACTAACGGTACACCTAGGACGTTTAACATGCCAAATGGAATCTTAAGACGATTAAACGCAGAAGCTACACGTATCAAAGGCAAACGATATATTATTCTCCATTCATCACTATTGGTGATACTTTGATTTGCTCTGTTGTTAGATTTAATGGCGAAACTTTGTGCTGCCGGCAAAAGATTTGTGTTTATTTTTAAGAAATTTGCACGACTGTTTAACATTGGTAAGCATTTCAACGAGTTTCTTAAGTGTCTTAGAGTTAAAATAGATAACATCTTAAAAGAATGCTTATATTTTTAACAATTTATTTATATTTTACCCTAAGCAAAATCACAAAGCAAAATATGCTTGCACAACACTGCGCCCACTATTAAAATTTTGTAAGCAATAAACAGCTGTCCAGCTCAGGTGTGGAAAATCGGGTTTTGATTATATACCCCCATTTATAAAAAAAGTACTTTTTGAATAATGACTAAGGGTCACCTGGTATCAATTCGCCTATATAATGACGGTATAGCGCATGAACCAATTATCAGGTAAATGCAACTCGACAGCTGTTTATTGTTTAGCAAATATGTCAAACTTCATTTTAAAAAAACTAGACATTTTTTATGTATGGAGCTTGTTTGACATCTTCCCGACTATTGCATTTTTTGTATGATGCAGAGACCTAATTATTGGATCTGGTACAGCGGTGTTTGCAAGTGGACTACTCATATGGGCAATAACATGCGCAATAATACTGTATATGTAATAGATGGGCCGCTTAACACACTTAAGGCCATTTCACATTGTACGTACATTGTAACGTATTATTTGACAAATCATAATAATTTGTTTTCACACTGTTGGATTTTTACTTAAGATTTGGGGAGTTTTTGACAAGTATTAATACTAAATCTAAGTCTGAAGGCCGCTTTAGCAATATGTTTAGCATCTATTGTCAAATTTGATTTCTCCATAAAATTTTAGCTCAAAATGATAAAATTAAACACATTTTATAGCAGTTACTAAGTTTAAAAAAGTTTAAAGTGCAAATAAAATTTCATACAAATATGTTAACTCACTGTTTATACGGCATATAGTACGTTTATACGCACGACTTATTTGCAAATGAAAACGCAGGCTCTCACGTCTGTATTTTTATTGTAACATTATTGAGATGCCACCTTTACACATGATTCTTAGTAAATAACAATAAAATGTATTTGGCAGCGTTTTACGTTCTTATTTGCAAATAAGCCCTGCGTATAAACGTAGTAATAGCAAAAAATACAAAACCTTAGAACCTCTATAGTAAAGTGTACAACAAATAATTATTTGTTTTATTTGCCATTGATTTCTTCTATCAATGTGTTTGCGCAATATTCATCTATTTATTTTTCTTTATTAGCAAACATTTGTAGGCGTGTCAACCTCGAACATTTTATTTGCAAATAGTACGTTAATCGGTAATAGTTTTCGTGAGCTAGAAGTCGCACTAAAAAATTTGTGTGGCAACAATTTAAAGTTGGATTTGCAAATGTCGTGCGTACAAACGTAATAAATAAAAAGTGTCCAAATCGTCCTATAAATGGCGGAGTTATGCGTAAACAAACATAATAAATTCAAGCTAATAGATGTCCTCCTCCTTTTTTTGGAGTCAGCTAAAAAATAAATGCATATTGTTGTAGAAAGGTCATTCTGTGTGTATTTTCAATTACAGAATTGTGTTTGCCACCATCGCCATTGCATTATTTTGTTGTTTTATTTTATAATTGAAAAGAACTACAAAACGAAGTTTTGCTTCCATTAATATATTTCGCTCACCCAGATGTAAACCATAACTCGCCTACCGGTTGTTAATTTTCCTTAAAAAATACAAATTTGTGAAAAAGCTAATAAAATGGAGTAAATTAGTACTGTTGTTATACTAATTCTATTGTCATATATATAACGAAATATGTAGTATAATTTTTTTATTGTTACTACGTTTATACGCACCACTTATTTGCAATTAAAACCGCAAATTGTTGCCATATAATTGTTATATTGCGACTAACTAATAGTTCGTTTATACGCACGAGCTATTTGCAAATAAAAAGGTAGTGCTACCAAGTACGTATTTTTATTGTAAATTAATAACTCACAAAACAATTACTGATTAACGTGCTATTTGCAAATATGAAGTTTGGGTTGCCTCCTTTACATATGTTTGTTAATAAAGAAATAATAAATAGATAAATATATTCACAAATAGATGAATAATCAGTGATTTAATAAGTTACAATAAAAAAGGATTTGGCAGCATTTTACGTTTTTATTTGCAAATAAGCTCTGCGTATAAACTAGGTATATCTCACGGAAACTATTCACGATTAACACACAATTTGCAAATAAAATGTTTGAGATTGCCACGCTTAAAAACAATAAAT